>JARQOC010000003.1:551531489-552020251 GCA_033576535.1 Allobates femoralis
GTCATGGTAGACATCTCCTATAAGCAAGGCAGGGAAGGCACACTACTGGATGTAACCGTTCGTGACATCTACATGTGCACTAGTGTGGAGTTTCTGTGTACTGTGGCAGACATTTTCATTAAAGCCAACGAACAAAGTTCTGCTGCGCTGCGGAGCAGCAAGCAAAGCTCGGTTACCAATAAAGAAGCAGGTAGAGTTGTCATAATTCTTTACTAGATGCCCAGTGTTAGTTATTAAGAACTAAGCAAAGTCTGTTGCTTCCTCAGCTCCTGCACAACCGGTATCTAGGATAGAAATGAATGTGGCTGTTAAGGACCCTGAGTTTGTGTTTGTGGCTGATTTGTCGAGGGCAGATGCCCCAGCACTTGTTCTTACGACACAGTGTGAACTATCGATCAAGAATAGTCCAGAACAGCAGCACATGACTGCTGCTGTCAAAGATTTGCACATAAAGGCCTGTCCTTTCCTACCAGACAGAAGAAATGGCAAGATAACCACAGTAAGATCGTTTTAGATTTTCTTAACACTTCAGATTTTGGTTGTTGGTGCGCAAAGTCTTTATTTGCTTAACATTTTAAATACGGTAATTACGTAATAGAATATCCAAGTGAGCAGTGGAAGTTCTGGACATCAGTAATGAAAAATCTGTAACTGCGCCATCTGGCTGCCATGAACCATTAGTGGCAAAATGACTTTTAGACCCTTAAGCACCAGGGTCCAGATCTAACGTCAACTGCTGTCCCGACACCAATCTAGAATTTAACTATCTGTATGTCTTATCAAGCATATTTATGCAACCCTGCAGAGATGAGCAAAAAGATTCAGACCACTCTTTTTCGACATCCAGTTTGATCCTCCAAAACAGCTGGACAAGAGTAGTGTTCAGTCCTTTGGAGACAGTTCAACATCTGGCATCCCTGGCACCTTTGCCACTTTCTAGGCCTCATGCAACATCATGAGTGCCTAATAGGTGACAGAGACACCCAGGATGCCGGATAGAGGATTGCTGCCAAAGAAGAGAACACTACCCTTGTCCAGCTGCTTTGGAGGACTAAACTGGATGCCAAAAAAGAGTAGTCTGAATCTTCTTGCTCATTGCTACTATTCTGTCATGACACAGAAATTTTTAACATCTTATGAAAGATGTCTTCTGTTGTCTGGCCTGTTCTATAGTTTTCCCTGTTATATGGGCAATGTATGGCATGATTATTATTTAAGCACCATGTGTTTATAATAATTAAATATTACATGAAACAAATACCATGTGTATTTTGAGGCTAATGTACAATAGCAAAATTACTAGCAGTGCTCATACAACTCTTGCCAGATTTGTCTGTGCATCTGGCTATGAATCGATCTACAAACCACAGAATACAGCAACATCTAGTGTGCACCAAGAAATTTACAAACCTTGAATATATGTCCTTCCCTTTCGCCTCATTGGGGGACACAGGACCATGGGTGTTATGCTGCTGTCCACTAGGAGGCGACACTAGGCAGAATCTGCAAAAGATTAACAGTGGCTCCTCCTCTGCAGTATACAACCCTGGAGCAGGCACTTTTTTTTTTTTTTCTTTCAAGAAAAAGAAAAGTGGGTTTCTGACGAGACTCCCGACATGGCTCCTTCCTCAGCCTCCCACTGTTGTGGGTGCCTGGTTGAAATTGAGATTGTCACCCCTCATGCCGCTCCTTACTCGGCACCCCACTGTTGGGGTGCTGGGTTGAAGCCGAGATGATGGTCCTCCTTCCCTATTTCCCCACTGTGTCGAAGTCAAGGCTGGGCAGGAGCCCTCTGATGGTGGACGGCAGCATCCCTCCCTAATCGCCCCTCCAGGGTCTTTCGATTGAGACACCTCAGGTAGGGCCAGAAGGGGCTGCACTACAAGATGAAGCAGCACCCCAGAAGCCTGAGCCTTGTTGAGGGCGGCTGATGGATTTAGGTGGCAGCACGGCCAAGAGAGACAGCTTCGCTGGGTGCTCCTGATGGGGCTGGGGACATGCTGCAGGTGTAGTGGTAACATCACTGGCAGGAGCACAGTCTGTCTGTGCGCCTGCAGCAGTCCGCAGACTGCACTGATGGCTGGGTTACTGGAGACCCTGCAGGGGCCCCACTGTGCCATCGCTGCCCAGGAGATTCAGCGGGGTCTGGGTCAGTTTTAGCACCTTCCCGGATCTCCACGCTGGCCTGGAGCCCTCTTCGGGCGCGATTGACTAATTTAGGCTGCGGCTTCGGCCTAGTCCGAAGCCGCCGCCTTGTCATAGAGGTGGCGGAGCAGAGAATGCAGGGCACAAATAAGCACAAAGTTTCTATTTCCCTGCACGCTTCGCCCCCCTCCTTCTTACTCATCCAGCTCTCTCCCGGCGGCCATTACAGCTTGCAGCTGCAGCTGTGGTTCCTAGGGAAAGCAGCGCTCGCCATCCTGTGACGGCCAGCAGTCTCCGGGGGGGTGGGCACAGGACGCTGGAGCACTAGTGGGGCACACATCAGAAGACTGGGTAAGAGATAAGCTGTGTTTTTCTCCTCTGCTGTGGGCCTTTATTTCTGCTCAGGCACTTCTCATCAGGCATCTGTTAGTTAAACTATGCCGGGCTCAAGAAGTAAGAGGACCAGGGCTTATAGCTCTTATTATGCCTCATGCACAGCCTGCAAGGCCCCTCTCCCCAGCGTATGCACGTCCCCGCAATGCCAGGATTGCGCCCGGCCCAGCGTGCCAGAGCCCCTAATAGCCCCAGCTAATACGGATGCGCCTGCTGCTGTGCCGGAATGGGCCATTCTTATGTCCCAGACGATGTCACAATCTATGTCACAGTCCATAGACAAGCGGTCCTCCGCATTGCTCCAGGCACTGCAGAGTCATTCTCCCCTTACCGCTGCCTCACCTTTACAGCAAAATGACCACTCGGTCCAGGGATCTGCTCTCACAGGTCCATCCGATTCCAGGTCAGGACGCAAGCAGACTCATAGGTCTCACTCCCCAGCGTCCTCTTGAGGTTCCAGGTCATCTCCTGCCACGGAAAGGCAGAGTGACCCTCGGGGCTCCGAGAGCATCTGTGATTCCGGCTCAGAGCTGGATCAGGAGACGTCCGTAGACCTGGACACACCAGACACCGCAGCATTAGTTGAGGACGTAATCACTTCCATCAATCAAGTGTTGGACATATCTGATCCTCCCCCTGATGCTCCAGAGCACAAAATTTTGCTTTCAAAGGGCCAGGAAACCTCATAAATACTTCTCAGATCATCCCGAATTCAAGGTGATTCTTCAAAAACATCGCTTACACCCTGACAAAAGATTTGGCAACCGCAAATCACTGGAGGCACATTACCCATTTTTGCAGGAGGTAACCCAGAACTGGGCAGATCCACCTGAAGTGGACCCCCCAGTTTCTAGGCTGGCGGCAAAGACGCTTCTGTCGCTGCCGGATAGCTCATCCATCAAAGATACAACTGATCGTCAGGTGGAACAGATGGCTCGTTCAATTTTTGAAGCCTCAGGGTCATCTTTAGCACCAGCATTCATCTCAGTCTGGGCAGCCAAAGCCATTATGACCTTAGGCAGCCCAATTACATGCCGCCCTCCGATCGACAGACGTGGACCTGGGGATCAGGCGGTACAGATAGCTGTTGTGGCAGATTACTTGATGCATGCGGCTCTGGCCTCCGCAAATTGCGCGGCGGTAGCATTATCAAACGCTATCATAATGAGGCGTGCCCTTTGGTTACGTGAATGGAAGGCTGATGCAGTCTCCAAAAGACCCTCACACACCTGCCATATCTCAGTGGACGGCTGTTCGGGGAAAAGTTGGATACATTGATATCAAACGCCACAGGGGGCAAGAGCACTTCTCTTCCCCAGCAGAAATCAAAACGTAGTTTTAATCGACGTTGGCAACTACGATTCTGGTCCTTTCGGAATTTGTCCGGCTGGTCCGCTTCGCAACCAGCACAGACTCGTAGGGACAGCTCGCGGTCAAACCAGAAATCGGACAAGAACTGGCAGTCACGGTCGTGCCAGTCCAAACCTAAGGGTGCCATTACACCTGCCGACGCCGTCGGAGATGTCAGCGGTGACTGGCGGGTGCGCGCACGTTTTTGGCACCCCGCCAGCGTCGCCGTCCCCCATTTACATGGGGCGACACCTCCAGCGGTGCCCTGGCGACCTGTAAGGTTGCCGGCGGCTGGTTACATGTGCACATCGCCCCATATCGGCCGCCTGGTTTCACATCACTGATGTGAAACCAGGCGACCTCTTGGAGGCGCGACATCGCCCCTACGTCGCCTATGTAATCGGCGGTGATGTCGCAAGGAGTACCAGGGCCTTAAGGGTTTTAAGCCCAATAGGTCCACCTCATCATGACTTTTAACCCTGGACGACACCGGCGGCAGACTTTTACGCTTTCGTCAAGTTTGGCTGCCTATTATAGAGGACAGGTGAGTCAGGGAGCTGGTGTCCCCCGGTTACAAGATAGAGTTCACATCCCACCCAATCGATTCTTTTTCTCTGTCCCCCCACAAGCGCCATCCAAGGCCCGTGCCTTTTTTCAGGCTGTCGACTCGCTGTTGCAAACAGGAGTCATCGTACCAGTTCCCTCGGCTGAGCTGTTCCACGAGTTCTACTCCAATCTGTTCATAGTCCTCAAAGAAAAAAAAAAAAGGAGGCAGGGTAAGACCCGTACTGGACTTGAAGCGACTAAACAAATTTGTTCGCATACGGCGATTCCACATGGAGTCTCTCCGGTCCATAATATCATCCATGGAAAGGGAAGAGTTTCTCGCTTCCATAGACATACAGGAAGCTTACCTGCATATACCGATCGCGTCGGTGCATCAAAGGTTTCTTCGCTTCAGGATCACTACCAGTTCGTGGCTCTCCCCTTTGGGCTGGCCACAGCTCCCAAAGTGTTCATCAAGGTCATGGCAGCCGTCATGACCATTCTACACTCAAGAGGGATAGTTGTCCTCCCATACCTGGACCAGTCTCCTCATTAAGGCTCCCACCTTCAAGGATTGCGAACACAGCGTCGCCATAACAGTAGCCACTACGTCGCCTTTGCTGGTTGGTCAATCTACAAAAGTCGTTACCGGTCCCAAGTCAGTCCCTGATGTTCCTGGGCATGCAGTTCAACACTTCCAGGGGCTGGTGCTCCTTCTCAGGGAGAATGCACAGACTCTCCATCAAGGAGTTCGCGACCTACTTCACCCATCGCCTCGATCCTGACAGTTTACCTTGAGAGTTCTGGGCAGGATGGTCGCAGCGACAGAAGCGGTTCCATTTGCCCAGCTTCACCTCACAGGTTTCCAACTGACCATACTCAAGGCCTGGGACAAGAGTCCTTTTTCCCTGGACAAGACGTTCCGCCTGTCTTCGGATACCAAGCGCTCGCTGCATCGGCGGCTCGGCCCGGGGTCGCTAACTGGGGGGGAAGGGGAGTCATTTCTCCTGGGTCATTATAAAATTCTAACCACAGGTGCAAGCCTGATGGGATGGGGGGCCATTTTCCTGGCATTGAAAGCGTTCCATTGATTCCTGGCGGGGGCTCACATCAGGATTCAAGCAGACAATGCCACAGCCGTGGCATATGTCAATCACCAAGGTGGGACCCGCAGTGTCCAAGCAATGCAGGAAGTGCAACACATCCTTCACTGGACAGAGTCGACAGGAGTGGACAATTGGGAAGTGGACAAATGGGAAGCAGACTTTCTCAGTCGCCAGGGCGTAGACTCAGGATAGTGGTCCCTGTATCCCGACGTTTTTCAACAGATTTGCCAATGCTTGGGGACTCCGGATGTGGACTTAATGGCGTTACGCCTTAACGCCAAAGTCCCCAAATTCATGGCCATGTCGCACGACCCACGGTCGAAAGGAGCGGATGCTCTATTGCAAGATTGGATGCAGTTCCAACTGCCGTACATATTCCCGCCTCTGCCGCTGATCCCAAGAGGGGTGTGGAAGATCAGACAGGAAGGGGTGCCAGTCATCCTCGTCACGCCAGACTGGCCCAGACGTGCGTGGTATTCAGATCGTCCAGACCTTCTGTCTCGGGGCCCGTTCTACCACCAGAATTCAGGAGCTCTGAATTTGACTGCGTGGCCCTTGAGACCTGGATTTTGACTAATGCAGGGTTTTCAGAGAAGGTGATTCGGACCATGATCAGAGCGCGGAAGCCAGCCTTTGCTAGGATTTACCCACCGCACCTGGAAAGCTTTCTTTACCTGGTGTGCATCTCGTAAACCGCCTCCAATGCTCTATTCCCTACCTAGGGTCCTTGGTTTTCTGCAGTCGGGGCTGGACGCCAGACTATCTCTAGGGCCGCTTAAGAGCCAAGTCTCAGCTCTCTCAGTTCTCTTTCAGCGACGCCTTGCAACTAAACCATAGGTGAAGACGTTTCTTCAGGGGGTCTCCCGTTTGGTTCCCCCATACACGAGACCACTGGAGGCGTGGATCTCAACTTGGACCACCCTTTGAGCCCCTTAGGGAAATCCCACTCAGTTTTCTATCCCAGAAGGTGGTTTTTCTTGTGGCAATCACATCCCTCCGCAGAGTGTCATAACTGGCAGCACTCTCCTGCAGATCGCCTTTTCTGTTTTTTCACCAGGGTAAGGTTCTCCGTAAGGTTCCATCCTTCCTTCCCAAGGTGGTGTCCTCTTTCCATCTCAATGAGAAAGTTTCCTTGCCATCCCTGTGTCCAGCACCGCTTCATCGGATTTAAAGGGCTCTGCTTAAGCTGGACCTTGTCAGGGCACTGCGTATATATGTGTCTAGGACAGCGCCTTTTCGGAAGTCTGATTCTTTTTTCGTTCTTGCGGAAGGCAGCCGCAGAGGCACGCCAGCTGCGAAGGTGACCCTGGCTAGGTGGATCAGGTCCACCATTCAGGATGCCTATAGGCTCAAAAATTCACCACTTCTGGATGGTATAAGAGCGCACTCTACCCCTACCGCACGGGGGCCTCCTGGGCCATTCAGCACCAGGCATCGGCACAACAAGTGTGTAAGGCAGCCACTTGGACTAGCCTACACATGTTTACAAAACACTACAGGGTACATACCCAGTCCTCAGCGGACGCGAGCCTGGGTAGACGTGTCCTGCAGGTGGCAGTAGCCCACCGGTAGGGGCCTGTCTGTTATTCCCACCCAAGGACTGCTTTGGGACATCCCATGGTCCTGTGTCCCCCAATGAGGCGAAGGAGAAAAGGAGATTTTTGTGTACTCACCGTAAAATCCTTTTCTCAGCCTCTAATTGGGGGACACAGCTCCCGCCCTGTTGCCTGTTTCGGGCCGTGTGTGAGCTCTCATAGTGTTCTTGAGCTTGTACATAGTTGCCTTATTACAGGCGTTGTTATACTGTTATCGATGCTAGGTTTCTCCTACTGCTTTAGCACAAAACTGGTTAAGGCAGTGCCTGCTCCAGGGGTGTATACTGCAGAGGAGGAGCCACTGCTAATCTTTTGCAGATTCTGCCTAGTGTCGCCTCCTAGTGGACAGCAGCATAACACCCATGGTCCTGTGTCCCCCAATTAGAGGCTACAAGAAAAGGATTTTACAGTGAGTACACAAAAATCTCCTTTTTACAAGTCATTACTGCCATATAGAATATACTTGCTATATTGAGGTACACAGCACACAACATGTGCCCACAACGTACGATAAGTCATACCCTTCTTAGATTGTAGCCTACAAAGCAAAAAAAAAACTTACCTGCAGTTCCTAACACAGTGATGCAACTGTGAACAGATGCAAACTGCTGTGACTGTATTATATGCAAAGTAGAGTGCAGCAGAACACATTTAGGCTAAGGAGGAGGTGAGCACACACACCGCAGCACTGAGAGCAGTCATCTCCTTCTCAGAGCTGCGGATTCACCACAGTGTTTCAGAAAAGAAGTGCAATTGCTCAGTGCAATACGGTTCTATCAGTTTATATAGTTGGGTGGAGTCTGGAGTGGCCGAACATACGGGGGGGGGGGAGGGCAGCGCATATGCTTATGACTGGAGAGGGCTTGTTGCACTGTAAGGTAGGGCTTGTAGAAGTCTGGGTCAGCTGGGCATGCTGGAGACTGGGGCTTTCTTGTAGGAGAGTGGGTGTAAACGACCAGCTGTGACATTTTCACCCAAGCTACAAAACAAACACCTCTCTGGTCGGTGACCTCCACACACACAGAAAGGTGATGTTTGGGTAAGCCTGCAAAATACTGAGTGTAATTACAAATGGTCCGCAGTTTGCAGCCTAGATAGGGTGCGTTCACACCACGATTTTTAGGGAGCCGATGCTGTCCGTTATAATTCGGACAGCATCGGCTCCCTTCTGATGCCTGGAATCGGGTGCCAAATAGGCACCCGATTCCGGCATAAAATCGGCGCCGGGCTGCAAAAAAAGAAAAAAAAAAAAAAGTTTATTCTCACCTGCCCCCGAGCCCCCGCCGTCTTCCGCCATCTTCCTCTAGGCTCTCGGTGGTTCCCGGTGGCTCTCGCAGGCTGCCGGTGTCAGCAGAGGTGTACCTCTGCTGTACACAGGACCTGCGGTGATGTCACAGTCACGTGACCGCGGGTTCACCATGGTGAACCCGCGGTCACATGACTGTGACATCACCGCAGGTCCTGAACAGCAGAGGTACACCTCTGCTGACACCGGAGCCTGCGGAAGCCTGCGGGAGCCACCGGGAGCCTGAGAGAGCGGAAGACGGCGGGGGCTCGGGGGCAGGTGAGAATAAACTTTTTTTTTTTTTTTTCTTTTTAACCCTTGTGCTCCCAGGAGCAGTTTTACTGTACTGAGCTTGCTCAGTACAGTAAAATGGGGTCCGAGGAGACATCACATGTTTCCTCGGACCTTTCTCCATAGGGCCCCATGTTAGGGATCGGGTCAGATCGGATGTGCACTAAATGCCATCGATTTGGTCCGATCCGACTCTGTCAGATTTTGTAATCGGATGAAAAAATCGTTGCAGGCAACGATTTTTTTCTCCTGAAAAAAATCGGCCAAAATCGGGCAGAATCGGATCGGACCAAATCGGATGGCATTTAGTGCACATCCAATTCGGTCCGATCCCCATAGGGATCCATAGGATCTGAAAATCGGTCCGATGCTGTCCGATTTTTTTCGGACAGCATCGGAAATGCAAAAATCGTGGTGTGAAAGCACCCATACACACTTAGATTTTATAACAAGCCCGGACAATCCCTTTGAGTGAGTTATCCCTTTAGGTAAGTTATGAGTGTGGACTCATCTTTGGGTAAGTGAGGGGCCAAAACAATGTAAAAAATACAAATTGAAATATAAAGAAAGTATTAAAAAAAAGTCACAGTCCAAAAATATATACATTTGTATGTTGGTATCGTCATATCATAAAAGTCAGATCATTCAAAATATGAAGTTCTTTAACCCATACACTTCCTTGTTTTTCTTTTAGATTTTACAGCCATGTGATGTGTTTTTCCAAAGTATTCAGTCTAATGGTGGTCCTCAGAATATAGAACTCTCAATAAAATCACTCATGTTAAAGGTAGGTCTTTTTCTTTTTGCATATAGTGTGAGGTAGCGCCCCGGGGAACCCGCTTGGCATGGGGAAAATGACATCAGCGACTACATTGTAACGGAAAATAACCAGCGGATTTATTGTTTTTCTGTTAATAAACCGCTTTCATCACATAAAACATAAGACTGTATTTACATTTTCATAACGTGCACATTAGTACATCACATGACATTACATTCACATGAGCTATTGTCGGTCCCAATGGCGGTTACCTCCACCTAACACCCTGACAAGGATCTTTCCCCATCCTGGTGTAGGGACACTTAACCTACTTCTAGGGAGTCTCAACCCACACTGCATCATACATAGTCAACGGAACCAAATCCCGACTAGCACAGTCAGTCACAAAGTCGGCTTTACCTATGACCGCCTAGCCCTTGAGCCGTTCTCGGTCTCTCTCGCCATCCATATGACCGCCTAGCCCTTGAGCCATCTTCGGTCCTCATCACTGGCTGGCATGCACATATCAGGTGCACTGGCATGGAGCTGGCAGGCTCCCTTCACTTCCCCCACCGGGGAGGGATCACTTCCAGCACGTCCTCACATGGCAGTGGTCTGGACTGCTCTGACTCCCATCGTCTTCTCTCATTCAGACACCTGGCAGCTTCTATCCAGGCTGCCTCACCCACAGCTGCAACCCAGTGAGTCAATCAGCACATCTCACTCATGGTGGGTTTACACACACCAATTTATCTGTTCAATATCTGAACAGATCTCTGGTTGCAGTGAAATCATGGACACATAGTTCCATTTTGTGGCTATGTACAAATGATACAATGTGTCCATGATTTCACTGCAACCAGAGATCTGTTCAGATATTGAACAGATAAATTGGTGTGTGTAAACCCACCATCACACACAGATCTGAGATGTGATTAACCCCCTGTGCACCATTCAGGTTTAGCATAGCAAAGCACTCATACGCACAGGAGTAGCCGCTCATTTGGCTCTTGAATCTTTCAGATCTTCAACACTCACACTCAGCTGTTTTACTCAGCTCATGAAAACCCTTCAGCTGTTAACCCACTGTACACCGGACAGGTTTCACACAGCCCAAACACACAGGAGAACCGGCCCATGTGAACAGAGACCTGCACTGATAACCCATGTGATGCACCCGGCCAGGGGCCACATCACCACAATAGCTAGTTGAAACCTTTATATTTACATTTTATTTAAAGGTGCTTTGGAAGCAAATTAGCACTGTAAATAAATTGACCAACCATGCTATCAAAAATATTTCTGATGCTCCCATGTTCCCTGCCAGTCATTCATTGTACCCACTTCTCATGTGTTGACTCCTGACACAGATGTGTGATTCTGGCTAGTTCCGTGTTTGAGACTCCTAAACGAGGCTCCACGGACTCTATTTTCAGATGTGTGATTGGCTGTCTGTGTTGGGATGTCCCCGCTGGAGGAGAAAAGATAGAGACTGATTAAAAAACTGGTGCCCTATTGGGGTGAGAAATAGGACTTCCTTTGTAGATTTGAAGCTTTCTAAGCAGTTTAACATTACATTTTAATTGCTGTCTAAATCCTCTCAAAGCTGAGAGCGCACATGTGAAGCCCTACTCCTGAGACCCCCAGCAAACAGCTGATTTTACCAGATGACATGGCTGGCAGCCCATTTTCCTTACTGCAACTTCTATAGGTGAATTGTATTTTTACATGGTGAGCATTTTGAGGAACAGCTTTGAGATAAAAAAAGTCTTTAAGATTCACTTCCCTTTCCTGCTAAAAACTATACCCTGATTACTCAGAGTGTGTGTGTGTATATATACAGAACTATCTATTACACATACCGTATAATATAAGTTTAGTCTTTATCGTTTGTCTTTTAACATTAAAGCTCAATGACTTCAGAATCCAAGGTTGCATTCCGTTGTGTCCATTTAGCATTGTACTATTTGGATGTTTTTTTTGCATGTAAACGTTGTGTGGTGTAGACATCTCTTTCCTTGTTATTTGCTAAGAGTCCTGAACTTATGAGCAATTTTTTTTTAATTTTTATTACAGGTCTCACCAGTCATTATAAACACAGTGATCACCATCACATCTGCCCTGTCTACGTCCAGAAAGAATCAATCAGTGAGGTCACTAGTTCAGTCCCACCTGATCTCTGGAAAAAGAAGGATGTGAAGAATTTGAAATTGTGGTTTCTTGAAGAAGAATATGAGATGGAAAGCAAAAATGGCGAAAAAGACCAGATAATCTTAACAGGGGAAAATTTAGACTTGAGCATAGACTCAATTGTCATAACTCTCGAAGCTGGTGTTGGTCACAGAACACTACCCATGCTTTTAGCAAAGTCCTCATTTAAAGGAAACGTGAAGAACTGGACCACCCTTATCAACCTGTACTGCCAGCTTGAGTTAGAGGTACACGCCCTTTATATTAATCAATATTTATGATAGTATTGACCTCTGTAAAAACTGAACCATCTCCCCACCAACCATGCTTTATTATACAGGGTTGCTTTTAATCTATTTGTGAGGAACAGCTATAATACAGGCTTCACACAAGAAGCAACCACTGCCCGACTTGGTATTGTATTTGTATTGAAGAATGAGTTGTCATTTTTAAGGATTCTTTCCATGATTTTTTTTCCATGAGAATTCAAAATTTGCCTACAGCCTCTAATAGTTTTTAAACAACAAATTAAACTACTCACCTGTTTAATCCTATAGTTTTAGAGCAATGGCCCTGATCCTCCTTGCTGGCTTTGTGTTTAACCCAATTCTGCAGTGACATTCCATAAATCTCAAGTGTCACTGCTTTTAGCCATTGGTCTTCGCGCCTATGCGCTGTAAACGAATGAGGCTAGTGATCGGCTGCAGGACTCGCATTCCCTCTGTAGCTGAGTGAACATAAAATGGCCTGCGGGACAAGAGATGTTGTGCTACAACTGTATAGCCTACTTAGATGTTTTAATACTTTAGTTGCTGTGACCGATTATGACATACTAGCTGTGAGCCCGATGCAAATGCATCGGGTGTCTAGAATATTTTTAAAATTTTTTTAAGATTTTCGCGGCCGTACTTGCCGCAAGTGCAAAACCGCACTTGCCGCACCTGCCGCAAGTCCCCCTATACTTTCTATGGAGATTACCGCAACCGCGCCGCAAGTGTAACCGCATCTGCCGCGTTTGCCGCATAACCGTTACACTTGCGGCGCGGTTGCGGTAATCCCATAGAAAGTATAGGGGGACTTGCGGCAGGTGCGGCAAATGCGATTTTGCACTTGCGGCAGGTGCGGCCGCAAAAAAAACCGTGGCTGACTGCGGTTTTTTTCGCGGCCGCACTTGCCGCAAGTGCAAAACCGCACTTGCCGCACCTGCCGCAAGTCCCCCTATACTTTCTATGGGGATTACCGCAACCGCGCCGCAAGTGTAACCGCATCTGCCGCGTTTGCCGCATGACCGTTACACTTGCGGCGCGGTTGCGGTAATCCCCATAGAAAGTATAGGGGGACTTGCGGCAGGTGCGGCGGCTCAGGCAGCGTCTCGCAATGGCCTCGCGGCCATTGCTCGCGCTACATGAGCGGTAAATCGCTAACTTGGCCAGCGACTCGCAATGGCCTCGCGGCCATTGCTCGCGCTACATGAGCGGTAAATCGCTAACTTTGTGGCCGAGCCTCTGGTTCGATTTTCGGCCAGCGACTCGCAATGGCCGCTTCGCGGCCATTGCTCGCACGTGGTGACGTCACAGAGTGACAAAGCCACGGTCTTTTGCGGGGTCCGACACGGAAGTGCCTACGGCAATTATATAGTAGATATTGTAAATCCATTAACATGATACAAATATGAATTTTATAGCTCAGCTACATTGAAGTGAATGAGTCTGAGCTGCAACGCCACACACCCTGTGGACAGGAAAATCATTCTTTTAGAAAGAAACCAGTCATGTTCTTTTAAGTCTAAAACCCCTTCTCTCCAAATAAATTTCTAGTTTGGGTATGTAATATTGATATGTATATCCTCATTCCTATGTTTGATTATGGAGCTCAGTGATTGAATCTGCTTCTTTTTTTTCAGGTACATTACTACAATGAAATGTTTGGTGTCTGGGAACCTTTGCTAGAACCTTTGGAAGTAGAGAAAAGTGATAGCTTTCGACCTTGGAGTCTTGAGGTTAAGGTAGAGTTTTTACAAAGTTATTTATTTAAAGTTAAATTAGAATGTTTTATGAAATCTATATATCATCTGAACAAGGTCTTAAAAACACCAAGTTTTGTTTAGAAGTACAGTGGAACCTTGATTTAAGAGGATAATCCATTCCGGGAGTGTGCTTGTAAATCAAATTGTTTGTATATCAAAGCAAATTTTCCCATAAGAAATAATTGAAACAGACGATTCGTTCCACAACCCAAAAATATCTACTGTATTCATATATACAGTTGTGGCCAAAAGTATTGACACCCTTGCAATTCTGTCAGATTATACTTAGTTTCTTCCTGAAAATGATTGCAATCACAAATTATTTGGTATTATTATCTTCATTTAATTTGTCTTCAATGAAAAAACACAAAAAGAATTATCCTAAAGCCAAAGTGGATATAATTCCACACTAAACATAAAAAAGGGGGTGGACAAATTGGCACTGTTAGAAAAATCATGTGATGCTTCTCTAATTTGTGTAATTAACAGCACCTGTAACTTACCTGTGGCACCTAACAGGTGTTGGCAATAACTAAATCACACTTGCAGCCAGTTGACATGGATTAAAGTTGACTCAACCTCTGTCCTTTGTCCTTGTGTGTACCACATTGAGCATGGAGAAAAGAAAGAAGACCAAAGAACTGTCTGAAGACTTGAGAAACCAAATTGTGAGGAAGCATGAGCAATCTCAAGGCTACAAGTCCATCTCCAAAGACCTGAATGTTCCTGTGTCTACCGTGCGCAGTGTCATCAAGAAGTTTAAAGCCCATGGCACTGTGGCGAACCTCCTTAGATGTGGACGGAAAAGAAAAATTGACGAGAGATTTCAACACAAGATTGTGCGGATGGTGGAAAAAGAACCTCAACTAACATCCAAACAAGTTCAAGCTGCCCTGCAGTCCGAGGGTACAACAGTGTCAATCCGTACTATCCGTCGGTGTCTGAATGAAAAGGGACTGTATTGTAGGATACCCAGGAATACCCCACTTCTTACCCCGAGACAATAAAAAAGCCAGGCTGGAGTTTGCCAAAACTTACCTGAGAAAGCCTAAAACGTTTTGGAAGAATATTCTCTGGTCAGATGATACAAAAGTAGAGCTTTTTGGGCAAAGGCATCAACATAAAGTTTACAGGAGAAAAAAAAGAGGCATTCAAAGAAAAGAACACGGTTCCTATAGTCAAACATGGCTGAGTTTCCCTGATGTTTTGGGGTTGCTTTGCTGCTTCTGGCACTGGACTGCTTGACCGTGTGCATGGCATTATGAAGTCTGAAGACTACCAACAAATTTTGCAGCATAATGTAGGGCCCAGTGTGAGAAAGCTGGGTCTCCCTCAGAGGTCATGGGTCTTCCACCAGGACAATGACCCAAAACACACTTCAAAAAGCACTAGAAAATGGTTTGAGAGAAAGCTCTGGAGACTTCTAAGGTGGCCAGTAATGAGTCCAGACCTGAATCCCATAGAACACCTGTGGAGATATCTAAAAATGGCAGTTTGGAGAAGGCACTCTTCAAATATCAGGGACCTGGGGCAGTTTGCCAAAGAAGAATGGCCTAAAATTCCAGCAGAGCATTGTAAGAAACTCATTGATGGTTACCGAAGCGATTGATCGCAGTTATTTTGGCTAAAGGTTGTGCAACCAAGTATTAGGCTGAGGGTGCCAATACTTGTCTGGCCCATTTTTGGAGTTTTGTGTGAAATGATCAATATTTTGCTTTTTGCTTCATTCTCTTTTGTGTTTTTTCATTGAAGACAAATTGAATGAAGATAATAATACCAAAGAATTTGTGATTGCAATCATTTTCAGGAAGAAACTGAGTATTATCTGACAGAATTGCAGGGGTGTCAATACTTTTGGCCACAACTGTATGTACTTACAGAACTGTAAAATTATTACAGTAATACAAAATACTGTACAGTAAAACATAAAAACATAATCATGGCCTTGCAGCCCCCAATATCTCCATTATTCCTATGCAGCTCCCATCATCCCTATGCAGCCCCCATCATGCCCTTGCAGCCCCCAATATCCCCATCATCCCTTGCAGCCCCCATCATCCCCTTAAAACCCTGTCATCCCCATGCAGCCCCCAATATCTACATGCAATCCTCATCCTCCCCTTGCAGCCCCCAATATCCCCTGCAGCCCCCATCATCCCTTGCAGACCACATCATCCCCATACAGCCCCAAATATCCACTAGCATCCCCCAATATTTCCATCATCCCCATGCAACCCCCATCATCCCCATGCAGCCCCATCATCCCCTTGCAGCCCCCATCATCCCCATGCAGCCCCCAATATCCACATGCAACCCCCATCATCCCCTTGCAGCCACTATCATCATCCCCTTGCAGTCATGAATATCTCCATCATCCACATGCAGCCCCTGTCATCCCCTTGCAGCCCCCAATATTCCCATCATCGCCTTGCAGCCCCCCACGCTCTTATTCTCACACCCTCTTACCGATTCACCGCTGTATTCCTGGCGCTGCACTGAGCTCTCTCAGCTACCGTACATGTATGGGAAGCCGATAGCCACCGGCATCTGATTGGCTGCTGGCTTCCCGTACATGTACGATAGCAGAGAGAGCTCAATGCGACGCCTGGCGGCCTGGAATACAGGGACGGACAGCAGAGGGCAGGCAGCGGTTGGTAGACAGAGGGCCGACAGTGGCATTCTCGCGCAGGTAGCGAGTAAATATATATACAGTATATAATAAGTAAAATACCTAGAATCAGCAGCATCACACATGCACAGTATGTGCCAGCCCCCAGTGCTCATAATCCAAATCATTGCTTGTTTACCATATTACAATTTTTCAGAAATTGTAGCTAGTCTTTCAAAATGCTCACAAATAAAGTTACTCGTAAATCAAGGTACCATTGTAATATATTATATACTGTAGTTAAAGGGGGTCTAGAGTTTTAATACTGATAGACTATGCTTAGAATAGATCACCAATATTCGTTTGGTGAAGGAGAGACACCCAGTACCCCTGCCAGTCTGTTATTCCTAGTGCCAGCAGTGGTCGTGTGCTGTTGGTTTAGGAAAGGGACAACACTTTCTTTTAACTGCATAGTGGCTGTAGCAGGATATTGCAGATCCACTCCTATTCATACAAACACGTAGGCCTTCAATATGAATGTGCTGGACAATATTTTAATTTTCTGATTTTTGGAATATCTATGTCTCACTATTATAAGTTCTTCACATTAAATTTATGGCTAATAAATTAATTATTTCAGTAATGCAAATAATACATTTTATGTTCCACTACAAAAATGTATCAATGGCTGCCTAAAGTATCTTATTTGGACTATAAAACACATTTTTTCCTTCGCCTCATTGGGGGACACAGGACCGTGGGTGTTATGCTGCTGTCCACTAGGAGGCGACACTAAGTATACTTCTGTAACAAAGAAAATAGTGCGGCTCCTCCCCTGCAGTATATACACCCTGGCTGGCTCCAGCCTCACCAGTTTTTGCTTGGTGTCATTAGGAGGTAGATGCGGTCCTTAGACCCCATTACTAGTTAGATTTTTTAATTTATTTTTTATTATTTTTTCCTCTGAAGATGGATAGGGCGACGGTACCTTAGCGTACCGATTTCCCAAAACCAACAACAGACGGGAACGCGGGGTGTTACCTCCACGGGTGTTACCTGCCACGAGGGATAGGATGCCAGGCGACGGTTCCATCGCGTTCCGCTCTCCTTTGCACCTCACATGGCGTTTTCCAGACGTGCACAATGGGCTCTCCCCTGCTTCCATGCCAGGACCCAGGGTCGCAGGACAAGGATTTTTTCCCTTTTTTACCTGGACGCCTTAATTAATATGGAGCAAGCACCCTCCCCATTCCCCTCACCGGGTCCTGGGTTGAGGAGCACACCTGTAGCAGACGCCCTCCCACCCCTCACCGGGTCCTGGTGAGGACCCACTCAGGTAATCAGGATCCCTCCTCTACGGGATCCCTGTTGTTTTCCCTTCTCCTCCTCTTCTCTGCGCAGCGGTGGAGCTCCTCAGTTCATCGGCACATCCCCATCAGAGGCATGGGCTCTCTAGGGGCATTACTACCAGCTGTTGGGGCCGTAGAAACTTTTTTGCCGGACCTCCGCGCTGGGCAGCACTCATTTGCGGCCACCCAACCTAATTTAGCCCCCGGTCTCGGCCTGCAAGCACTGGGTCCTCCCCTCGCCCGCCTCCGGAACACCCCCGGATGACGTAACACGGCCGGGAATCTCGGTCCCGGCCGCATCATAAGTGGGCGGTCTTTTCATTCCTGGCGCCTTTTTTTTTTTCTCTGTCCCTGCGCCAGTGCACCCTGTCCTGCCCCTCCCCCTGCTCTCTCTCAGCACATGCATGTTGTGCAGCTCCAGTAGCACATAGGAAAGGCAATGCTGTGCACTCTGCAGCATCAGCACACAGAAGAAGCGTGCTATTAACCTATGTGCTCTGCAGCATCAACATACAGCCTATGTGCTCTGCAGCATCAGTATTAGCATACGTGCTATTAACCTTATGCACTCGACTGCATCAGTATATAAGGCAGTGCTATTAACCCTATGCGCTCTGCAGCATCAGCATACCAAAGGGCAGTGCGATTAACCTATGCACTCGGCTGCATCAGCATACAAGGCAGTGCTATTAACCCTTGCAATGTGCAGCATCTTTATACCAAAAGGGCAGTGCTATTAACCCAATGCACTCTGCAGCATCAGCATGCCAAAAAGGCAGTGCTATTAACCCTATGCACTCTGCAGTATCAGCATACAAAAAACGCAGTGCTATTCACCCTATGCACGATGCAGCATCAGCTACAGAAAAGGCTGTGTTATTAACCCTATGCACTCTACGGCATACAGAGAAGACAGTTCTATTAACCCTTATGCACTCTGCAGCTCCAGCAGCAGCATACAAGACTGCAGCGAGCCAGGTTTCTACTAATAGAGGTTAATGTGCACCTAACAAAGGAGCAATCATGATAGCTTATGTTCTACTCACTATCATGGGCCAGAACTTCCATGGGCTGACTGTTATAACGATTTTCATCCCATCGAACATATACGCGCTTCGGGCGACAGAGATCATGGAATCTGTTCATTATCCGTGCAGAATCTCCAACCGCAATGTATGATGTCGCGGCCACACACAATGGCCATGCAACCTGTTCGCTACCTAGTACACAGCATCTCCAGATGTCACATAATTATGTCGTTGCCTGCAACTCTGGCAACGGGACCTGTTGACGGCATAGTGCACAGTATCTCCATACATAATAATATAATAATAATGTTTATTCATTTATATAGCGCTACTAATTCCATAGCACTCCATACATTACGTATTGTGTCTTTGCCTGCAACTGTGACCACGGGCCCTGTCTACTGCCTGGGCACAGTATCTCAAGACATCATGGTTCATGTTTTGTCTGCATTCTATGGCCCTGGATCCTGTCTGTCCAGACTCTTAAGTCCAGAGGCAGTTTTTATTCAAAGAACTGCCTACAGTGGATATCCTGCTACCCAGAGCACATAACTGCATCACACAATTACCGTCAAGTTTAGTTTCTGGCCTCAGCCACCTTATTTGTGAGCAGGATCGCCAGTTGCGATGCACCTTATTCCTGTCTGCTCAGTGGGTTATGGGATCTACTCCACTATCTAGTGTTCATACATGCCTTCTTCAGGAACAGCCTGCAGGCTTAGTTTATAGGATTCACTGATTTACAGATGCGCAGGAAGTTTCAACTTCCAGGTATCCTTTACCTGTCTCGAAGGGTTACAGCATCTGTGCTACCCCAGCACACATATCAGTCTGCAGGATCTGTCGGCCTACAATGGCTCTTATCTCAATGTCATTGAACAAGGAACCCAGCTACCATGTCTCCTACAGTCGTCTACTTCCGTGGCTTCTGGAATCTGGTCTGCCTCTCGTGGGCTAGGGATTCACGTGTCACGTCCTGTTCTGTGGTACCGGGATTCTTCCCTGTATCTGGGATGTTTCCGTAGCCGGATTCCTGGGTTGACACATTTTATTGACAGATCTGGCGGTTGGAGACTCCGTCCCCTGCCCCTGGGCCTGACCCTTCTCGGTATCCGTGTTTTTATCACTGCAGTATGTGGGATCTGCCCACTGTCCAGCTGGTTAGAACTCTATCTAACTCTATCTTCCATAACACGGCTACATCAGTATCACAGCATAGTCAGCAAGATCTCTGCTTCAGTTTCCATGTCTATTTGTCACTCTTTTAACTCTCTCCTTATAGAGCATGGTCAAGTACTTCAGCTTGCTCATCCGGAGGTCAGTCCACCTATAGCGGACGTGAACTCTCTTCTCGCACGTTTTCTCTTAGGTTGGAACAATGATCTATGATCTCCTCCATGGACGAAGGAGAGTTTTCTCGCATCAATAGACATCAAAGATGCGTATCTGCACATTCCGATCTCCCAGGCTCACTAACGCTTCCTTCGTTTCGGTATTTGCGAAGACCACCATCAATCGTCGCCCTGCCATTTGGGCTCGCGACTGCCCCCAGGGTATTCACCAAGATAATGGCCACTGGTATGACAGTACTCCATTCAAGGGATGTAGTGGTCCTACTCTACTTGGATAATCTCGTTATCAAGGCGTTTTCATTCAGAGACTGCAAGGAAAGTGTGCAAATTACCGTAGACACACTCGTCTGCATAGGATAGCTACTACACCTACCCAAGTCCTCCCCAATCTCGAGTCAGACCCCCACTTTCCTGGGAATGATCCTATCACCTCTCGAGGACTGGTACTCCTCCCACGAGAGAAGACCCTTACTTTGCTTCAGGGGGTACAGATCCTCCTCCGTCCCCGGCCACATTCCCTTTGCCTCTTAATGAAAGTACTGGGAATAACGGGGCAGCTATGGAAGCAGTCCTATTTGCTCAGCTCCATCTCAAACTCCTACAGCTCGCTCTCCTCTCATGCTGGGACAGGATTCCTGCAACTCTAGACAGAGCCTTCTGCCTATCACCATCTGTGAAACAGTCTCTCCTTGGTTGCTCCTCTCTGCCTCTTTGCAAGAGGAGGTCCTTTTCTGCCAGTAAACTGGGAGGTTCTCAACACCGATGCCAGTCTTCTAGGCTGGGAAGCGGTTTATCGTCCTCACACGGCTCAGAGCAGGTGGTCCCTCAGGGGCCACTCTTTCCATCAATTTGTTGGAGATCCGTACCATTTTCCTGGCCCTGCAGGACTTCCATCATCTGCTGGCTCGGCATCTCAAACAAATCCAATCTGACAATGCCACGTTGGTGGCATATATCAACCACCAGGGCGGCACGCGCAGGACAAGAGCAATGCACGAAGTTTGTCCATGTCTCCAACGGCGGAATCCACGATGTCGGTGATTTCGGCAGTTCACATACCCAGCGTGGACAACGGGTGGCAGACTTCCTCAGTCGCCAAGGCATCACCTCAGGAGAATGTAGCCTACATCCCAAGGTTCTACAACAAAAATGCCTCAGGTGGGGAACACTCATGGCCAGATACCACGATCCACAGGCAGAGGGAGCGGATGTTCTAGTATAGCCTTAGACTTACTTTTGTCTCTGCTACGTCCTTCCTCTGCTACCCCTGATCCCAGAGTGGTGAAGAAGATCAAGTCAGAAGGCGTTCGAGTCTCTCTCATCGCACCAGACTGGCCGCGTCGCGCATGGTATGCCAACCTGGTTCGTCTGACTCCCCCTGGTGTCTACCAGATCATTTAGATCTTCTATCCCAGGGCCCACTCCACCACCAGTACTCATCGGCCCTGAGTTAAACGGCATGGCCTTTTGAAACCTGGGTTTTAACCCAGGCGGGGTTCTTTCCAGGCATTGTCACCATGCTCAGGGCAAAGAAGCTATCTTCTGCCCGCATTTACCATTGCACCTGGAAAGCTTTTTTCTCCTGGGGTAATTCCCTAAGCTGGCCGCCCCTACGGTTTTCTCGGCCAGCTATTCTAGGCTCTCTCCAGTCAGGTCTTGACTCCGGTCCTCCCTTGGGATCTCTAAAGGGACAAGTCTCAGCCTTGTCTGTTCTCTTTCAATGCAAATTGACTAACAAATCACAAGTCAGGACTTTCATACAGGGTTTTGCTTGTCTTGCTCTCCCCTACAGAAGACCTTTAGAGACGTCAGATCTAGATTTCATTCTGGATGCCCTGCAGAGGCCTCCCTTCAAGCCTCTCAAAGTCTTTTCTCTTCGTATTTTCTCCCAAAAGGGTGGTGTTTCTTGTTGCGATCACATCTCTCAGTTATGTATCGGAACTTGCGGCCCTATCCTGCGAGCTTCCATTCCTCTCTTTCCACCAGGTCAAGGTAGTGCTCCACCCAGTTACATCCTTTCTTCCAAGGGTAGTGTCCTCTTTTCGTCTGAATAAGGACATAACTCTGCCTTCCTTTTGCCCAGCGCCGGTTCATCGGCAAAAAGAGCCCGGCATACGCTAGATCTGGTTGGGGCTCTTCGTTTTTACATGTCCCGAACAGCGGCTTTTCAGAAGGTAGACTCTGTTCGTCTTCCGGAAGGTCACCGAAAAGGGCTGTCTGCATCCAAGGCTACCCTAGCCAAGATGGATCAGGTCAACGATCATCGAAGCCTATCAGCTCAAACATCAGTCCGTCCCGAGTGGGTTGCATGCGCATCTTTACTCGTGCGGTAGGGGCTTCTTGGGCCATTCGGCACCAGGCTTCTGCCAAACAAGTGTGTGAGGCTGCCTCCGGGTCCAGCCTTCTCACATTTGCTAACATTACAATGTACATGTCCAGTCCTCAACAGACGTAGGTCTGGACAAGTGTGTTCTGTAGGCGGCGGTTGTCCACCTGTAGACTAACAGCATAGGTCTGTATTCCCACCCAGGGACTGCTTTGGACGTCCCACGGTCCTGTGTCCCCCAATGAGGCGAAGGAGAATTTTGTGTACTCACCGTAATTCCTTTTCTCTTATCCTCTAATTGGGGGACACAGCACCCTCCCTGTTGCCTATTCTGGCTGTTATCTTGTTATCTCAGTTCTGTTTCGGACAGTTATGGTTAACTGAAGTTTATTTCTATATATGTGCTGTTTGGTTCTCCTACTGCTTTAGTCACAAAACTGGTGAGGCTGGAGCCAGCCAGGGTGTATATACTGCAGGGGAGGAGCCGCACTGTTTTCTTTGTTACAGAAGTATACTTAGTGTCGCCTCCTAGTGGACAGCAGCATAACACCCACGGTCCTGTGTCCCCCAATTAGAGGCTAAGAGAAAAGTAATTTACGGTGAGTACACAAAATTCTCCTTTTTTTTTTTTTTTAAAGAAAAATTTCCTGTCAAAAAGTGTTTGCGTTTTATAAGCCAGATGCAGCCTCCTGTGATGGAAGAGAATGCAAACACCACATTCTGTCTGATCACAGAGAGAGTTCCCCTATCTCCTCCTTCTCTCCGCTGATCTATATGGTCCCTAAGAGCAGTAGAGAAAGATTACCGGGATCTAGAGAGCGACTGCACTGAAGGACCTTCTAACCATTCAACTCCAGGACCTTTCAGGTCATGTGACTGACCAAATGACCTGAAAATTCTGAGAGTTTACTATGTGGAAGGTCTTTCAGCTGGTGCAGCCTCTGTTTAGGATATCAATCAGGAACTGGAAAATGTGGTAATGTATAGTGTGTGTGAGACTGCAAGGTTTAGCATTGTGTGTGGATGTTTGTGTGTAAATGCAACTGAAAGTTGTGGTAATGTATAGAGTGTGTGTGTGAGTCGGGCCGGCAAGGAAGGGAGTACTCGGAAACGTAATTGCTGGGGGGATAACCACGGCTGGTTGGTTCCCAGCTCCGTGCCCAGGGCACTCAGTGGCTGATGGGGGTGATGATAATGGGGGATTATAAGTGACGCCACCTGTGGTACATGGTAATGTGGTTACCAGCGCTGCAGCCGACCACTGAGGTGATGGTGAAGCAGCTTTGGTAGTACAGCTCCCCACAGGCAGAGCTTTACCTGACGGCAGCGGGGTGGATGAGAGGAGTCGTAGTGCTTGGCTCTTTGGTGCTGTAGGAGCCTCCCAGGTGACGAATAATTGATGCAGAGACCAGATTAGCTCAAACGGTTCTTTACTGGTACCAGTTGATAAGGGTACACGGTACAGTCAGGTTGTAGCTGCGGATTTTGGAGGCTTTTCCTGAGTCTGTCAGAGGTGTCTCTATAATAGCTTTCTTGGTTGGTGTTTGCTTTAGCTCTCCCGTCAACCACACTAAAGAGCCCGATCACCGGTCCCCAGGTCTGTCACTAAAAGGTACTTCTGACCCCTTTCCGGTACGGGCAGGAGCGGTGAGAAAACAATCCCTCCTGTCACCGGTATTTAGTCCTTTCCCTTATTAGTGTCTTGGACCCTCTTTGGGACAGAGGTGTGATTTAGTCCTGTAGTGCTGTGGCTCCTATTTTAGGCCCACAGCCTGCCGGTCTGTGGTTTGGGATAAACCGTTAACTGCCTCGGTTCTGGTTTACTGGTGTTGACCTGGACTCTCCAGCCAGCTCCAACCAGTCCTGGAGTGTCCCCTTCTTTGTCTGGGTCACCTCTCTCCTTAGAGATACCCTCCTGTCACGACCGCAGGGTCCCCTGCGTCCGTCTCTGCCGCTCTTCTGTCACCGTCTGACTTGCTACTCAGTAACTATCCTTCACGTCTTCCAGGCTTCTAGGCTCCACCCCCCTGGGACCTACTTAATACCAGTCCGCTGTACTAAGTTGTCCTGTGAGCGTATTTTTGTGCAGACTCTGGGTTTTTCTCCTCATCCACAACCACAGAGATACTACACCTTCTGTTTGGGGTGCAGTACCTCCCTGTGGCGTCCCGCCAGAGGGGTGCCACGTGTGTGTGTGGGACTGTAAGGTGTAGCAATGTATGTGTGTGTAAATGTAACTGAAGGATGTGTTGATGTATAGTGTGTGTGTGAGACTGTAAGCTGTAGTAATGTGTGTATGTGTGTGTAAATGAAACTGAAAAAAGTGGTAATGTATAGTGAACGTGTGTTTGTGTGACTGCAAGGTGTAGTAATGTGTATGTATGTGTGTATAAGTGTAAATGAAATATGTGGTAATGTAAAGTGTGTGTCTATCTTTGCTTGTAGCAAAGCTGTGCCTCTATATGTCAATGCAGTTTGTATGTAGCAGATCTGTATGTTTGTCTATTTGTGCATATGTCAGAGCTGTGTGTCAACATGTATATGTAGTTGCATGTAGGAGAGCTTGTGTGTATGTAGTTTGCATGTAACAGAGCTGTGTGTGTCTATATGTGCATGTAGTATGACTGTACATGTCTATATGTTCATGTAGTTTGCATGCAGCGAAGTGATACTGTGTATGACCTTATAGGCATATAGCTTGCATGTAGCAGAGCTGTGTGTGTTTATATGTGCATGTAGTTTGCATGTAGCAGAGCTATGTGCATATAACACACACTGCAAAGAGACACTAACAATAGATGAATTGCCTCCATATTCTATCCTAGCACAGCCGTAAAGAGTGTCTTATAGTCTTAGGGGGGAGGCGAGGGGTATGTTATATCCCCAATAGACATCGATGCCCTGCAGTCCCTTTCTGGAGGTACTGTACATACTTAGTAAAGTACACCACCTTGTGAACCTTTCATAACAATTATGTTTGTTCTAGATGAAAAAGAAATTGAGAAAGCAAACTTGTGAAATAGATGGTGAAGAGGAGAACTACAAGATTCCAGACTATGTTACAGCCATAAACATTTTCTCCAAAGACCAGCTAAACATCACACTTTCCAAATGTGGGGTAGGAACTCTGACTAACCTAGGACAGGTAAAAAGTTCAATAAATCACTATAAGCATTTCAGGTGTTCACAGCTATCTCCTAAAGATGCATTTATACATACTGATGCATGGAAGTAAATAGAAAAACATGTATCCTGGCCAGTGGTCATTTAATAGTCTGTTTACACAGGTGAACGGCACTTCAAATGTAAAAAGAACAGTTTGCAATAGATTGTTCAGTGCATATAGGCTGCCATTGTTCTCGGCAGCACAGGTCCTGTTTAAACAATGATGTGCTGCTGAGAATGATGATCTTTTGGGCAGTTTGCTTATTCATTGGACAATATGCAGCCTGTTTACACTGACTAATTATTAGCAAATGAGTATTCCTAGGAACGCTTGTTTCCAATAATCATGCGTTAAGAATGCACTTTTAAGCTCCTTAGTTATTATGCCAGTTATTCTGATGTGATTTAGTTCATTAAAGGAGAGGAGCTAAGTGGCTTAGCCCAATGTATCTCTGACAAGTAAAAATCCACAGTTTATCCTTGCTTTTCAACACTGGAGACATTTGGGGTCCTTGGGGTTGAGCGCTAAGACGTCAGATCATACATCAAATAATTGTATAGGTGGTCTATTTATCGGCAATGTTGTTCTTTCTTCAGGAGTAACTATGATCAAACACCTGATGTGTTGTAGAACTCTCGGAGATAACAGCAACCTAGATGTGAACTTGGAGTCCTTATTGTTGAGTACTGTAGTGCGTAAAATGTTGTGACATTTAGAAGCGCCATTGATGTTTATCAGTCTCCCGGTTAATTTGTTAAATGTTAGTAGTATAGGAAAGACCAACACACTCCTTAGTTGCAGTGAAAATAATTTAATTTATTGATCTGTCAGTAGGTCATATTGAATGGTATCACACTATACAACTTAAAGTGCCCTTTTCTATATTATAATCAGAATATCCATCCTACCTCTGAGCTTCACCATCCACCTGGAATGCCAACCACTAGTTTGTTAAAAGGAATCTGTCAGCAGGATTTTTCTATGTAAGCTGAGGACAACATGATGAAAGCATTAAAAAAACAAAAAGCAACTGTGCTTCTCTTATCTGTGTATCTGCTATTGTTTATCTACCCTGTGGTTAGCATTGCAGGACTAGAGGGCAGTCCCCGGTGTGGGTGGGGGCAGCTCCCTCAGCTCAGCTTTGTCCCTGAAAAAAAATTCTTTGTGTGCGAACAGCTGAAGTCAGTGTTTCCTTGCCTATATTATGTTGCTCTCAGATGGGGTAGTGAAAACCTGCTGACAGATTATCTTAACAAACTGACTCAAAAATTGCAGAAGTGCTGTTGTCTCTCAACCAAGGCGGATTGCTATTACATGACTGTTTTATACCAAAGTGCAGAATGCACTGTGTCTTCTGTGTAGATTATACAGATTACCCATGCAGAATCTTTGACTTAATCTCTGAAAGAGGGGACAGTGATCTTCTTCCTTCATCCACCTAGTCGCCCCAAACCCCTTATGACTCTTAAGGCCACATCACACGTAACGATATCGTTGCCGATATCGTTCAAAAGTCACATGTTCTGTGACGCTTGAACGATGTTGAAGCGACATCATTGTGTGTGACACTACAAATGATGAACGATCAGTCGGCTGATCGTTCATCGTTTGATTTGAGGTCCTGTCCTCAAATCAATTGTTGGACGCCCGGTGGACATGCAGCATTGCTGCATGTGACACTGGGAGATGACCGATAAGCCAGCTCCCAGCGCCTCTCAGCAAGCGCTGGGAGCTGATCTCCAAGGTAAACTGCGGGTAACTAGGAAGCGCGTGCTGTCTAGATACCGGATGTATACCTTGGTTACCAGCGTTCTTCGCTCACCGGCTGGTAACTAGGGTTACCCGCTGTGTACCTTGGATACCAGCCGGTAAGCGGAGAACGCTGGTAACCAAGGTATACATCGGGTATCTAGGCAGCGCGCGCTGCCTAGATACCCGCAGTTTACCTTGGAGACGAGCCTGCTCCCGCTTACCGCAGCCTGGCAGCGGGAGCAACACATCGTGGAAACGATATTTAAATCGTTTCCACAATGTCTCTGGTCCATTGATCGCTGGTGAGTCTGCCTGTGTGACAGCTCAACAGCGATCTGAATGATATTGTTAGCGATCGCGCGTGCATGTGATCGCTAACAATATCGTTCTTCAAATTGATGCGTGTGACGGCACCAGTAGGATCAGGTAGAGGGTTTTATGAGCACCCTGCCAGCTAGTTCAGCAAATCGTTAGTTGTGCAATGCTGCAGGAGTCCCCATATTCATGTTTTGGAACTGAATACAGTATATTAAATTTGTGGGTAGAATGATTGTTAGTAATGAATTACAATTCTGTATTCGTTATTGATGTTGTACTTGGCATTTTGTATCATAGGCTTTTGCTGAAGCAGCCAGCAAAACATCCGATGTCTACAAAAAAGATCAAGCTCCATTTGTGATCCAGAACTTCTTGGGCCTCCCCATTTCTGTCTCTCCAAGTGACTCATTTACTGCTTTAAATGTTGATCCACATCTGAAGAGCATAGAATTGGGAGATGGGGAGAGTCTTAGCATGGATTATGTTCGGACCAAAACCCAGGCTGATCAGTTTTCTGCTATGACCAGCCTTAGTAGCAAACACTTCTATATCCAGCTCAGTAAGTGCACATGCTATGAAAAAGAAATGTTTTCTCTTTTGCTGAAAAATCTTCCATTAATATAGATTCAAAAAATCCTAGTGAAATAATGTTTTTAAAATGAATTCTCTTAGCCCTAAATACATACACTGCTCCAAGAAAGAATGAAGAGATCAAATATTTTTTGCCATTTAAATTGAGTGCTATTTAGTGACATCAATCTCTACCTCGTGTATCATTGCATAGAGATGATATGTCACCTGATCATGACAGAGAGCACTGTCAACGATACATTTACCACTTGTGATTACTACTTGTGTCCACATTTCATTGAACCGCAAGTCATGACTTTGCTTCACTTGGAGCAAGATGTGGATTTTTTCAGTTATTGGAAAATCATTTAATATCAATTAAATAATTATTTAATAAATCCATCATCACTCTAACTGTTCATTATATATTAGCGTAAACCATTCTGTATATGTAAACCTGGAGGTTTTGACCAGTCTTATTTACCTATATAAGGCCACTTTCACATCAGCGTTTTTTGCCGATCGCGGCAGATGCGGTGAAAAAAACGCATCTGCCGCGATTACCGCATAACCGCTGCACTTGCGGCACAGTTGGGGCAAGCCCATACAATGTCTATGCGGGCTTGCGGCAAGTGCGGCCGCAAAAAAAAACGCCGCTTATGTGAAAGCACCCTAACATAACTTGCCGATTGTCTATTGACAATAGCATAAAGAAGGAAAATCAAGTGTTTTTTAAAACTTCTAAACCAATTTGATTATTTTTCTCCATTCCAGCTCCATCAAATCACTCCTCTAGTGATAAGATACCTTTAACCAAAGTGGGTCGAAGCCTTTATTGTGTGAGACATTCCGATTCTGGTGCTGAGCGATATATTGTTTGTCAAATTGACTCTGTGGAAGGATCAAAATGTATAACAATTCGTTCACCGTTACAGGTATGAACACAACATCTCAGCCACTAGTATACCTTTCAATTTTTCATTTTTATAATCAAAGAAGTTGTCCAGTGAAAATAGTTTACCACCTATCCCAGGATACGTGATAACTTGCTGATTGGTGGGGGTTTACCTGTTGAAATTTGCATTGATCAGGAGAATGGGAAACGTTTTAATAGTGATGGCTGATGGCTACCCGGAGAAAGCTTATTGAAATGCTGCAGCACAGCCAATAAGCAAGCTTTTAATTTGGGATGGATTAAAGCAAGACAATTATACTTACTGAGTTTACGTGCTGCTTTCCCATTGTTTCCGGGTCTACTCAATAAACTTTATGAATATTCCCCTAATTCCCCCGCCTACGCTCTGTGACAGCATCTGTGATTGGTCGCAGTCAGACTGCGCCCCACCCTCTGTGCCAGCATCTGTGATTCATTGCTCTACACACACTAGTATATAAATAAATTGGAAAAAATTGCATGGGTTCACCCCTCATATTTCACTTCCTAGTGCAGACAAAGCAGACAGCTGTGGCCTTCAGCCTACAGCTGTGTGCTTTATCTTGGCTAGGCATCAAAATATGGGGGGCACCCATGCTGTTGTTTTCTAATTATTTAAATAATTTAAAAAAACAAGATTGGGGTTCCCCCAATTTTTATACTCCGTCAAGATGAAGCATACAGTTATGGATTATGGGCTGGTATTCTCAGGCTGGAGAGACCCATGGTTATTAGGCTCTCCCCAGGCTTGAAATGGCAGCTCACAGGGTCAACCATTAGATCTGCCAAACTCTGCTCATCCCTATTGCCCCTCTGGTGCGGTGGCAATTTAGGCAATATAAGGGGTTAATGACAGCTATGATTTGTCAAAAACCAAAGCTATCATCAAACCCTAGGTTAGTAATTGGTAGGGGTCTTGACTTGTAAGTCAAAAGAAATAAGCACAAACACCAAAAAATCCTATATTTTAATAATAAACTCACACCCTCTTTCACCCCTTTATTAACCCCCAAAACACCCCTGCTGGTCTGAAGTAATACGCCACACAAAGTCCCATGAAGATCCCAGCTCTGCTACATCCAGAAGCTGCAGTGATGGTAAACACAACCACTAACTGCAGCTTCTGGGTCACACTGACCGCCGCGGGGGAGCTCTCAGCTGTGAGAAGCGGTGACGTCACTGAGTTCACCAGTGCTCATAGCCGAGGGCTTCACCGCTGCCATCAGTGAACTCAGTTCAACCCACTGTCTGATTGCTTGACATGGCAGAAAAGCTGTGTCTCAATCCAGTAGTGAGTTCAACTGTGTTCACACTGTGGGAACCTACAACTGTGTGAATTAGGTTGAACTACTGCCAGATTGCCAGACTGCTGTGCCGCCATATCAGGCAGTCGCATAGTCCGGCAATAGTTAGAGGACCTGTCACCAAACCAGGCATGGTGATCTAATTACAGCACTGGATGCAGCATGTCTGCAGCATGCAGGCAAGGGGTTCCCCAGCACTTGAGCAGCCCTGTACCCTGAGATAATACACTTAGAAAACTTACATGCTAAGAAGGTGGCTAGGGGCTGCAGCCAAGGGCAGATTCACACCCCCTGCATGTTTAATCTGCCCACCGCTGCCAATCATTCTTTCCCTGTCTGCAGCATAAGACATAGTTTTTTTTTCTCTCTCCCAGAAAGTCGGCTTAGCCCCACCCCCTGAGGGGCGGGGCCAAACAGCAAGGTCTGGGGGAAAAAAACAACTAAATTTTAAATGCTGCTGAAGAGGGAGAAAATGATTGGCAGCGGTGGGCAGATTAAACATGCAAGGGGCGTGAATCTGCCCTTGGCTGCAGCCCCTAGCCACCTCCTTAGTGGCTGGAGCATGTAAGTTTTCTAAGTGTATTATCTCGGGGTACAGGACTGCTCAAGTGCTGGGGGACCCCTTGCCTGCATGCTGCAGACATGCTGCATCCAGTGCTGTAATTAGATCACCATGCCTGGTTTGGTGACAGGTCCTCTTTAAACTGAGTTCACAGCTGGAGGTTCCCACGGTCTGAACTCCGTTAAACCACTGCCGGACTGCTGTGCCTCAATGTTGTGCAATCCATCAACCTGGCAGCGGGTTAAATTATGTTCACTGATGGTAGCAGGGAAGCCCTCATTTAACTCAGTAATGTCACCAATTCTCACAGCCAAGGGCTCCCCCACTGCTGTCTGTTACAGAAGCTGTAGTGAGTGGTCGCGTTTTCCATCAATGCAGTTACAGAAAAGAAGTGGTACCATGGAAGCCAAAATATTCTATGTGATGTTAAAATGTAAATATTCTTATAAATAATTTTTGATATGTGGTAGTCCCTGATAAGTAATCAATTTCAGGAAATGGACCCTATAGAATGCTAAACCTAGGACAAAAGTGCTAAGCTTTAACTCAAGCATTAACATAGTGGTGTATGGACCCTCAGCCGTTTTGAGCTCATACAGATTTCTTTGCAGAGTTGAGCATTACCTCAGCATTTCTGGCCCTGGTTTTAGCAATTCATGGACCTGGACTGCCAACAATTACTTTTACCTAACAGGGGTCACAACATGCCAAAAATAATTGGTTTAGTTAGGCTCTACATACACTCGTGCCATTTAAGATATTATATGAGTGCTGCCTTTTTATAAGAATTATTATTTTTTATTAAAATCTCTGAGCAAAGTGAATATATCACAGGGCTTAGCTGTACTTGGCTAGGTTACCATTGCCTGTGTTTGCATTAATATCATATCTGTGTTATTATTTTCTAATACTTTGCAGATAAGAAATCACTTTTCTGTACCATTTGAAATTTATTACGATGACGCATGTATGGGGACTGCTCAACCGGATAGTGACTTTAACATCCCATTATCATCCTACAGGTAGAGTTTTCTTTTCTGTTGGTGGCAAGTCAGTGTTACAGTGGTATTCTTTAGAAGGATTGTTGACATGATAGTTAAGCTATGTCAGGGTTGCAAATGGCATTCTCATCTATCAGCATTTTAAGAATAATTATTTAGGTCTCTGGTCGGTAGTTTAAAGAGTGCATAGAGAGTGGCAGCAGCCAAAAATTTCTCAACACTACCGAGTATATAGCATTATATTGAGTAGTGGTGAGTTTTCAATATCTGCACACTGTATCAATGTTTCTGTGTCTTCTCCAGTGTACAGTGCAGCAATTGTATCAATAGGGCTGAGACTCATGCATTAGAAAACGTTGACTAGGGGCTTTAGAAACATGGCTTTCCTCCCAAGCATTTTACTCAAATCAGGAAACTGGTGCAAAACTATTGGCAAATCTGTCATATTGTGTTTTTTAGAATTATAATGTTTTTTGCTTATTTAGCACTGATATGCACGCAGGTACTGGTACCATTGGTTCATTTAACCTAAATTGTAGATCTTCGATAAAAACTTTCATACACACATTATGAATTAGCCTAGTAGTATGCTAGTGTGTTGTGTGTAAAGATGAAAAAGATATGCCCATGGTATGCCGACCCTGAACCTCAGTTATGTAATGCAAAAAGTGGTAAAAAATGGAAGCCAGAGATATCTAGAGGTCATGTGAGGAGCCCATGGCTACCTTACTAGAAAAATAAGGACGAAAATGTGTCCCCTGTTGGACTAACGTTTTATAATGTAGCTTCTGTTTTTTTTCTCAGATCAACATTGTGCCTAAAACCAGCCCAAGAAGAGTATGAGAAATGTGAAGGAATTGACTTTGAAGAATTCTTGAAAAATCAGGGTTCACTGTTGGGGAGAAAGTGTCAGTCCCGTAAAAGTAACACGGATTCTTTCATTGTAAATGTTGTACCAGTGATGGACACTCTTATTTCCTCTGCTTGTACTGATAAGAGATGGGATCTGCCTTACGTGGTTCATTTATGGCCAAACGTCGTCCTACAGAATTTGCTTCCTTACCAAATAACATATTCTCGGGAGGTATGTGCATTGATTTTAGCTTAAAAGTCTTGTAGCTAATTGAATTAAATTTATTAAAGCTATTTATTGATATCACTTATGGTCCCGTCATACGGGGAGATTTCGCCGGCGACGTCGCCGCGATCTTCCAGTTCAGGAGACTTCGCCTGTGCGTCGCCGCGTGTAACAGGGTAATTCAACAGCGATTTTTCTCTTGTTCTGAATTCAGAGATTTCCCAAGAGTGTTGTGAAATCAGGCGATGTTGCTTGAGTGAACTGCATGGCTACTGCCGTTTGACGCGGCAATTTCACTGAAGCAAGCGATGTGTTGTTCTGGGAAGCGATTCCGTAGGCGTGACAGGGCGTCTGGTTTTCCGCGCCCCGTCCTCGTAAGTTGGTTGGTCCAAGTGCGTTACCATTGGCTGGTATTCGTCCCGCGCCATATTTCATTATTCGTGTCTGCATCACTACCTTACTTGGTTATGTTTTTCAAGTGTTGGCCACGAGTCTTTAATAAATTAGCGTTAACTGTAGTTTTCCTTGGTGTCGTGGGAGGGATGGACTATTTAAGCAACTCTAAGCTCATAAATGGCTTTGGGCCAGAGCAAACATATTTGCAATGACATACATTGTTTGAAAAATACGAATATTGTGACATTAAATAAATATCCTGACAAAAAATGGTGTGATTCATTGTATTAACAAGGCGATATATAGCAAAGAACATGATTGCAGCCACGGAGGTATCACAGACCCAAGGACATAGCATAGAAGATGTAGCAGTGACTGCAAAGGTGCTGGAGACTGGAGCCAGCATTTGGGCACCACTCTATACTGGATGTGAATCCCTGGTCAGTTGAATGTATTTGGACATGCTGCTGTGTTCAAACACAGACACTTTCTTGTCTCCAGGGTAACAACATTGCTAGTCTGCAAAACACATACATGTCTTCAGACACATGTGCAACAGGCACCATAGTCGACATACACATATGGATAACAGAAACCACAACACGTCCCCATAGTCCTACATATAATCATAACTAGTGTCAGACACAATTAGAACTGTGGGAGAGTTTGTCGACGCTGCATTGTGTGTGGAAAGGCAGGAATCAGCACGTGCACTGTACTGCGAAATGCTCTGCAAGTCCAAGGCATAACTTAAGATGACTTCAGACAAGGACAGGCTGACCAATGGGAACGCACTTTGGAAGACCAATCCGAGTCGTAGGGACAAACACAGTGTGGCACACCTTCCTCCTATGCATCATGAAAAAGAACGCCCACATTGCCGGTGAGGCTGTGCTGTGTGTCACAGCGATCTGAAAAACAGACATCGCTTCAGGTAGGGTTCAGGCGATTCCGGAATCGCCAGATCGCCCATACTTGCTGGCAACATTGCTACGTGTGACATCTCACCAGCGATGCCGCGGCAATCTGCACGTTCATGAGATCGCCCGTACCATCGCTGGCGATGTCTCCCCGTGTGACGGTACCGTAAGCTGCAAATACTCTCTCCAAATGCTACTTGGTGTCCACTAACGATTACAGTGAATTTTCTGCTTGAAACGTCAAATGTCACTCCTTCTCTTTTCTTGTTAATTACATATTTTCTGTGATATAACTCTCTGGTTTAACGGTATATAAATTCAAAGTTTAAAATTGTGAAATTTTCACTACATTTCTGGGTTTTTCCACAAATAAACGCAAAAAATATCCTAAATTTGCCACTAACATGAAGTTCAAAAAAATAATCTCAAATCACTGAGATTCATTGAAACATTCCAGAGTTATTGCCTCATAAAGTAACAATGATCAGAATTGTAAAAAATTTCTTGGTCATTAGTGTCTAAACAGGCTCAGGGCTGAAGAGTTGAATATTGCAACCTTAATATGTGACATCAAACACCTAATTAGAATAAAACTAGAAATAGGCCCGATGCTATTGCATCGGGAGGGCAGTCTCTGTGCCTTGGGCGCTCCCTTCCTCTGTGCTGTCTCTCCCCTGTGCGCTCTCTCTCTCTTGTGCCTTTCTCTCCGCTCTGTGTGCGCTGTCTCTCCTGTGTGCACTGTCTCTCCCCATGATGCCTCCGTGCCTTTTGTGCCTCTGCCTCCCCTGTGCCTTCTGCCTCCCCCTGTGCCTTTGTCCCTGTGTTCTCCCACCCCTGTGCCCCTGCCTCCCCTGTGCCTTCTGCCTCCCTGAGGGGTATTTAACTCCCATACCAATACCGGGCACCACAGCTGATTGGCTGCGCGCAGCCAATCAGCTGAGCGGTATTTCAATCCCGAGCCAAATACCGGCTGGCGCGCGACCAATCACATCAGCTGCTAGCGGTATTGAAATGTGGTGCCAATACCGCTAGCAGCTGAATGGTCGCCAGCCTACCAATACCGCTGAGCAGCACGGTATTGGGGGGAGATTTAAAGATGGCCGCCGCTTATCTCCCAGTGGAATAGCATGATGTGTATGTCACTTGCGGAAGCGCAATTCGTGGCCTTGCGACCACAAACTGCGCAAGTGCCAGTGCCTATCCCAGTGCCGCAATACATTCTGGGATAGGGTTACATCGCCCACTGACAATTATATATGTAGATAAATCTGCAATCATGCTGCTATAGTAACAGCTGGGATCATTCTTGGTACCTGACAAGTTCCCTTTAAAAGCAGATTTATCATCTGATTTTACAATACTAGCCATATACATTATTAGATCCTTAAACCTGATAAGATTGGTGTCTTTACTTTGAAAATCCATTTCTGAATCTAATATATAAACCTAAGTGTATGTATGTATCTGTTTTTGTATGTGTAATAAGCCCCACCCACTCCAAATAGCCACACCCACTTCACAACCTACATATCCATGCGTCCTCCACATAGCCCTGCCCCTGAACTATGTGGAGGTGCGGAGCTATGAAGTGGTGGGGTTATATATGGGGTGGTATTATGAAAGGGCTGGGGCTACCGGAAGGGTTGGGCTATGTATAGGGGTGAAGCTATAAAGGGGCCGGTTTACAGGGAGGGGCGGGGCTATGATACATACGCACACGCATACATACATTTCCATATATAGTCGATTTTGCAATGTATGCACAATATTACAATATATGAACATTGCGACCATATATGGGCATTATGCCTGGGCGATGCCAGGCTCTACACCTAATGGCTGTATAAACCTTAAATTAAAATAAGCAGGCAGAGAAACCATCACAATAGATTAGGGATACGTTCTTCAGGCCCCGTTATACGGCACGACATAGTTAACGACGTCGCTGATACATCACTGGTTTGTAGTCATTCCATCGACATCGTTAGGACGTCGTTGCGTGTGACTCTGCAAAGTTGTAACGATAAATCGTTGGATCGCTGATCGCAGGTTTGAGAACATGTTCTCAAACCACACGATCAATGATCAGCCAACCTGCTATATCGTTGTGTGTGACACCGCGATAACGATGTTGATTACGATTTCGCCCATTCACAGCAATGAGCAGGGATCAAACAGTACCTGCTCACAACATCGTTGGTGAGTCGTCCATGATATCTAGACGTGTGACATCTCACCAATGATGTCAAAACGATGTTGGAAACGACCGCGCGCACATTAGATCGTTGCCGACATCGTTCCAACGTAGTGCCGTGTAAGGGTACCTTCACATGGATATTCAAAGCAAGTACAACAGCTTCTTAGTTTTAACAGATGAATTATGTATTCAATTTTTATGGTGATGTCTGGTAACATATCTGCTTTTAACACTGGCCATCCATGCTCTTAAATGGGGGTTGTCTATAAATAAAGTATGTATTAACTGAATGTGGAAGAATACAAACAAGTAGTCAATAACTGCCCCTCACTGATTTCACCACTTGTCACTGTAGCCTCCCATTTACTTTATCAGAAGTTAGAGTAGCCACTTCATGTGCTACCAAATCACAGCACTCTTCAGATACTTCTTTAGTTATTACAGCCAGCCCCCTCTTCCATTTTAAAGTCCATATTTCTTCTAACAAGGACAATTTAAATAGTCTGTATGACTATGTGTAGTTACATATATTCATGCTTTATTTCACAGGGTGCTGAGAATGAGCGTGTCCTGGTAGAAGATGGCTGTTCAGTCCAGATACATAGCGCAGTCGTAGATGAAACCAAACTGAGATTGCGTTTATTACATTATCTTGATCTCGACTGGGAAGTCAAGTATCACATCCAAAGCAAGCAGCCAGATATTCACTTTATCACGTTCAACAGCATCTCTGAGCTGGAGAAGGCTGAACTGGATATCGCTGTCCATGTCACTTACACTGCGGGACAAACTATTCTAGCAATTCATAGTCCCTACTGGATGGTCAACAAGACCGGGAGAATGCTACAGTACAAGGCTGATGATGTTCACCGGAAACATCCTGCTGATCACAAGAAACCCCTTCTTTTCTCCTTCAAGCCAAGGAACTTTTTTCAAAATAATAAGGTATTTATTTGTTTACTGATTAATAATTAAAGTAATTGTCCTCTTTTTAACCCCTTTAATGGAGCACAAACACTCTGTCTGAATGAGGCCTAAATCTTGAGAATCTATGACAAAAACAGTTATTGAGGTAGGGGTAGGGGACAACTTCTTTAACTCTCCTTTCTGGGTCTTATTTGGTGAAAATGGTCAAAACAAAAAAAAATAGAATTTGGAGTTAGACCTGTTGTAACCATGTGCATCTTAAGAATTAAAAATAACACATTTGATACAATTTGTGTCATTCTTATTTAATACAAATTTTGTGACTTTCACTCTTTGTTTTGATATATAGTTAATGGAAAGTCACATAAAGTATGTCTGTGTGCTGCCCCATTAACTTGTAGCGATAGATTAGACACTAGAATAACTAATGGCATGAAAATATGATCATTCTGTTCATCTCATCATTTATTGTCATATGCTGCTTTCACAGGTCCAGCTCATGATCACTGACAGCGAATTGTCTGATCCCTTTTCATTGGATACTGTTGGTACACATGGTTCTGTAAAGTGTAAGAGTAAACACCTGGATTACCAGGTACGTGCACTTTTAGGCTTACTAAATAAAGTGCCACACACAGTAATTATACATATTAATTATTAGCTTTATTTTCCATTTTAGGTGGGTGTCTCCATTTACGCCAGCAGTTTCAATCTCACCAGAATTGTCACATTTACCCCATTTTTTATGCTAACCAATAGAAGCATTTATAAGGTGGATATCATTGAAGAGGGCACCGAGAGAGTGGTTGTAGTTGGCTCTGGACAGGTGAGTTCTTTGGGGTCCATAGTAGTTGTGTTCTTTCTTTTCTCATACAAAATAACCGGAATATGGAAATCCCATATTTTTTGCCGACACTTTATCCAGACTAGGAAAGTTTTCACAGAACTGCAAATGTACTACTCTTGTGAGAATTTTTTGTGATTTGAGATATAATTGTGGTAAATGATAAATATATTGTAATTTTTCATGTCTTAGTACATGTGTTCTGTTAGGATAATCATATATATGAGGTATTTATCTGCAGACTACTTAGAGAGCCAGTAGTGTCTGCCGATAATGTCTTCTTCATAGTGGTCAAACACATAACGCATTTCGAAGCACTGTGGTGGAGTTGGTAAGCCAAACCTCCGACTCTTCAATTTCCCTGACTCTGATTCCACGTCTCCGACTCTCTCATGTATGGCTTATGGTCAAGTGAAAAATGTATTGTAATACAATATGAACATCAGGATTTAATCATCATTATGTTACAATAATGAAACTATTTAGATAAAACAAAATAATAATTCAGAATAATAATATTCAGCTCATACTGTATTGAACTTCTGTACCCAATTTATTATATATATATATCAGGAGTCTGAGTCGGTCCATTTCATACCGACTCCACCAAAATGGACACCGACTCCGTGGCCCTGTTTCGATGTAGACCTCACTTCCTCAGGTTAAAGGGTCGACTTTGACTTTTAGGATTGCTACCTCTAATAGGCGGCACTGGTGTTTGTCTTCTTCCTCTCTGAGGAGACAATTTGCATATCATATTTTCCAGAGGAGCATTGCGGCTGTAGAGTCTACTCACACTGGTATATCAATCTCTCCATAAGGAGAAGTGTTATCCCTTAGATCCCCATTTTAAAACATCTGACAGTGATAGAAAATGAGATTAAAAGTGAAATACTGAAATTTCCTATCTTGTGTAGTAGGCTGAAGTAGCATTCCCATTACCTTTTTTTGTCATTAAATCTCTATAAATGTTAGTGTAGTGTACTTGTATTAATATACTCACCTATCGCTGTCTTGTGTGGTATCCAGCGCTGTTCCGGTCCTCTTTTGAGTCACATGAAGGCGGATCACACAAGTACTTCTATGTGAGACAGAAGTCTCTTTAACAATGTAAACCTCCTTGTGATGCTGCATAGGCATGCATTGTGAAAATCACTTCCAGGTCACACGGAGTGATCTGGAAGAATCTCAGTCATTCACACATGAATCAGAAGAGGAACGCCGCTGCATTCTGGAGGGGACAGCAATAGGTGAATATATGAATACACCTATGCTTCACTAAACTACAAAAAAAAATCACCTCCGAACACAGTAGAGGAACGGTGCTGGATACCGGAGAGGACGGCAATAGAAGAGCAATACACTAAACTACAAAACTGACCACCACCTCTGAACATGTGCAAAATGCCATGATTACAAGATATTCAAATAAATGAATACAGCAGCACTTTGAGCCCACCAACCATGACAAGGTGTACCTTTCTTTGTCTCAACTGTAAACGTAATATTTAAACATGTCTCTCCAAAGATGAAAAATGTACAAAATGTGCAGCTATTAGCAATAAGTAAACCATTTGTGATTTAATTTTTAACCAGGGGCTACTTGCGATCCAAGCATAAGGATGGGTTTTGCCATTCCCTCCTAAAATTGCCTGCCAGCCAATAGCAACACTAATTAACATAGCCTTGGTTGATGGGAGGAGTGCTTACCCAAATATGGTGGCAGTCACCACCTACATTAGTACAGTACAAAAAAACTGATCATATTCAACGTTTGCTTACATCTTTGCACATACAGTGTGCTGCTGTATTCTTTTGTTTGTATATTATGCAGATACAGCAGCTTACATTATTCACACTTCATTTATTCTATGTGAAGGTGCTGATTAGTTTTTGAAGTATACTATTGGAGGTGATGATTCCCTCTGTATATAACTGAGCACTCCTCCCATCAGCCTTATTTAATTAATGCTGGATCTTACCTGCCCTTTAAGTATGTGGTCTTTTAGCTCAGGGAAAGCATGTTTGATAAATATTAGGTTTCACGTCCCATCAAAGAAAGGCACACTTTGTTATGGCTGTTGGGCTTTTATTAATTGGCCATTTGGTGCACTAAATACCTTTATTTTAGAAGTATATTATGTATAGCTGTAATACAGTTTAAATTTCATATATGCAGTGTTTGCATACATCTTGGCACATGCAGAGTGCTGCTATATTTTTTTGTACAATAGGCATACACTAAGGCTAAGTTCAGACAAAGCTGTTTTTATTGATCTGTTTTTTGTGCAGTTTCTACTGCAAAAATGGATCCTCTTTTTGAAAAAAAGCGTCACAAATGCATCCATTTGTGCTGCTTTTTTGCTCCCTTTTCAGATGACACAGACAAACACACATACTTTCTTACCCTTCCTACGATCCCATGGTGAGCCCTGGTGATGTCTTTATCCTGGGCAGCGGAAAGACCTGTGTGAGTTGTCTCTACTATGCTTTAGGACCTACCCATGTGACATGGGTCACATGGTGAATTACTTGGGTAGGTTCTAGAAGGTCACAACTCAGAGGTCCTACTAATGCCCGGGAGGAAGACATCACGGAGGAGGGTAAGGTATTGGATGTCAGTGTGCAGAAAGCGTACCAAAAAAAGCCAAACAAATTGACATGCTCGTTATTTTCTGGATGCGCTTTCTGCACCACTAACCCTGCAGTCAAGAAATGCAGAATCTGAACAGTAAACTGAAAATCCCATTCACTTTGCTGGCAGATGTTTTGACTAATCAGTATTTGGTGCAGTTAAAAAAAAAAAATGCAGCACCAAAAACAGATCAAAAATGCCCAGTGTGAACATAGCCTAACATTTACATAGAGTATGCGGGAAAAAATAAATGGTCTTTAAATTAAAGGGAACCTGTCAGCTGGTTTATGCCTCCCCAGCTATCATTGTCTGTAGCTGCAGCTTTATAATACCAGTCTAATCATCCCTGTCTGAGCTCATAGTGTAATGTGAAAGGTGAAAGAAAAGCATTTATGCACTGACATTTCCTTATGTAATGAGGCAGTCAGTCCCCAGCTTGGAGGACGGGGACTGTTTAGCAGGTTAATAGTTAACATTTCAGCCTTGTGCTAGAACATGTTGGGAGACCTGATGTGATGTCACAACCATGTGACTACAATAGGCGGAGCTAAGTTCTCATAGAACATAATATGTTTGCTGGCTTAGCTCCGCCCACTATGGTCACATGATCATTACATCGCACAGGTCCTTTAGCTATCCAAGTTAGAAGTGAGTTAACTATTATCCTGCCAGACAGTCTCCCTCCTCCAAGGTGGGACTGAAATGTAAGTGTATAAATGTTTTTTTTTCACCTTTCACATTACACTCTGAGCTCAGACAGGGATGATAAGAATAGTATTATGAAGCTGCAGCTACAGACAGTGATAACTGGGGGGGCATAAACCACCTGACAGGTTCCCTTTAAAAGGGATTCCAGATGTGAAAATGAATCTCAGCCAGGGCTGTGGAGTCAGAAAGCCAACCCTCCAACTCCTCAGTTTCCCTGAATCTGACTCAGACTCCACAGCCCTGATATCGGCGCCCAACACCTTTAACTTACCAAATACTATAATATAGTTTAAGCTTAATGAGTTTACCTTCAAAATTGTGACCATTACTTTTAATTACCGTATATACTCGCGTATAAGCCGAGTTTTTCAGCCCAAAAATTGGGCTGAAAAGTCTCCCCTCGGCTTATACGCGAGTATATACGGTATATAAAAAAACAGCAGCCCCAGGTCCCCCTCACTGTTTGGCGCCCCCACCGCTGCGCTCATACATTACCGGTCTAGCAGCTGTCATCCTCCGGTGGCGGATCGCGGCTCCCGGCTCCGGCTTCCATCTTCTTCTGTGTCTTCCTGCATGTCACATGACCGGCCGGCGTCGCGATGACGTCATCGCGATGCGCGCCGGTCACAATGCAGGAAGACACAGAAGAAGATGGAAGCCGGGCCCGGGAGCCGCGATCCGCCACTGGAGGATGACAGCTGCTAGACCGGTAATGTATGAGCGCAGCGGTGGGGGCGCCAAACAGTGAGGGGGACCTGGGGCTGCTGTGTATTACCCCTGGGGCTGCTGTATATACCCCTGGGGCTGCTGTATATACCCCTGGGGCTGCTGTGTACTACCCCTGGGGCTGCTGTGTACTACCCCTGGGGCTGCTGTGTATTACCCCTGGGGCTGCTGTGTATTACCCCTGGGGCTGCTGTGTATTACCCCTGGGGCTGCTGTGTACTACCCCTGGGGCTGCTGTGTATTACCCCTGGGGCTGCTGTGTACTACCCCTGGGGCTGCTGTAAATACCCCTGGGACTGCTGTGTACTACCCCTGGGGCTGCTGTGTACTACCCCTGGGGCTGCTGTGTACTACCCCTGGGGCTGCTGTGTATTACCCCTGGGGCTGCTGTGTATTACCCCTGGGGCTGCTGTGTATTACCCCTGGGGCTGCTGTGTATTACCCCTGGGGCTGCTGTGTATTACCCCTGGGGCTGCTGTATATACCCCTGGGGCTGCTGTGTACTACCCCTGGGGCTGCTGTGTACTACCCCTGGGGCTGCTGTGTACTACCCCTGGGGCTGCTGTGTACTACCCCTGGGGCTGCTGTAAATACCCCTGGGACTGCTGTGTACTACCCCTGGGGCTGCTGTATACACCCCTGGGGCTGCTGTATATACCCCTGGGGCTGCTGTGTACTACCCCTGGGGCTGCTGTGTACTACCCCTGGGGCTGCTGTGTATTACCCCTGGGGCTGCTGTGTACTACCCCTGGGGCTGCTGTGTATTACCCCTGGGGCTGCTGTGTATTACCCCTGGGGCTGCTGTGTATTACCCCTGGGGCTGCTGTGTATTACCCTGGGGCTGCTGTGTATTACCCCTGGGGCTGCTGTGTACTACCCCTGGGGCTGCTGTGTATTACCCCTGGGGCTGCTGTATATACCCCTGGGGCTGCTGTGTACTACCCCTGGGGCTGCTGTGTACTACCCCTGGGGCTGCTGTGTATTACCCCTGGGGCTGCTGTGTACTACCCCTGGGGCTGCTGTGTATTACCCCTGGGGCTGCTGTGTATTACCCCTGGGGCTGCTGTGTATTACCCCTGGGGCTGCTGTGTATTACCCCTGGGGCTGCTGTGTATTACCCCTGGGGCTGCTGTGTATTACCCCTGGGGCTGCTGTGTACTACCCCTGGGGCTGCTGTGTATTACCCCTGGGGCTGCTGTATATACCCCTGGGGCTGCTGTGTACTACCCCTGGGGCTGCTGTGTACTACCCCTGAGGCTGCTGTGTATTACCCCTGGGGCTGCTGTGTACTACCCCTGGGGCTGCTGTGTATTACCCCTGGGGCTGCTGTGTATTACCCCTGGGGCTGCTGTGTATTACCCCTGGGGCTGCTGTGTACTACCCCTGGGGCTGCTGTGTATTACCCCTGGGGCTGCTGTGTATTACCCCTGGGGCTGCTGTGTATTACCCCTGGGGCTGCTGTGTACTACCCCTGGGGCTGCTGTGTACTACCCCTGGGGCTGCTGTGTACTACCCCTGGGGCTGCTGTGTATTACCCCTGGGGTTGCTGTGTACTACCCCTGGGGCTGCTGTGTACTACCCCTGGGGCTGCTGTGTATTACCCCTGGGGCTGCTGTGTATTACCCCTGGGGCTGCTGTGTACTACCCCTGGGGCTGCTGTGTATTACCCCTGGGGCTGCTGTGTATTACCCCTGGGGCTGCTGTGTACTACCCCTGGGGCTGCTGTGTATTACCCCTGGGGCTGCTGTGTATTACCCCTGGGGCTGCTGTGTACTACCCCTGGGGCTGCTGTGTATTACCCCTGGGGCTGCTGTGTATTACCCCTGGGGCTGCTGTGTATTACCCCTGGGGCTGCTGTGTACTACCCCTGGGGCTGCTGTGTACTACCCCTGGGGCTGCTGTGTACTACCCCTGGGGCTGCTGTGTATTACCCCTGGGGCTGCTGTGTATTACCCCTGGGGCTGCTGTATATACCCCTGGGGCTGCTGTGTACTACCCCTGGGGCTGCTGTGTACTACCCCTGGGGCTGCTGTGTACTACCCCTGGGGCTGCTGTGTATTACCCCTGGGGCTGCTGTGTATACCCCTGGGGCTGCTGTGTATACCCTGGGGCTGCTGTGTACACCCCTGGGGCTGATGTGTATACCCCTGGGGCTGATGTGTACTACCCTGGGGCTGATGTGTATACCCCTGGGGCTGCTGTGTACACCCCTGGGGCTGATGTGTATACCCTGGGGCTGATGTGTATACCCTGGGGCTGCTGTGTACTACCTAAGGGCTGCTGTATACCACTGGGGCTGCTGTATATACTGCTGGGGCCTGCATACCACTGGGGAGGCTGCTGTATACTACCACTGGGGAGGCCTGTATACCACACTGCTGGGGGCTGTATACCTGTGCTGGGGTCCACCCTCGGCTTATACACGAGTCAATAGGTTTTCCCAGGTTTTGGGGGCAAAAGTAGGGGGGTCGGCTTATACACGGGTCGGCTTATACACGAGTATATACGGTATATAGATTTGATAGGTTCTTAATTTATAAGGTTAGTAAGTTAGTGGTAGGTAGGCCTGTATTCATTTATTTCACTTTATATTGAAAATAGTATTATAGTTACTATTAGTTTTGCACATAGATGGGTCTCTATGTCCTTTAGTTTCTGTCTCTTTATTCTGTATCTTTTTGACTGTTGTATTTGTATCTTCATTTCCTATGTATTAATCACACCTCTTCATGTACAACACTCTGTACATTTGTTGCATTATAGAAATACATGATACAGCTTGTGTTTTATATTTTTAGTGTGCACCTTTTTGGCCTGAGAACAGCAGTAATAAACTGAGTGTTAATGTTGAAGGCAGTCAGATTCCCCCAAAGAAGATTAATTTTAATAAACCAGACAACTGCACATTACTTCACCTTGGAGATAAGGTAATTCTTACATTTTGAATTATAGTGTAGTTCATTGTTGCATTGTAATGTATCACTCATAACACATACGTATATCTATATTGTGTTGTTTTACACCACAGCTTGGAGGCATATTAGTGGATATCACCCCAAGGGACTACTCCACTGTGGTCACTTTCTCAGACTACCTTGCAGGTTCAGCTCCTTTTCTTTTAGTCAATGACACGAAGACAGAAATTATTGAATTTTGCCAGAGGTGAGTGACTTGGGCGTTAAAGTGTACAAAAATATGAGGTGTGCTATGTCATCGTTACTTTAAGTGTGAGCCGTGCCCATGCAACATGTTGCGTTCATGGTGCGAACAAGAATGTATGATTTGTACGCAAGCCTCCGCATGCGTACAAATCACACATGGAGGGCAAACGGTGCGCACGGCCATGCACACCCGAGCGCATACACTGTGCGTCCCCATGTTAAACATAGGAACGCCCGGTGTATGCGCTCGGCTTGCGTTCGCCCGCCGCAATATGCAGCGGCAGGGAACACAAGTGTGAAGCCACCCTTAATCATTTTTAAGTGTTGTGTGTGTTAAATGTAATTAATTTACTTTTTATATTTCTGATGTGTAAACTGGGTGAAATAGAAAAAGGAAAAACCTTTTGAGCTCTCGTAACGTTTTTTGTTGTGTAATTTAGCTCTGTTAATGGAGAGAAGGACACTTTGCCTCCAGGCAAAGCAACATTATTCGCATGGGAGGACCCCACTAGTGAAAGAGCGTTGTACTGGAAATGTGGAACTAGTACTGGAACTGTGTCTCAAATTGAGGTTAGCATAATCTTCCATATATCGTATTATATATGTAACATACAAACACGAGATGTTAACTAATTCTAACCCCTTAACGTTCAATGACTTATATGTAAGTCATTGGTCTTGTCTCCCGGATTGATGTGGGTTCACTTACCGAGCCTGCATCTTTCCCTGCACATGTTGGCTGATCGAATCAACCGATGTGCACAGCTAACAGACACAGGTGGATCGAAGATCTGCCCGCGCCTGTTAACTGGTTAAATCCAGCTGTCAATCTAAAACATGCTGACTGGGATCGCGCTGTCACCCACTCTAATCTGTGTACCTGTGACGTAATTGCAGGGTGCCGATGGGTTGTCGTGGAGGCCAGTGATTAGCTGCTGACCCTGTGTCTATCATGACAAACTTCCTGTGAACTCTAACTGAGCGCCATCGGTCACAGGAGATGATCATTTGCATTGATGCGCAGCTCTGTACATTACAAGCAATCGAATAGTGGCACCTTCAAGTCCCCTACGAAGGCAAATTCAAACAATAAAGAGTTTTTGAAAATATGTGAAAGACACAAAAGTTCGAATAACCTCTCTTTTGCCACGGTAAAAAAAAAAATACACATATTTGGTATCGCTATGTACAGAAATGCCCAATCTATCAGGACATAAAATGAGTTAATCCAATCGGCAAACTGCATAACAAAGAAAAACTTAAAAATGCCCGAGTTTTTTTGTTCGCCATAACATTGCAGGGACATCATATCTACCCCAAAATGGAATAATTAGAAATGTCATCTCTGGGCGAAAAAAATGAACCCTCATACAGCCCCAAATCCCAAAAATGAGAACATTATGGGTCTTGTAAAATGACGAGAAATGTGCAATTCTTTTTTACCACTTAAATAATAAAAAAAAAAATATACAGATTTGGTGTCTACGAACTCAGACTGTCCTGGGCAATCATACTGCCAGGTCAGTTTTACCTTATAGTGAACATGGTAAATAAAAAAAAAAACATTGTGGAATCGCCCTTTTTTTTGCAATTTCACTGCACTTGGAAGTTGTTTCCCATTCTCCTGTACACTATACGGTAAAGTAAATTATGTCATTCAAAAGTACAACTCGTCCTGCAAAAAACAAGCCCTTGTATGTCTATATTGACGGAAAAATAACAAAGTTATGGCTCCTGGAATAAGTGGAGGAAAAACAGAAAATCGCCAGGAAGGCGGGGGGGGGGGGGGGGGGAAGTAAAGGGTTAATTATAATAACCCAAACAATTTCCTCGTCTATATTGCTGTCAGACCATTATCTTATCAAGTAAAAAGCACCTTGTAGATATAAAAAAATGTGTTGCCATTACCTAGAGAAATTCCATGAATACTCTTTTGAATTTAAAGGGGCTCTGTTAGGTCATTGTTCAATATGATACTAAAATTGCGCTTGAATAATGTCTGGGCAGACCTTTTAAAAATAAGTAAACTCCTTATTGTAACCTTTGTAGTTTCCTTGCTATGAGCATTTTCACACCGTGCAGGCGACTGCATTAGTCCAGCTCCATTACTTTCACAGCTGATTAGTCCAGCTGTGTAAATGTTATTTAAATATCCACACCTATCTAAACTGGGGTTCTGTCCCTCCCCTCTGTGCTGAAGGCACTGAAAATCCTGTACAATCTGCTGGTTAGGGGTGAGGTGTCTTGTCTTGCACTGTGTGGTGTCTGTAAGATATTTCTATTTAATGAACTTTGGTTTTCCTGTATACATGTAATATCTGCTGAGCAAATGATCAATTGTTTTTGTAATCACATAGAAATATCTCAGACTGCACGCACTGCACATGTCTCAGATACACACAATGAATAACTCAGATGTACTCTGCTAACAGCACACACCTTCTCCCCCTCCTTTCTGCTCTTTCTGCAATGAGTCACACAACATACAGACCAGAGGAGTCAGGGCAGTGTTATGATGCATAAATATTCATTCCTTGGGGAGTGGGCAGCAGAGCATTCACTGTGATTGACAGATGGAATGAATCTTTTATTTTGAAGTTTACAGAGGATAGGAGGAAGTATAAATAATAGAAATAAATGAATAGAGCGAGCTTAGAGAAAGGAATTAGAAAATTATATCAGTTTTTGACCTGACAGATTCCTTTAAGAGTGTAACCTTCCGCGGTCCTGACCTATCAGTGGCGGCAGCTGTGTGCGGCTGCACATCGGACTGGAGGGCAAATTAGCCTTCCAATTCTGTGTGCTTATCCGGTCCGCGGCTGTCTGCCTCAAGCGCTCAGCCACAGATCGGATCCCAGCCGTAGTGTGAAGCCAGCCTAAGTGTAAGCCTAAATTATGTACTTCATGTCCAAGTGTGATTATCATTTTCACTTTGTTTTTTATTGCTTCCTTTCATCAAATTCTTTATTGATGTCTTTTAGGACAGAGTTGAATATCTTAGAATGGAGAGTACTATTGTCTATATGGTGTCCTTCCTGGAGGGTTTACAGAGAATTGTGTTGTTCACTGAAGATGAAAATGTTTTTCAATTAACCTACGAGAGTGAAAAAGCCGAACTTGCGGAGCAGGAGTTCACAGTGTCATTGTCTAACCTTGGAATTTCTTTAGTAAATAATTATTCCAAGCAAGAAGTTTCCTACATTGGTATCACCAGGTAAGTTCACTTTTTCTGCTTTTAGGTAGGTTTGGTCCGTTAGTGAGAGCTAGCAGGGTGGAATCATGTAACAAGTAAAGCTTGGGAACCAGAGTAAATTTAGGATTCCTCTTCAAGACTTTAGGAGACGCAATCGGTTGCCCAGTATTTTGGAGATAAACAATAGTGCAGGGTGCATAATTCTGAACATTACAACTCCATTAAAAATAACACCATTTAGGTCAATAATAGTCTGTTAAAATGTAATAAATATCTTAAAAAAATGGAATTGACATGAATTGTCATGGCTCCTTAATTAACTGAAGTATTAACACGAGTGAACTAAGCCTGAAATATATATCAATTTTGACTTTTCTATTAATCTATATCTCACTCAGAATATAACATTTTACATACCATATTTTTCTGAAATAAGTTTGTCAGAAAATCACATATATAACATTCATAGGGTGAGCTTCAGGGAGTGGACCCACCGACCCAAGGCACAAATCACCACCTGGAAGAGCATATCTGAACAACTACTGAGTCTTCCCTAGAGCCTCAGGTGGAGAGGGCAGGCTTGCGCGGGCAGATAGCTGCCCGGTTAAGCCCCAAAGAATCTCTGTACTACCACAGCTGACTCCAGGGATCAAGCTCCAACAGACAGTCAAAGTCTCTGGCATATACAGTGGTGTGTTAAAGAATATTTGCCCCCTTCTTGATTTCATATTTTTTTGCATGTTTGTCACACTTAAATGTTTCAAATTATCAAATAAATGCAAAGATAACAAAGGTCTTTATTAGTATTATTATTTATTATTATGGGGAAAATATATCCAAACCTACAGGGCCCTGTGTATAAAACTGATTGCCCCCCCTCCCCCCGATAAAGCATAAATTAACTGGTTTATAAATCTTTGGGAAGCTGAGTTCAATTTCCCTAGCCACACCCAGATTACTGATTACTGCCACACCTGTTCTCAGGACGTGCCTGACAAAGTGAAGTGAGCCAAAAGATACTCAAAAACTAGACGACATGCCGTGATGAAAAGCAATTCAGGAACAAATGAGAAACAAAGTAATTGAGATCTATCAGCCTGGAAAAGGTTATAAGCTCATTTCTAAAGCTTTGGGACTCCAGAAAACCACATCGAGAGCCATTATCCACAAATGGTGAAAACATGGAACAGTGGTGAACCCTTCCCAGGACTGGCTGGCTGACCAAAATTACCCCCAGAGTACAGCATTGACTCATCCAAGAGGTCACAAAAGACCCCATGACATCATCCAAAGATCTGCAGGCCTCAATTGCCTCAGTTAAGGTCAGTATTCTTGACTCCACAATAAGGCCCCTTTCACATCAGCGTTTTGCGCTGATCGGGGCAGTTGTAGTGAAAAAACCGCAACTGCCGCGATTACCGCATAACGGCCGAACTTGCGGTTCACTTGCGGCAAGCCCCATACAATGTCTATGGGGCTTGCGGCAAGTGCGGTAGGCACTTGCGGCAGGTGCGGCCGCCAAAAAAACCGCGGGAAACCACGTTTTTTTCACGGCCGCACCTGTGGCAAGTGCCGAAACTGCACTTGCCGCACACTTACCGCAAGCCCCATAGATATTGTATGGGGCTTGCTGCAAGTGTGCCGTTATGCGGTAATCGCGGCAGTTGCGGTTTTTTCACCGCAACTGCCGCGATCAGCGTAAAATGCTAATGTGAAAGCAGCCTAAGAAAGAGACTGGGCAAAAATGGCCTGCATGGCATTATTCCAAGACGAAAACCACTGCTGAGCAAAAAGAACATGAAGGCTAACATCTTGATGATCTCCATGACTTTTGGGAGAATACTCTGTGGATTGATGAGACAAAAGTTGAACTTTTTAGAAGATGTATGTCCCATTACATCTGGTGTAGAAGTAGCACAGCATTTCAGAAAAGGTATATCAAAACTGCCTGAGAAAAGAGGACAAAAACTAAAAGAAAATGACCAAAAAACTTTGGTATTTTCCTGCCAAGAAATCTTTATTTACAAAAAAAATGCTTCAAAATACACCCTGTGTGAACATAGCCTTACAGTTCTATACACCTAATACTAAATTATCTAATTATGAATCTAAAATTGAACACATGAAACAATCCCTTCAATCCAGGGTATACTTTATTGCATTCATTGGTACTCCGCTAGTTTCAATAAAGAACACCTACAATAAGAGGGGTATATCTAAACACTCTGAATATATGGAATATATTTATAAAGGCTCCCCGGGCTGTATTAAAGACCAGAAAAAAGCCTAGAAAACCCCAATTTTAGAAAAGCCCAAACTATTGGTTGTGTCATTTCCGGTCCTGCGCAGCATGGGGGTGTATATGGGTGTACTGCCTGGCTCCGGAGCATGCGCAGTGCGCATTCTGCACCCAGCCAGTTAACCCAATTACTTCACCACACTGCGCAGGCTCGGAAATGACACACAGACGTGCGTCATACCAGGAAGGGAGGCCCATCAATTTCAAACCCCAGGAGCGTGCAAGGGAATTATGTTATCACGCCCATCGGGGCATGATACCACAGAGCAATGGGAACATGGACCCGGAAAGAATGCCAATACGTCTAGGCAATGGGGGGAAAATGTAAGTTATACACAGCGTTTTTACAACCATTATACTTCACATTTAGGTCGAACAGGGATGATTAGGGATGTAGTATGAAGCTGCAGGGACAAATAGTGATAGATTAAGGAGGCTAAAGTATCTGATAGGTTCCCTTTAAAAGGAATCTGTCAGCAGGACTTTGCTATGTAAGCTGGAGAGAACAGGATGTAAAAGTTAAAAACAAAAAGCAACCGCGCTTTTCTATTCTGTGTGCCTGCTATTGTTTATGTAATGTACATTGTTTATTACCCTCTGATTAGCATTACAGGACTAGAAACTCATGCATGTCAGTCCGATACCTCCCGGGCTGTGATTGACACCTCACAGTCAATGCACAATCTCTACTGAGAGTCTGGTGTGGGCAGGAGTAACTATCTCAGCACTGTTACATGCATAATAATAATAATATTATTATTATTATCATCTATATAGTCCCAACATATTCTGCAGCACTTCACAATGCAGTGGGGACATGTACAGACAAAATGAGACAATACATAGTAACAATAATTCAAAAACCATGAGGAGTGAGGTCCCTGCTCTCAAGCTTACAATCTATGCTATGCTTAAAACTCAATTATTTGATAGTATCAGATGGCTACACCCAGTAATTTATGTGATACATCTTTGGATTCAGGATCTCCTTGCCATCAATATGTTGTTGTCAGATGAGATATCAGAAACATGCTGACAGATTCCCTTTAAGTCAGTAGCAGAAAAATATGGCACTTCTGGCATATAGGTGCCCAAGTAGGATTCAATGCCGTAATACAGTGAATGTATGACTTGGCACTGAAAAATATAATTGATGATTTTGGATTACAATTACAGATAAAGAAATATTCATTTCAGTCCAAACACTAGACTTTCCTCAGTGATACAGTTTCCCCAGAGAGAAAAGTGTTGAAAATCAGCGCAATAATATGGAAGAGAGTATCCACTATTGCCAGGGGACAGAGAGAAGCACTTGGACCAAAATACTTTAAGATTTTGGATTGTAATCACAAATAAAGAAATAATCAATTATCCTTTTTGAGTGCCAAGTATTACATTGATTCCAACATTAAGTCAGACCTTAATTAGACACTTAAAGTAAATTTTTGGAGATTGTATGGGGTTTGAACTATAATGAAGACCCCAGACCAGACCCTTAAAGAGGTTTTCTGAGAATTGTTTTTCTAAATACCATTATTAAGCCAGGAAATATTCTTTCTCCTTCACCTCATTGGGGGACACAGGACCATGGGTGTTATGCTGCTATCCACTAGGAGACGACACTATGCAGAAACTGCAAAAGAGTTAAGTGGCTCCTCCTCTGCAGTATACACCCCTGGAGCAGGCATTGCCTCACCAGTTTTTTCTTAGTGTCGTTAGGAGGAACACTAAATTTTATTTTTCTTAAAAATGTTTTTACTTTTTGATTTTTTTCTTTCAAGATGAAGAAAAGTGGGTCTCTGGCGAGACTCCCGACATGCTCCTTCCTCCGCCCCCCACTTTTGGGGACGCCTGGATGAAGTTGAGAGGTCGATCCACATGCCGCTCCTTCCTCGGCACCCCACTGTTGGGGTGCTGGGTTGAAGTCGAGACGATTGTCCTCCTTCCATTGGTCCCCACTGTTGGGGTCTCTAGGTTGAGGTCGAGGCTGAGAAGGAGCCCTCAGACAGTGGACGGCAGCATCACTCCCTAAGCACCCCTCAGGAGGCCATTAGGTGGAGACACCACAGGTACAGACAGAAGGTGCAGCACCACACCAGAAGCCTCAGCCAAGCTGAGGCTTTCCGTACGCCGCAGGCTGCAGCACAAAGCTGCAGCAGCCCCAGGAGGAACAGTGTCGCTGGGTCGTCCTAATGGAGTCGGGGAACTTGGAAAGGGGCAGTCATAGTTTATTCAGGGACACAGGCTGCCTGTACCTCTGCAGCAGGCAAAAAGCTGCAGAGGTGGAAGTTTGGCAGGGGAACCAGGGCTCTGGTTCCCCTGCGGGGGCCTCACCATGACACAGACTAGCAGCACAGGCAGTTCTGGCCCTGCTTCAGACCTCAGCACCAGCCTGGATCCATTTTAGGCCGCAAGCAGCTACTTTAGGCTGCGACTTCGGCCAAGTCCAAAGTCGCTGCCTCATTCACCGCCCCCGGCCCGCCCCTAAAACCCCTGTGCGGGGGTACTATACGGCCACCGACAAGCTCCCTCCTCGTCCCTCACAGTAGGGTTACAGGGGAGGTAGAGATTCCAATTCATATGCCGTCCTCCTTCCCCATATTCCCTACAGATACTGGGTTGAAGTAGAGTTACCCCGAAATCCTCCATCTATGATGTGGAGAACAGCATTACTAGCTGCCATGACCTCCATCTGGATGTTGAGAGTAGGATTCCTCCCTAATATATTAGGTGGAGGTACCATCGGGGGCATATACTAGGGCAAATGGGGCGCACTACAAGATCCCTTCTCTCTTCGGGACAGTTAGTCTTCAAAGGTTCTCAATTCTGAAATTAATGGCGTAGCACTTGAATCCTGTACTTAACTCAGAAGGTTTTTCACAGGAGATTTTAGCGACCATAGTCACAACGAGGAAACCAGACTTATCAACGACATACCATCACACATCTATAGTCCTTTTGTTTGCTTTTTTAAGTAGCCTCTAGGAGTCATTTCCATTGGCCTTATTTCATACCAAGAACACTCCGTTTTTTCCACCCAGCTCTAGACTCAGGTCTGTCCTTACGATATCTCACGCAGCAGGTTTTCAGCCCGTTTCACCTTCTTCCAAGAACGTCTTGCCACCAGACTTATAGCTGCCATTGAAGGTCTTCAGACGACAGGACTACACCAGTAGGACCGGGACTTCGACCTCACGGACATACAAGAGCCACTTTTCAAAACTCTATAGAATATTATTCTTAGCATTCTCATCTAACCAGTGGTATGGTTTGGTGACAATTACCATTTTCTGCAGAGGATCGGTGCTTGCAGCACGCTCATGTAAACAATCTTTTCTAGTCTCCTGCCAACACAAGATTGCCCTAGGGTTGGTTCCATCCTTATTCTAAAGGCGGTATATTCCTTACACCTAGAGATCTTGCTGTTATGGCTGCACCCGCCTCCAGTCCAGCAGGTCGCGAATGACCTACAGATACAAGATCTGGTCAGGGCACTACGCGTCTTTATTCCTTCTGCCAAAGGACAGAAATAAGGACATGTCAGTTTCTAAGGCTACTGTAATCAGATACATTCGTATAACCATCAAAGACGCTTTTACCAGGGAAAACTCACATTACAGCAGTGTCACGGCACATTCTACTATGTCCTTGGGAGCATCCTCGGCCATTCAACACCAGGTGTCAGCACAAAGGTGTTAGGCAGCCAAACGGTCAGCCCACACACATACGCAAGCCACTACAGGATTTACCCTCAGTCCTCCGCAAACGCAGGTCTAGGTAGACATGCCCTCCAAGCGCCAGTGGTCCACCTGTCGGTACATAGTTCTTCACTGACCATGATCAGTGTTACTAGTTCCAATGCCGTTCCCACCCAGGGACTGATTTAGGACATCCCATGGTCCTGTGTCCCCCAATGAGGTGAAGGAGAAAAGGAGATTTTTGTGTACTCACCGTAAAATCCTTTTCTCTTAGCCTCTAATTGGGGGACACAGCACCCGCCCTATTGCCCTTGGGGGCCTTTACTACAGTTCTCACACAGCTTATCAGCTGTTACATGGTTAACATGTTTACGCATGGTTGCCTATTAGCACTCTGTTGACTGTTTAAAATTGTGCCTGTTTGGGGGGGCGTGTCCTGCTGCAGATGGCGCCGGACGCTTGCTGAGAAGGCTCCGTCGCACAGACCGAACCAACGGCACCTACCGGCTCTTCCCGGGCTCTAACGCCTAGCAACACCAAGAGGAGAACACTTCCACAACACGGAGATGCCGCGAGCGGGCTCCCGACGCCGTGATACAGCCGGTAAACTCACTGATTTCTTTGGCACTGAGAGCCAGAAGCCCAACAAAATGGCGCCGGCTGCTGGGGCCCCTGCAGCTCTCTCATCCCCCTCAGGACACACACCGCGATCTCCTCGCTCCCCTTCCGGGTCTAAGGGAAGGGAGTCCAGGGGAAGAGATGAATCCCCAGTGTCAAAACGAACCCTCAGGGACATGCTGGGATCCCTAAGGGACTCCATGTTAGGAGAAATACGCTCCCTGATAGGTGACCTGCGCTCAGACATGGCGGCTCTAGGTGAAAGAACATCACATCTTGAAACAAAGATGACGGACTTTGTAACCGCTCATAACAACCTGGCTGATGACTACGCTGTAATGGATAAAGAGATGAAAACGACGCAGCGAACTCTTTTCCATCTGGAGGATGGTCTGCGCAAAAACAATGTTAAACTGCGGGGAGTAAAAGAGCTGGACCGAGAGGAGGATCTAAAGAACATCATCTCTATGTTCCTAGCAGCAGTCCTACCAGATGTCCCCCCTGCAATGCTGGAGATAAACAAGGCATATCGGCTATCGAAACCAGCTAAAATGGCCAAAGAAATCCCAAGGGACATCCTGATCTCATTCCAACGGCCAGAGGCGAGAGAAATTCTTCTGCGGGCTATGCGCTCTCAACCTGCACTGCCAGACCCCTTTGCTACTGCGGCGGTCTTTCCGGACCTTTCCCCAGGGACACTCGCCAGACGCAGGGAATTCGCGCCAAGCTGCAGGGTCCTGCGCGAGAAGGGGATCCAATACATCTGGGGGTCACCGGTATCCCTAACTTTTCGCTACAAGGGGGCGAGACAATTCTTTCAATCCCCATCTCAACTACGCAAAGCCTTGCGAACCTGGAATTTCTCCGCCGCGGGAGGCTCACCGCCGACTGACCATGACGAACCCCAACATGGACTACCACGGAGGGTCGAAAAACATTCCAGCCGAAGCCCGGAAGCAAAATGATGACGTCTGTGCGTCCGTGCCTCAGGCTTGTATAACTGTTCTTTAAGGTAACCCTCGCACTGCCGCCAGGTAGTCCCCTATACGGGTCGCTGGTGGACGAGGGTTTTCCTGCCCCCAAGAGGCCCCTGGGTCTGGGTCCTGGCGGGCAGAGGGTGGGCGCGTTTAATCTCTCGCCCTACCTTTTCTAGCTCGCCGGACCTTGACCGGGAGGTCCTCGGACTGTGACGGTTTACATTTGTGTGTTACTACTGATTTTTTGTCGTTCTCCCTCCCCCCGTCCTCCCCCCCCTTCCCCTTTTCCCCCCACTCCTGCCGTTTCTATTACCTCTTCTCTATCTGTTTTCACTTTTCTATCTCTTTCTTCTATTCTCTTAGTACCTCTCATCAAAACAAACAAGTGTTTTCAGGCCCCAGGCTTTAAATCCCCCCTAGGTCCCTTCATCTACTGCACCAGATCTCATTAGCTTATGGCGGGGTCGCTCTCATCATTACAGTTTGCCTCCCTCAATGTAAAGGGGCTAAACTCCGCGGTAAAGCGCTCCTTCCTATGGAGGGAAGCGCGTAGACTGCGAGCGGACGTGTTATGCGTCCAAGAAACGCATTTACTAGCCTCAGACAATCACAGGGTCAAACACCCATCTTACTCCCACATTTTTTTTTGCAAACAACACTGTAAAAAAGGCGGGGATCTGTGTGATTATAGTAACAAAGTACAATTCCAGCTTAAAGCAATGGACTCTGACCCCTTGGGGAGGTTCCTCATTTTGAGGGCCTTTATTTCCGGCGAATTATACACAATAGTAGCGTTGTATGCGCCCAATGTGGGACAATATAAATTTCTGAACTCCTTATTTAAGAAACTAAAGGGCTCAGTGGAGGGCTCCTTGATAATTTGCGGGGACTTCAATGCTGTCATGGAGTCCAGATTGGACTCCTCATCCTCATCTTCGAGACGGGGGCTGGAATTGTCCCGGCTGTGTCGAGAATTCGGCCTCCACGACGTGTGGCGATACCTCCATGCCGAAGAAAGGGATTATACGTTCTTTTCTAATAGTCACAAGTCCTATTCCAGGATTGATTTGTTCTTGGTGGGGGACGCACCGCTGCTCCGCTGTGAGTCGGCTTCTATAGGCCTGATCTCATGGTCGGATCACGCCCCCATCTCCCTAAATATCCGTTTGGGGCAAAAAGAGGTGTCGCCCCGTCGCTGGAGGATGAATGTTGGCCTCCTGTCCAATCGAGACACTGTGGACTTCCTAGACCACAGTTTGGAAGATTACTTCCAATTGAATGACAATGGGGAGGTCTCTGATGGCCCGCTGTGGGCAGCTCACAAGGCGGTGCTTAGGGGTCTCCTCATACAGAAGGCCTCGCAACAAAAACAAGCTAGAGATAAGCGGTGGAGAGAGATCACTGAGCAGATATCTGAATTAGAAAAAATTAACAAAACCGCCCAGACTCAGCGGATCACATCTCAATTACTGACTCTGCGAAATGAACTCAGATCCCTCCTGTTATATCAACATGAACTTGGCCTTCGAAAACTTAACACAAGATTTTATGCTGCTGGGGATAGAGCGGGTAGACTATTAGCCAGACGACTTAAAAAGCGAGTAGTGCAATCAATGGTGACATCCATGAAAACACCTGGGGGTGGGATCGTCAAAGACCCAAATAAGATAGCCGATGCGATGGCAGATTTTTATTCCTCCTTGTACAACCTAAAAGACGATCCTGATACCCCTCAACCAACATTAAAACGCATCCGAGATTATCTGGACCGTGTAGACCTGCCCTCTATCCCTCAGGACAGGCTTCAAGCATTAAACACCCCATTCTCTTTGACAGAGGTGCAGGCGGTGGTTCGGTCCCTGAAGTCAAATTCAGCTCCAGGCCCTGATGGCTTGGCAAACGAATACTACAAAACCTTTTCCCACCATTTATCACCCTACCTGCTCCGACTTTTTAATTCCTGGCAGGCCGAGGGGGTCCTCCCTCCGGAGGCCCTTGAGGCCACGATTTCAACAATTCTAAAACCAGGAAAACCGTCTGACTCACCGGGGAGTTATCGGCCGATCTCCCTCTTGAACACAGACGTAAAAATTTATGCTAGGCTTCTGGCAGCTCGCCTGTCGGAGATTATCCCATCCTTAGTGGACTCAGACCAGGTGGGGTTTGTGGGGGGCCGTCAGGCGAGAGATGGAACCCGACGTATGTTAGACCTCATAGAAATAGCTGAAAGTCGAGGTACCCCCAGTGTATTCCTGTCGTTAGACGCGGAAAAGGCGTTTGACAGGGTACACTGGGGTTACCTACAGGAGGTCCTGGTGAGGTTTGGCTTCTCGGGACCCATACTGAGGGCCATTTTGAGCCTATACTCGAATCCAAGAGCACGCGTCTCTACGTCTGGGTTTCTCTCCCGCCAGTTCAATATTTCAAATGGGACCAGACAGGGATGCCCCCTGTCTCCCCTGATTTTTGCTCTAATAATGGAGCCGTTTGCCGCTGCCATCAGGGCTGAGCATAAGATCTCGGGCATACAAGTAGGGGCGAAACGTCACGTTATTGGCCTGTACGCCGATGACGTGATCATCACCTGCACAGACCCTAGAACTTCGCTTCCAACCATCATAAACGCCTTGGACGCCTTCTCGGCAGTCTCATACTATGAATTGAACTTGAGTAAGTCTATGGCCTTACCCCTTAATCTCACGCAACAGGAGATTGAGGATCTAGCTGGTCGATTTGCTTTTCAATGGGCCCCAGAGGGTATCCAATATCTGGGTATCATACTGTGCCCCTCACAGAAAGTAGCACAGGCAAATCTACTAGCCCTGATTACCTCCTTGCGGGGATCAATGAACTCCGGCTCACTACCCCTGCTTTCATGGGTGGCCAGGATACAGGCGGTTAGAATGCTTTGGTTTCCGAGGCTTCTGTACCTGTTCCGCTGTGTCCCGGTCGCATACCCGAAGTCCCTTCTTACTCAACTTCAAAATCTAATTGACAGATTTATATGGGCAGCAGGTCGTCCGAGGGTTAAACGTAAAACCTTGTACCAGAGGCTAAGAGGGGGCGGAATGGGGGTCCCAAACGTCGCTTGTTACTGCAAAGCAGCCTGTCTGGAGGCGGTCAGAAACTTCTGCAGAAATCCACTCTCATCGGGATGGATTCAAATAGAGACGGACTTTGCACCTGGAGATTCACCTGGCAGGATCATATGGGGGGCGTCCTTGGGACCAACTAGGGGGTCCCACCCGCTGGGAGCTGTCCGAACCCTTTTGTCAGAATGGGGTAAGGCCCCTAAGATTTGGACTAAGTTCCCACCGGAGAGGATCCCCTTAACAGCACTACAAGTTCATATCCCCACACTAAACTTATTAACATGGCAGAAATTGGGCATTACTTCACTAGCGGATCTGATGAGGGGTCCTGAGATGATCTCCTTTACAGAGTTTACCCGAAATAACGCGGAACTAAGAGACACGTTCCTACAATTCTCACAGGTCCGACACTTCTTGGAATCTGGCGACTGCTGGCATGATTTAAAGCCCCCAACTCCCTCACTCTTCCAGCATTTCCTCTTTTCAGAAACCACGAAACCCAAGGGTCTCTCAATTATATACGAGGGTCTTCTGGAAATGACCTCCCCTGGGCGTCCGTCCTACGTTTCTGCGTGGGAGAGAGACCTGTCCTTTGAGGCGGAGGAGGAGGATTGGGAGGGAGCGGTTTGCTGCGTCTCCCGAGCGACTAGATGTATCAATCACCTAGAGTCCCTCAAAAAAGTTCACCTCCGATGGTACACCCCCCCTACAAGATTGGCGAAGTTTGGCAGTGGAGCCTCCCCTCTCTGTTGGAGACTCTGCGGCCAAAAAGGAGATCTCGCACACATGTGGTGGTTGTGCCCTCGGATAGCCCAATTTTGGACATTGGTGGCCAGCCTGATTGAGGTGACCACGGAGTTGAAGTTTCCACTACTCCCACAACTCGCGGTTCTCCACATAGGGGCTGAGTCTCTCCCACCAGTTCCTCGTCATATGATCTCATATATTCTAATAGCGGCAAGACTCTGCATTGCCACGTCCTGGAAGAACCCGGCTCCTCCTACGATGGCAGACCTCACAAAACGGCTAAACGGGATATTTGCTCATGAATTTCACCTAGCTCTAGACGCCCCCACGAGGCTATATGTAGCTGACGCTTGGGATCTTTGGGCAATACACCCTCTTGCAGATAAACCCCCTCATTGAACTGGACACACGAGGTATCATCCTTTCTTTCTTCTCTCGTTTCTTCTTCTAATCCTTTTCTCCCCCCCACCTCTTTTTATTCTCACTTACTTATGACCTCTCTAGCCCCTCCTCTGCAATTCCCTATTCCCTACCTTCCCCCAGCTAATCTACCTCCCACCCCCTCCGTTGCCGTTTACCCCCACGTCCTGCTGACTTACTACAACTTGACCCTGATGATCCGCGATACTCAACTCTGGCGGCAGTGATAATACAGAGAACAGTTTCATCCTGGCCTTTATACAAAAGCAAATATCATCTAATTCCGAGATGCAACGGAAACAGTCCTGCATATCTACAAACTTCTGCGACCCACTTAAGGACGCTGCATCAACACGAATTAATCAGGGGTCAAACCACTACCCATCCCTTTAGCCTTTGTTTTACTTCCCTCCCTCCATTCCCCTCCCACTCCATCCCCTTCAACCTCCATGGAGGTAGAAATCCAATGTTTAATCTCACTTGTTAGAAATATTGTGTTGTAATCTTGAGACCCACGGGGTTCCCCTGTGGGTCGGTAATGTTTTTGCTTATATGTAAATATTTTCTTTTCTTTATTGTACAAAACAATAAAACAGTTTTGAAGACTAAAATTGTGCCTGTTTAGTTACAGGCTTTGTAGTACTGTGAACCTGTTTGGTTACAGGCCTTGTTATACGATTATTGCTCCGGTAACTCTTCACTGGTGACACAAGTGCCTGGTTAGTTACAGGCCTTGTGGTACTATTAGTAGTCTGCTAATTCTTAACTGCTAACACACGTGCCTGCTTGGTTACAGGCCTTGTTACACGGTTATTACTTTGTTAGCTATATCTGGGTACACTGGTGGCCTGCATGGTTACAGGCCCTGTTTTACTGTTATCTGTTAACTCTCCTACTGCTTTAGCACAAAACTGGTGAGGCAATGCCTGCTTCAGGGGTGTATACTGCAGGGGAGGAGCCACTTAACTCTTTTGCAGTTTCAGTTTCATTGTATCGCCTCCTAGTGGACAGCAGCATAACACCTGTGGTCCTGTGTCCCCCAATTAGAGGCTAAAAGAAAAGGGTTTTACGGAGAGTACACAAAAATATCCTTTTATCTAGTACACTCTGTCAACATTTCCAAGATAGCAGCTGCCATAAATTAGTTTTCACCCATCCTACATCAGTCTGCATAAAGAACATGCTGGAAACATATGTCCAGTCAGAGTAAGTGTCTTGTCGGGCATCATGAACTTCCTTTCTTCTTTTTAGTCACCGTGACCGGACACTGAGCATTCATCTTAGCATGACAGCTTTAGTGCAGCCAGTACGTCTGTATTGCCCTTTACGCAGCACGTCCTAGGATGGCTGAACACTGCTAGATGGAAGTTGCCATCTTTAATATCCTGACAGAGTACACTAGGTAAAACACATTTTTGCTAAATTAAGGTATTTAAAAAAAAAAATGTTTAATATCCAAAAGTATTTTATTTATTTTTTCACATTTTCCAAAGAACCAATTTAAAATTCTGATACCATGAAATATATATTGATTTTTACTTATCTATTCTTCACTTCCAAGCATGGCAGGACACAATGCTCTGATGCTGGTTAGAATCTGGGCTTTGTTCTAGGCCGACAGTAGTTGGTTCTATTGGCAGATCTCCCATAGATGTATTGATGGAGGTCGGTGTCTTCTCAAATTAGTCTATGTGTATGTTTCTGAGATTTTGATACTGGATGTTCCTGGTAGATACTCCGATCATGGATTTTCCAGTTGAGAATGGCTGCTTTTTGGTATGCCAGGTTATTAACTTGTATGCAGTGAATGAAGTCAATGATGTTATTCTATATAAGTGTGCCAGTATTTTTGAAGGTTCTATATGATTTTTCTTTTTAGTTCAGATGTAGTTTGGGAGACAAAAAAGAGGAGAAGATGGAGGCCACTAAGTGTGAAGCAGACAGAAACTCTAGAAGCAGCCTACAAAGAGTACAGTGATTCTTCACCTACAGATAATAAAATTGTTGAGTTGGATGCTAATTCACAGGTATGTGAGAAATGTAAAGACCAGTTGTACTGACAAAGGCTAATGAATAAGAGACCCACCTGACAGAAATGTACCTGGATGTTCTGGATGAAACACAGACAAGTGGCACATATCAAATGCCATTAGATCAGATTGACAGTCTTTAAAGATTACTTAGAGAAGTCAGTCTTCAGAAGTGATATTTAGTACTCTACTTGACCTCACTGATTGTCATTATTCAGAAAGGTTTCCTGGCATCTGAAACAAAATGAATGTTATGTAGTACCTGTGTCGGCATTTGTAAACTAACATGCGGCTATTATGACCATTCCAGGTGTGCCTCACACCCACATTGACCGGCATGAAATTCCTACAGCCACCATTAGGACCAGTGAGAAGAAGCTTTCTGCCAGCGTTGAAGGTAGAATACACTGCTTCTGCTCATCAAACATCCATCAGACTACAGGTCTACAGAATCCAGGTAAAGAAAATGCTCAATAACTAAATGGCGAAAGAAGAAGACCTTAAAATGTTTCTCATGATATTCAGAGCAGCACCTCCATTATACTGTGCAGGACATTCTTATATGTGCAGCAGAAGATATCTTTTCTGTTTTTAGCCTGTTTTCTAATGGGAATGTCGAATATCTAAGCACACGTTTTCAGTCTTCTTCTGTGCATGACTTAATAACATTTATGTAGCAGTTGGAGGTGTGTTAAGCTATACAAATCAGGCTGTCTTCTGACACCGCTATGGAGGGCAAGGGAGCTTACCAGATGTGCACATGCCTTGATAGTGCTTCTGTTTTCATTTGGTTTGTCTTTTTTCTGGCAGATACAAAATCAGATTCCTGGAGCCATATTTCCCTTTGTGTTTTACCTGTTAAACCACCAAAGTCTGTGGCCATGGACTCAGGTTTGTGTATTATGCATTATTGGTATTGTGTTTTAACTATGTAAAAGATCTTCATAGAGGTTTGTTGAATTTTATGAATTGTTTAAATGGAGTTAAATAATCAAACCGATTTCATTGTGATTTTTTATTTTTTTTTGCTAATGTACTGGAGTGATTTAATATATAATTCAACATATAGTGCAATTACTTGAACTGTTACAAACGTACAGCAACTTCATCTTTATACAAATCGATTTATATATATCAATGTATAGAATCTTGCTCTACCAGGAAGATTACTTCAGCCATGAATACATTTATACAGGGTGGGCTATTTTTATGGATACAGCTAAATAAAATGGGAATGGTTGGTGATATCAACTTCCTGTTTGTGGCACATTAGTATATGGGAGGGGGGAAACCTTTCTAGATGAGAGGTGACCTTGGCAGCCATTTTGAAGTTGGCCATTTTGGATCCAACTTTATTTGTTTCATTGGGAAGAGGGTCATGTGACACATCAAAACTATTTAGAATTGCATAACAAAAACAATGGCGTGCTTGGTTTTTTTTTTGTTTTGTTTTTTTTTGAACAATTGTTTTTTATTGAAAATAGTTTTCCAAAATACAAATATACAGATCCAAGAGGATCACCTAAACATAAAGGTGCTCCATAAATGTTATAAAAAAAAAAAGAACTACTAACATAACATAAATTGGGAGAGAAAAGGAGGTGCGGGGGGAGGGAGGGTAGAGATAGGCTGGTGAATTAGCATGAGAAGGCGTCCAGATTCTGGAGCCTCAGTGAGAACCAGACTTCTCTCGGTCGGAAGTAATGAGAGTTTAAGGGTTTAGAACTTTACCCAATCAAACAAGACAACAGTACTGGACACGTTTATACTTGCACAGGGATAGTATTGTATGATGACTCAATCCAGGGGTCCCAGTGGCGGAGGACTCTGGATCGATTTTTTTCATCATGGGTTAGAAGCAACTCATGCTGGAAGTGGGAGTTTAGAGTGCAACAGAGCTCTGTGTGCTTGGTTTTAACATACCTTTATTCTTTCATGAGTTATTTACAAGTTTATGACCACTTATAAAATGTGTTCAAAGTGCTGCCATTGTCTTCCATCAATGGAAACCTCTATGCCACTGGATATCTAAATCATGTAGCAATTTCAGATATCCAGTGGCATTGAGGTTTCCATTGATGAAGAATGGCCCCACTATCTTTGTACCCCATATACCACACCATACCATCAATTTTTGTGTTCCAAGTCTTGGAGGGATCTATCCACTATGGGTTAGTGTCAGACCAATAGCGGTGGTTTTGTTTGTTAACTTCATCATTCATAAATAAATTTGCCTCGTCACTTATCTGAAGGCAATTGTCTATGCTGTGAAGATACGCGATGTGCAGCATCTGAGACAACGGATACTGGAAGCCTGTACCAGCATTTCTTCTGCAGTGTTGCTATCAGTGTGTCAAGAGTAGGAGAAGAGGGTTGCATTGACAATCTAACACAATGGGCAGCACTTTGAACACATTTTATAAGTGGTCATAAACTTGTAAATAACTCATGAAAGAATAAAGTTATGTTAAATTCAAGCACACCATTGTTTTTCTTATGAAATTCTCAATAAGCTTGATGTGTCACATGAACCTCTTCCCACTGAAAAAATAACTTGGATCCAAAATGGCCGCCATAGTCACCACCCATCTGGAAAAGTTTTCCCCTCCCATATACTAATGTGCCACAAACAGGAAGTTGATATCACAGACCATTTCCATTTCATTTAGATGCATCTATATAAATGGCCCACTCTGTGTATTTAGAAACATTTGGAAATCATTACTTGAAAATGTAGATTTTTTTTATTTTATTTTCTTTTACAGAACCCAAACCTTTCACTGATGTGAGCATTGTAACGAGGACGGCTGGACATTCTGAAATATCACGTATAAAGTAAGTTAAAATGCCAATATCACAAAGCCATATACTTTGCCTTATATAGGGAACTAAGTGGGGCATCATAAAGTGGCAAGGATGAATCAATTAAATTTACAGTGTGGAATATTCTGCATCTGGGTATTCAGTTCTTGGAAATATAAATCCATTGACTGCTTTGCATCTTCTCTTTGTTGCTGCATTTCTGAGTAAGCTGCCTTTTAATTAATATGTAAATTAGATATTCAGTTCTATGAGCATGATAGAGCAACTAAGGGTGCCTTCACACTGCGGCGTGATCCGGACTGGGGCTGTCCGGGATGACCCTGACAGCCATGGACCGGATCAGCACACAGGACTGGAGGGCTAATTTGCCCTCCGGTCCGGTGTGCAGCGCATGAAGCTGCAGCCGCTGACAGGTCAGGACCGTGGCGCCCGCGGTCCTGACCTATCAGCAGCAGTAGCTGTGTGCGGCTGCACACCGGATCGGAGGGCAAATTAGCCCTCCAGTCCTGTGTGCTGATCCGGTCCATGGCTGTCAGGGTCATCCCGGACAGCCCCGGACCGGATCGTGCCGCAGTGTGAAGGCACCCTAAGAAGCTACAACCCCTGTGTTTGTTTCCCAATTTAATTCCAGCCTCATTAGCTGAATTTATTGCTCACCAACTGATTTCCTTGCTTGGATCCAGACATTATAAAGATTGAGTTATCCATCTAGCTAATGAGGCTGTCACTGGGTGGGGAAACAAACTGGAGAATGAGGCAGGGGAAGTGCTCTGTCACACCCAGAGCACCTATCATGTCATTTGCATATGAATGAAAACTCCTAAGTACTCAGTCCTGCTCAAATAGATAAATATATAAAGGTGATAATGGATACACATTTAAAGACCTGCATGTCCATATATATGAGGATTGGTGGGTGTTGATTCAATGACAGATTCTCTTTTAAAGGTACAGTATTTTAATATGTAAAAGGGGGTCTTAATTTTTAATACATGATGATTGCTCAATTCACAATTTTGTAAACAGATACTTCAAGGTGTTGATACAAGAAATGGATCTCCGGATAGATCTGGGATTTTTGTATGCCCTTGCTGACCTCTTTGCACAGAGCGGGGACGTGCCTAAAGATCAAGCTGTAAGTCAATAATTCTGCTGCCTAAGTTTAGTAATATAGCCGGTGAAGAAAGTACCACTTTCTATTGAGAAGATAAATCACTGTGTCATCATTAGAGACATGGATATAATTGTATGCTTCTTGCTTCACAGTTACTGTAATATAAGAAAAGTTCCCTTGTTCCTTTCAGACAGAAAATGCATTGATAGCAGGAATTGTGAAATGCTTTGTAGGTTGTTTTGAATTCAGATAAATGGGAACTAGAGCCTAAATATACCAGTATTTAGTGATACCCTAGCATGTTCTGTTGTACTAATTGTACTAATAATCCATATGTTGTTATAGATGGAGCTTTTCAAGAAAGACATAGAATCTCTTCAAGCAGAATTAAGCACTGTGTCTTCAATAAGTGCTTCTCAACTCAGCCTTTATGAAGATTTCCACATATCTCCTATTAAGGTAACTGAAACTGTATTAGAACTTTCTTCCTTGCTTTTAATTGTGGTGTTAATAAGCGACTTGATATACATTTTCATCATAGGACACTAAGCAGATTCTGAAGCTGACTCTGGAGATGAGCCGACTTTGTGCATGGCAGATGGAAGCTGTGTAACATACAAAGCAACTGCCTGTAATTGCAGTGACCGGAGTATGCTTTGATCAAGTAGTTTAACCACTTAAATGCCGCTGTCAATCTTTGATAGTGGCATTTTAATAATGTAATTGCTGGTAACTGATGGCCTCTGTGACTTGGACCTCCTCCTATGAATCTTAGCCACAGGCTGCACTGCACAGATGAACCGAAATTTCACTAAGTTGTACAATACTGTGATAGTGCAGAATATATTTTAAGTGACCACAGATTTAAGGCTCATACGACAAAAGGACTAAAAAATAAAGTAGAAATAAAAAAAGTTTAAAAAAATATATGAAAATTGTATCCTCTTCTCAAAATTAAAGACATCTAAAAAGCAAACATATTTGGAATTGTTGTCCAAATGTATGATCTATCAAAATGTACAATTATTTATTTGTAAAATCTGTTAAAATGCCATTAACAGAATTGCCTTTTTTCAATCTTCGCACTTCTCCCAAAGAATCCAATGTAAATCAATCAAAGCATCATATGTACCGAAAATGGTATCACTAAAAATCTCAACTCAAGGTAAAAAAAAACTACTTCTCACACAGCTCCATCGACCAAAAAATGAAAACATCACAAGTCTTGGAACATAGAGATGCAAATCAAATTATTATTATTACTACTATTTTAATTTCAGACATTTTTTTCATCAGTAAAATATTAAAAAAAAGTTATTTCTCTATCGCCTCATTGGGGGACACAGGATACTGTGTCTCCCAATGATGGCTCAGAGAAAGAAATTTTACGGTAAGTACACTAAAATCTTCTTTTTGCTGTTACTGTACTGACCTGAAAAATCATTGTACTAGGTTATTTTTACTGTAGCATGAATTCCGTCAGTGCAAAATTCTCAAAACATGGTGGAGTTGCATGTAACTTATTTTTTTCCCATTTTCCAGTACATTGCATGGTAAAATGAATGATGCCATTCAAAGCTACAACTCGACTCACAAAAAACAAACCCTCATATGGCTGTTGATAGAAAATAAAAAGTTATTGCTCTTGGAATGGGGTGGAAAAAATAAAAAAAATTGCAACAATAAATTCTTTGGTTCTTAAAGAATTAAAGCTTATTTTTTTCTTTTTGTATATGTCTCAGCAGGGATGTAGGTTCTGGGAGTGCCGAGGTCTCAATCACAGCCATGTCCTGTTCATGGGGAATTGCACCTGTCCGAATGGGACTCACATTTCAGGTTACTTCTGCTATAATGTTTTCTCTCTTTCTTTTCTTGTAGCTTCATTTAAGTTTTTCTCTGAGCACTGGTGGAGATGATGGGAATAAGGAACTTCGAGACAAAGAGCTGATTCCTGTTCAGTCACTAAACCTTCTATTAAAGAGTATTGGTGCCACCCTGACGGACGTGCAGGATGTAGTGTTCAAGTAGGTGGTACCTTCAGTATTGGTATTTTCATAGGTTAGAAGCTTTTTATCTTTATAGTAGTTCTCTTTTTTTTTTCTTCATTTGCAGGTTGGCATTTTTTGAAATTAAAAATCAAGTTTACTCGAGACAGGAGCTGCAGTGGGAAGTCATCAGACATTACTCAAGACAAGTAAGTGAATAACTATTATATTATATAATATAATAGGATGTGCTTTACTCATGACTTCAAAAATATGTTGATTGTCATTCATGGTGATCAAATAATCTGCTTAACTATTCTACTAGTTTCACATTGAAGTCAACAGATCCTGACATAATTCCTCTTGGCTGCATCCAACATCTGTATTTCACAAAAAATCATTATGTATGGTAAATGCCATCAACTATATATTTAGATACCTCCAACTACTCTATTCTATACAGCATACAAAATGTTTGCTGGTATATGTAATAAAGGCACTCAAACAGTAGCTCATTGGTGACCTCTGGGTACAATTGCCATATGAGCTTTTGCAGGCACATATGCTATACTTAATTCACAAACATGATGTGAGCACAGCCTAATATATTGATATATTATATCTATATATTATATATTGAAAGACATTTTATAATTGTACTGTCCTTCCTCTGTAGGCAATAAAACAAATGTATGTTCTTGTTCTTGGATTGGATGTGTTGGGGAATCCTTTTGGCTTATTCCGTGATTTTTCTGAAGGAGTAGAAGCTTTCTTCTATGAACCTTATCAGGTAATGCAATGCCCTGTTTTAGTTTTAAGATTATTATTTAATGTGATGTGTATAATTTAATATGGTTTTTAAAGTAGTAAAATCTGTTTTGTTACGGTTTTCTGGATTTCAACTGTAATCATAAATCATGTTTGTGTACTATCACTTCTCAAGAATTTATTGTAACACGACTATTATAATGCTTGATGTAACAATCTAGTAAGTCAGAAAAAAAGTCTGTTTGTTATGCAAAAATGTTCTAATTTGTACCTTTAAGGCTGGCTTCAGACTTGCAGATGCATCTGCAGCATTTTGCAGATGCATCTGCAAGCATCTGCATGCAGACCGCGGCCCCTATGTTTATAATGGAGCGCACGGCGGTCTGCAGATGCTTGCAGATCACTAATGGCGGGCAATTAGAGCGCACGGCGGTCTGCAAGCATCTGCAGACTGCCGTGCGCTCCATTATAAACATAGGGGCCGCGGTCTGCATGCAGATGCTTGCAGATGCATCTGTAAAACGCTGCAGATGCATCTGCAAGTCTGAAGGCAGCCTAAAAGCACCACAAATTCATGTAAATCTCTGAAGTGTTTCAGACGCTGCACGGTCTTAAGGTCCTGTCACACATAACGAGATCATTAACAAGATCGTTGTAACGTCACAGATTTTGTGACGTAACAACGATCCCGCTAACGATGTTGTTATGTGTGACACGTACAAACGATCTGGCCCCTGATTGTTACATACTGCTCTGGGTCATTTCTACGTTGTTGCGCTCCCGCTGGGAGCGCTACATCATTGTGTTTAAAAAGGGACAATGACCAGCGACCTCAATGCTACGCTATGGAGTGACAATTCCCAACAACCTCGGTATAATTCTGGATCGTTGCTGAAGTCGTTGGTGACATCGCTGGTGAGATACCTGTTTGACATCTTACCAGCGATGTGAAAACGACGCACCAGCGATCCCAGCCAGGTCGTATAGTTTTATCTGTATCGCTGATGTGTCGTTATGTGTGACAGCACCATAACTCATTCGAGGAGCCAATAACTGATCTGTTTTAGAGCCTTTGTTTTTTTCATTCCGCACAAGCTATTCTATTTTATTTTCCAGGGTGCCATTCAAGGACCCGAGGAGTTTGTTTGAGGGAATGGCATTAGGAGTAAAGGCTCTTGTTGGGGGAGCAGTTGGTAAGTCATGTCTATATTTCTGATTTCAGTGAGTGTTAGTAATGAGTCTAGTTTATTATGAAAGAGACTACAGAAATTGTTCTTCTTAGCAATATTTTAAATGTGATAACTGATGCACTGGGCTACTGAGAATGATGACTCTGAAATCTATGCGATCAAATTGAGAAGCACTAGATGGCCCAAAAAAATGAAAGAAAGCATTATTAACATTTAGTGGTGGACCATTTGAATTAATCCCTTTAAAACCAAGGTCGTAATTGTACGCCCTTGACAGCCTCACTCCCTCTGATGTGAGCTCACTTGATGAGCTTGCATCATCTCCCAGTCATGTCAGCTAATTTGATCATCTGACATATGTAGTTAACAGCACCAACTGGATCAGCAATCCGATCTGCACTTTTAACTCTTTGGATCACGTTGTCAATCACTGAACGCTCCATCCAAAAAAATACAGCAGGGATCGCGTTCCCTGCCGGCTTCGGCGGCCCCGGGGTCTTGATGCGTTAACACAACATAACACACATGTTAACACAATCGCATAACAAAAGCGATTGGACTGTGGACTTCTGAGGTGCCCTAAGGGGCCATGTAAAACAAAGGAAAGGTTTTTAAAAAATCTCTTAAAAAATATGAAAAGTTCAAATCAGCCATAACATAAAAAAGTTATGGCTCTTGATAGAAAGGGAGGAAAAAAACAGAAAATCGCCCAGGGTTGACGGTCTTAAGCCTACATTCACACTCTGCAGCCTTGGTGCAGTTTTTTATCAAGTTTTTTTTCCAACAGTGTAAAAACGCAACAGTTCTTTTTCACAAGACATAAAACCAAACACAATGGATGCAATAAAGCTACGACGAGTGAACACAACCTAACAATAGTAGTTGAATATGCAAGGCTCACTGACAGGTTCCTGCAGCTATATGGTCAAGAATGAAGGCATTGCTGCCAGTGCCAGGCAAACATTGTAAACAATATGCATAACGTCTGCCATATTCTTCTAAAGACTAAACAAGGCCCATCACATTTACTACTTTTGCTTGCCAAATGTACTTTAGAATTTACTTGACATTTTGGGCTGTCGTAAACTGTAAGTGTTTTTGTACCTTCTTTTTTCTATGTAACTGGATTACCAGATGTAACCCTGGTTCATTTTTCTAGGTGGTTTAGCTGGAGCAGCCTCACGGATCACAAGTGCTATGGCTAAAGGTGTAGCAGCCATCACTATGGATGAAGAATATCAACAGAAACGGAGAGAAGCCATGAATAAGCAACCAAGTGGCATCAGGGAAGGTCTTACACGTGGAGGAAAAGGCCTTGTATCTGTAAGGGATATTTGGAAGTCTATAGCATAACCTAGAATTTCTATGCTGTACTTTTTGATCTTGTTTATACCTAATGTGTTGTGGCAGATTTGTATAGTTGTTAACTGTGTGTTTATGGGTATGTGCACTTTTGACTGTATAAATGAAATAATGATCATCTGCCAACATCTATGGAAGAAATTATATTATCGTGCATTCAGAATTGCTTTTACAAATGCTTGCGGAACAGTATTTCTAATTATGTTTTATAAACACTTGTCATGTTAATTATTTCAAAGAGATAAATGGGTTGCCTAGAGAAAAAAATGTCCCTGAGGACTTGGAGCTGTAGAAAATAACAAACTCAGGCTGCGTTCACACATTTGCGTATTTTGCTGCGCTTTTTTGCGCGCGCTTTTTGCCGCGTTTTTCGGCCCGCGCAAAAAAAGTGCAACAAAATACGCAGGGGCTTTCACACACTACGCTTTCTTTACTCCAGAAAGCGCAGTGATGTCACAGAGGGGAGGAAGAATCCTGCTTCCTCCTCCCCTCTGTGACAGCCCCATTAGATTTCACAGTGTATTAATATACACTGTGAAATCTAAATTAAACAGAGGCAAATGTATGTAAAATAAAAAAGAATGAATACTTCACCTGTCCGGTGCCTTCTCCCACTGTCTGGTGCCTTCTGCCGCTCTCCGCTCTCCGGTTCCAAGTGAGAGGTGTACTGAGAAGACCTGTGGTGACGTCAGAGAGGGGGCGTTCCCAGCGCTGATAGGCTTTTCGCAGTCATGTGATATGTATCACATGACCGTGAGTGCCCGGGAACGCCCCTCTGACATCACCACAGGTCCTGTCAGTACATCTCTCACTTGGAATCGGAGACCAGATAGCGGCAGAAGGCGTCGGACAGGTGAAGTATTGATTCTTTTTTATTTTACATACATTTGCCTCTGTTTAATTTAGATTTCACAGTGTATATTAATACACTGTGAAATCTAATGGGCGGCCACAGCTGTCACAGAGGGGAGGAGGAAGCAGGATTCTTCCTCCCCTCTGGGAGAATACGCAGAAGTAGCTGCGTAAACAATTGACATATCAATTGTTTACGCAGCTGCGCTTTGTCCCGGAAAACGCACTGCGTATTTTTACGCAATGTCTGCACTGCAAAGTGAATTTCCCATTCACTTTGCAGGCAGACAAAAGGCACATTGCGTATTTTGAAAAGCGCGCGTAAAAAAACGCGGCAAAATACGCAATGTGTGAACGTAGCCTAAGGCTGCCGGATTTGCCGGATCCGGCAATACCGCAAGTGCCGCTCATGACCACAAGACCCATAGGGAATGAATTGGGCTTGCCGCATGTGAGCCGTTACATGGCAGATGCGGCAAAACTGCTGGATCTGCCGCGATTATCAAAAATTGCTGATGTAAAAGCAGCCTAATTGATACTCGCCTACCGGCACTCACTTGGATCATGCATAGCATTCTACCATCAGAAAAACATCTTATGATAAAGTTCTAATGTTACTCGACTGCTTCAGCAGTCTTCAGCTGCTGAAACCATTTTGGCTTCTCTTCCTTTGTCAGAGCAGACCACAGAGCGGCCTGTACATAATCCAGGTTGGTGGCAGCAGGTGAATATCAGTTTGTTTATTTTTTTACAGCTCCAAGAGTCCATCTTTGTATTACTACCCTTCCCCTAGGTAGCAGGTGTCGTATTGGTTTACGAAGATCGTAAAATGATCACTAGTCCTTGGTTTTCTCTGCTCAGTCATTTATTAGAAGTTTCTCTGGTGTCACTTATGACCGGCATGTGTCAGCATTTTATGAACATGAGTCACTCTTTATTCTTTATCCTCAGGGCTTTGTCAGTGGAATTACAGGGATTGTTACAAAACCAATTAAAGGTACACTGGCTCAGTCTGTTTCGATAGCATTGTTATGCAATTCTGTTTGCCAAGGTTTCTATAACATTTTACACAATTTGTTTGTTAGGTGCTCAAAAAGAAGGAGCAGCTGGATTTTTTAAAGGAATTGGGAAAGGATTAGTGGGTGCTGTAACCAGGCCAACAGGAGGCATCATAGACATGGCCAGCAGCACGTTCCAGGGTATCAAGAGGTAATCCATTATGTGCAGTCTTTTATTTGTACAGCTACATTTCAGAGCTGTTAATCACATTTTCAAGAAGTGATGTTGTCATCTCTGTATTTTTAAGATGTATATGTGTACATCCCTGTTACTAATACATTTTCATGTTATTTAAAGGTGACAATCTATATTGTTTGACAATTTTAGAATCTGTATGGATATAATCCTAGGTGACATCATTCGTTGGCCATGATTATCTACATTCATTCTATCATATGTTCTAGCCCGGCTTTTTAATAATTTCTACAGATAGTATTGTTAGAGCAGACTGAAAAGGGACTATAGATGTCAAATATAGTGATGGGCAAACTCACCTAGTGTCCGTGCACTGGCCTCATGTTGTTTGGGTTCTGCTGCCGTATAAAGCTTGCGCAAGCTTGATTTGTGATTTAAAGCAGGACACTTATACTAATCCGTTTCTGCGCTTCCGGAACTGCTTCTGGGGCTGCTTATTAAAACATATATTAAAACTTATTTCTCTGCTTTCCCCGCCCACCCTTTTTGACAGCATCTGTGATTGGTTGTAGTCAGATTGCATCCCCGCCCTCTGTGATTGATTTTCCTATACACTAGTGTAAGAATAAATAATTAATTGGCAAAAATTGCATGAGTTCCCCAAATATATTTATCCCCAGTTCAGGTAAAGCAGACAGCTGGAGGTTGCAACTGCCAGTCATGTGCTTTATATTAGCTAGGTAGCAAAATAGGGAACCCCATGCTGTTTATTAGTTTTTTTTATTATTTGTATAAATAATTAAAAGGTGTGCTATCCCCTCCAATTTTGCTATCCTGCCAAGAAGAAGCACACAGCTAGGGGATATTATTCTCAGCCTGATGTAGCCCATGGTAATTAGGCCCTGCCCAGGTTAAAAATAGCAGCCTGCAGCAGCCCCAGAATTGGCACATGCAGTAGATGCGCCAAATCCTGGCGCTTTATCCAGCTCATCCCGATTGCCATGGTGCAATGGCGATCAAGGCAATATAAGGGGTTAATGACAGCTGTGATTTGTTATAGCGCTAAGTTAGTAATGGGTAGGTGTCTATGGAACACCGCCATTACTAACCTGTAAGTCAAAATAAATAAACACAAAACACAGAGAAAAATCCTCTATTTGAAATAAAAATTATACATACTCTTTCATAATTTTATTAGCCCTCAAAACACTCCTGCAGGTTCGAAGTAGTCCTCCACACGACGTCCCACAAAGAATCCGGCTATGCTACATCTAGAACCTTTAGTGATGGAAAACTCGACTACTTATTGCAACTTTTGTCAGTGCCAGTCGTGGGGGAGCCCTTGGTTGTGAGAAGCGCTGACATTACTGAGTTCATAGAAGAAGGCTTCCCTGCTGCTGTCCTTTAACTCAGTTAAACCCCCTGCCAGAATGTGGGACATGACAGCAATCCAACAGCGTGTTCAACTGAGTTCACACCGTGTGAACCTCTAGCTGTAAACTCTGTTGATTTATTGCCAGACTGTTTGGTTGCCTGACACTGTAGTACAGCATTCTGGCAACTGTTCAGTTGTGTTCACAAGTGTAGGATCCCACAGTTGAACTTGCTGCTAGACTGTCGGACTGTGGGACACGGGGGCAAAGCAGTCCGCCAAATCCAGCAGCCTGGTCACCAAAGTTTTTACACTGCCTCAGTTGAGCCCACTGCCAGATTGTAGGACAAGGCATCAGAGCTGGCCTGCAATCTGGTAATAATTTAACTGAGTTCACAGCTGAAGGTTCACAGCTGTAGTACAGTGTCCCGCAACCGACTATCCGGCATTCAGGTCACTGGAGTCCACACGCGGGGGAGCTCTCAGCTATGAACTCCGGTGAATTCAGTGACGTCAGTGCTTCTCATAGCCACCTTCCCCACCCTTCACCAAGGTAGGCATCCCCGTTGCCCTCAGCGAACTCGGTTGAATCTGCTGCCTGATTGTGTCACATAGCGGCACAGCTGTCCAGCAATAGTTCAACTGAGTTCACTACTGGAGGTTCCTGTGGTGTCAACTCAGTTGAGCTCACTGCCAGACTGTTTGATTGTGGGACATGGGGGCACAGAAGTCCAGCAAGCCTTCAGCCAGGGCACCGAAGTTTACACTAACCTCAGTAAACTGAGTTTACTGTCAGATTGTGGGACTATGTGACACAGCTAGCTGTCAGTCTGGCAAAAACTCAACTGAGTTCACAGCTGTGGTACTGTGTCCGGCAGTTGGGTCACTGATGGGGGAGCTGTCTGCTTTGAACTTTGGTGAACTTGGTGAACTCAGTGACATCCCTGCTTCTCATAGCCGTGAGCCCACCACATTGTGGGCTTCCCACTGCCCTCAGTGAACTCTGTTGGACACGCTGCTGTATTGCGGCACAGCTGTCCAGCAATCTGGCAATATTTCAACTGAGTTCACAGTTGGAGGTTCCCACTGTTAGCGGGCTGCCATGTCGAGTTCACTGAAGTTCACTGACAGCCTCCCCATAACCATGGGCTTCCCTAGACTAAGAATATCAGACTCCAGCTGTGTGCTTTATCTTGGCTGGGTATTATTTTTTCAAATTATTTATTTGATAAAAAATGTGGGCTGCACTCTCCAGCCATTGGCTTTATCTGCACTGAGTATAAAAATACAAGGGGGATCCCACACCATTTATTTCAATTTATTTATATATTTTTACACTAGTATGTGTAGGCCAATCAGTCGTAGATGCCAGCACAGAGAGTGGGGTTGCAGGCTGGCTGCATCTATTCACAGATGTTGTCACAGAGGGTGGGTGGGGGAAGCAGAGGAATATGCATAAGGTTTAATGAGCGGACCTGGAAACAGTGACAGCAGCGTATAAACTGGCAAGTAAAATTGTCTTGAATTTTGCTTTCTTTTTCAGCCACCTACCTTTTACTACCACCATTTTATAGCACAGAAGTTTGTGTCCCCATAGACTTGCATGGGTTTCAGGTCCAGTCCTGAAATTGACTTTTTATTTTTAATTTCAACTTCCGGCGAAACCGAACATCTGCAGGTTCACTCATCTCTAGTCACATGCCTCTTCTGCCTCCTTTGCTAAGATTGCGTTCTGTTTCTCCATTTTCAATATGCCCTCGGCAATGACGTGTATAGGTAAATCTAAGGGTACCATTACATGTCGCAACATTGCATGCAGTTTCACTGGCAATTTGCTGGTTGCAGTGAAATCATGGACACATTCTTACATTTGTACACAGCAACAAAATAGAACAATGTGTCCATGATTTCACTGCAACCAGCAAATTGCCTGTAAAATTGCATGCAATGTTGCGACGTGTAACGGTACCTTAATGCATGCCTTTCATGACTTTCTTGTGCTGTAGGATAGGAAAGGCAGGAGGTCTATGGTTTAGATTCACCAATGTACTCCCTTTATAACTGCAGAGTGCATCTTGAAAGCAGAAGAAGCAGGCCGCCAAACTGAGTAGAAGAGGTGAATGGAGGAAAACGGAGGGCATCTTGGGGTGCTTTCACATCAGCGGTTTTTGCCGATTGCGGCAGATGCGGTGAAAAAACTGCATCTGCCGCAATTACCGCAAAACCGCTGCACTTGCGGCACAGTTGTGGCAAGCCCCATGCAATGTCTATGGGGCTTGCGGTAAGTGTGCGGCAAGTGTGGTATCAGCAGGTGCGGCCGCAAAAAAAACGCGGCTGACCGCCGTTTTTTTCGAGGCCACACCTGCCGCAAGTGCCGAAACCGCGCAAGCCCTATAGACATTGCATGGGGCTTGCCGCAAGTGCAGCGGTAATCGCGGCAGATGCATTTTTTTCACCGCATCTGCCGCGATCGGCAAAAACCGCTGATGTGAAAGGGGCCTTAAAGGGGTTTTCCCGCCAAGAAAATTCATTTTTAAGTTAATTTTAATAAGTCATAAAAATTTCCACGATTAGATGTATTTAAAAAAAATGTTTCTGTGCAGTGATACTTTTATATAAGTTCCCTTTCTATGTACTGTATAGTCACTTTTCATTCCTAAGGTGGAGGATCACTTTTGGGTTTTTTGTACTGATTATGCAGTGTATCTCAAACTCTGAATGTGACCCTCACCAGTGAGGTGCTCCCTAGTGTTGGGAAGGCACAGATGGAGGCTATTTTCACAAAACTGATTATATTATCCACAGTTATATCTCTGGCGGAAGCAGTCTCTGGTTAAGCAGTATTATTAATTCTGTTTTTGCCCACCATAAGACATTGTACTACTACCATGATTGTTTATCCTATATTTACCCATATATTAAGGTTATTCAGTGCATTGGAAAAATGTACCATATTTTTCGGACCATACGACACACTTTTTTTTTTTCCCCAAAATTTTGGGTGAAAGTGGGTGGTGCATCTTATGGCCTGAATATAGGACCTGTGTGACCATGGGGCTGTGCTGTGGGGAGCTGAGGCTCTGGAGCAGGCTGGGAAGAGGCTGCGGGGGGTTGCTGAGGCAGCGGGAGGTCACGTGCTCCCACTCATTATGCTCATTTAATATGCACTGCATCCCGCTGTCCATCACCTCAGTGTTGAAGCAGCGCTGAGAGATAGCAATGGGATGCCATGTATATTAAATTAAAGAGGATCTGTCACCCCCCAGGTGCTATGCTAACTGAATGCAGCACTGAATACAGCATGTCTACTGCATTCAGGGAAGGGGTCCCCCATGTCTCTAGCCCCTCTGTAAGCTGTTAAAAAGACTTTATAAACTGTACAGATAAGGAGTCCAGAGGGACTTACTCAGTAATGAGTAATCGCTGCTGCTGGTGTCCTCCCCGCGTCCAGCCTTCTCTGTGCCACCTCCAGCCCTCTCTTGTTCAGCCTCCTGAGGGCTGGAGTCAGGGAAGACACCAGCAGCAGGGATGACTCATTACTGAGTAAGTCCCTTCGGATTCCTGATCTGTATACTTTATAAAGTTTTTTTAACAACTTACATGGGGGACCCCTTCCTGAATGCAGCAGACACACTGCATCAGTGCTGTATTCAGTTAGCATAGCACCAGGGGGGTGACAGGTCATCTTTAAGTGAAGTGCACATCTCCCCATCTCTAGATATGTTCCCTTCCCCCCCATATCATCCTGGATATGGCCCTCCATGCTGTCGCACACAAGAAAATAAAATGTAAAACTCGCCCTCTGTTGCTTGGTTCCGTCTCTCCCTGCTGCCAGCACTCGTGGTCTGAGTCCTTCTGTGTCCCCGTGGCATGCGCTCATGGTATCGGGGCACGCAGTGATGATGTTACTCTGCTGTACCGATCACACGACTGCCACCGGGATGCAGATGTAAGCAAGCGCCGGAGCGTCATTTTTACATTCTTTCTTTCCTATGTGCGGCAGCATGGCCACATCCAGGACGATGGGGGTAATGATCCCGGATGGTGGGGGCTATATCCCAGGGTGGGAAGCTATATCCCAGGATGGGGGGACTGTATACCAGGATGGGGGGACTGTATACAAGGATGGGGAAGCTATATCCAGGGTGGGGGGCTGTATACCAGGATGGGGGGCTGTATACCAGGATGGGGGGCTGTATACCAGGATGGGGGGCTGTATATCAGGATGGGGCTATATCCAGGATAGGGGCCATATCCGGGATGGGGTGGCTGTATCCCAGGTTGGAGGAGTTGTGTCCCAGGATGGGGGGCCATATACAGGATGGGGGGCTATATATCCCAGGATGAAGAGCTATATATACCAGGATTGGGGACCATATCCAGGATGGCGACAATATACCAGGATGGTGGGGCCATATATTACTTGGAAAGGGCCCAGGATGGAGACATTACCCGCATAATTGTCAGCATCACATCCCTTCCCCAATACCAGTGCATTATAACCACATTTTTGCTTAATCTTTTATTTTCCTTATATTCCTCTAAAATCTGGGTGCATCTTATGGTCCCCGCTGCGTCTTATAGTCCGAAAATTACTGTATGTATTAATTGTGAAAGCAAAATAGTCATACTGTGAATGCATCTTCTTTTCAGAGCTACTGACACTTCTGATGAGGTGGCGAGCCTGCGCCCTCCTCGCTTTCTTCATGAAGACGGTGTCATACGGCCATATAGGATGAGGGAAGGCACTGGAAGCCAAATGCTACAGGTGATGGCAGCTCATTTGTAGAGAGAATCCGTAATTCTCCAGAGAAGATGCAGAGCTATCTTCCATGCAATGTGTAACACTGGTTTCTGTATAGTATGTTACATATAAACTTTGTAGCACTCATTAACTGACTGTCCACAATATTCATGCACTATTTGCTAAGAACGCGCTCAGGGAATTTCTGAAAGTCCGAACCTTTTCAGGCCAACACTCGGGAAGCACTAGGCTAGAATAAACCAAGGATCTGTTCTGCCTCTATGTTGTTTATGTCCCGACAGTATTTGTATTCATTTCTGTAACACTTTTGTAAGCTTTCTATTTAAAAATAATTTTTATATTATTTTAGTTAGAAATAGTGTATTTAATGTGGACATAGCAAACTTTTATAAAACATTTTTAGGAAAAAGTAAACAAACAACATATTTTTTATAAGTAAAGCTTTCACTCGTTTATAATTGCATTCAGCTGTTAGTACATGGTTTATTGAAGGTCCTAGAAAAGTAGAGAAAAAGAGCCTTTCTATATATTATTAGACAAAGGCAGAGCAAGCAAATCAAATTCAAGGGTCTTTGTGCATTTTGTAATTTTTACACAATATTTACTGACGTTTACTTTTTTGTTTAGCAGTAATCAGAATATCAACCTTTTGCTGGTATTTTTTGATGACTAAAGATTATCCTTGTTAAAGGGAACCTGTCAGGTCGTTTTTCACCACTAACCTGTCACTACCTGTCCTTGCACCTTCCTAGCACATCCCTGTCTGACCTAAAACTGTCCTATATTTGTTGTGAAAAAAGACTTTGTGACTTACATTTTCACATGTAAATGAGGCATCCAGACTATGGTCTGTAGACTGACATGGGTGGTTTCCAGGGCTCCGTCTCCCCCGCTCGCTGCTGTTAGCACACCCCTCTGGGTGTGAGAATTCATTCTCCTGTGCGGTTTCCAGGACTCTGTCTTCCCCCCTCGCTGTTGTTAGCACGCCCCTCTGGGTGTGAGAATTCATTCTCCTGTGCACTCCCAATTTTAAATACCCGCCTCCTCCTTCTGGGTATGATGCGCCATCCTGATGTCATTTACGGTTTGTGCCGTGTTGGCGATGTATTGGCTGTACAGGCCAGCTCTGAACAAGGTGCAAGGAGCATATCAAAGCCAGCCCACACACCCGATAATCACCCAAAAATGCACCGGACCGGGAATGAAGTCCGCCTGATGCATCATACCCGGAAGGAGGAGGCAGGAATTTCAAATTGGGAGCTTGAAGGAGAATGAATTCTCACACCCACTGCGGTGTGATAACAGCATGGAGGGGGAAGATGGAGCCATGGAGACTGCACAGTCAGACTACAGACCGTAGTCAGGATGCTTCATTTACAAATTAAAATCTAAGTCACAAAGTCATTTTTCACAGCCAATATAGGACAGTTTTAGGGCAGGCAGGGATGGTTAGGGATGTGCAGGGAAAGGTAGTGATAGGTTAGGAGGTAAAAATGTCCTGACAGGTTCCCTTTAATAACTATTCCCTAAATGAAAGATCATCTGTAAGTCATTATTTTTTTTTATTGCTGCATAAGTTTATTTCAGATACTAATTTTTGAAAGATAATATGCAGAAATAATTGATTTTGCAATATGGAAAGGTTTATTATCTGTTGCCTATTTGTATTCTGAAGTTTTTGTACGAACAGTTTATTATGACTGTTTCCACATTGTAATACAATATTCTTTTGTTACTTTTTTGTATTGAAGGGAAGGGAGTGGTATTCAATCTGATTGCTATCCAGCTTCACAAAAAGTGAATTGTTTGTTTGATATCGTATGTCATTTCATTTCTTAAAAGGAACATTTGCTGTCAAATGATGCTACTAACTTGTAGATATAGAGTTAATCTGCAGGTTAATAGAGTTAGAAAGGTGCCTGGCCACAGTACTGAAAGTGTGGCACACGGGATAAAATTAACTCTTTTTCCCAGGCACCACTAACGTTCAGTCACACAGATGTGCCAGCGTGGAATCAGTCACCTTTAACCCCCTTCATGACCAGTGACGTATAGGTATGTCCTTGGTTGTGTCCATGAGCTTGCATTGTCTACTGCACATGTTGACTGATCTGATCAGACGACATGTGCAGCTAACAGGAGCGGGTGGATCTCTGATCAGAGATCCACCTGCGCCTTTTAGCGTGTTATGTCGCACTGTAAAACTCTGACAGCACAATCTAACATGCTGCAGTGGGGATTACACCGACCTTTAAAGTGTGACCGCCATTTTTATTTAATAATAATGTAGAGGAAGTGGTTATAATAAACTTTCAAATACACTTCATTAATGAAATCTGGAAGAAAACCTTCCTGAAGATGTCCCCACTAGGCTGTTTCCAAACCTGACATATGCTAGTTGTCAGGGAAAACCGTCTTCAGCTACACACACTGAATACAGCCATATAAGGGTCCTACACAGCATTCACACTACAGCTGATCAATGTATCTGCAGTTTACCTCAGGCAAAGGAAGCTCATCAGTCTGTCAGCACACAGCTCCTGTGATCTTATCTGACTCCTCTCCATTTACATCACTCTGCTCTGTGTTATCAGCTGATGGCTCCCACACAGCTCCTCAGCTGATTGAGCAGAGCGATGTGAATGGAGAGGAGTCAGATAAGATCTCACAGGAGCTGTATGCTCGTGTGAAATAAAGTTGGAAATTTGCGACCGCACTACCATCCAATCAATAAAAGACTGGCGATGAAAATTGTGGTTTTATTTTATACGCATTTCAACGCACTCTGGCCCCTTCCTCAGGAAAAATCACAGATGTACATCTGCGATTTTTCCTGAGGAAGGGGCCAGAGGGCCCTGAAACGCTTAAAAGAAAAAAAACGCTTAGAAAATAAAATCACAATCAATTTTCATTGCCATTCTGTTAATTGGATGGTAGCACGGTCGCAAATTTCCAACTTTATTTCACTTGGTTACTGATCCTTGGAAGACTGCAGCAGACCATCATCAGGATATCAATATGATATCATAATTTTTTTAAGTGGTTGTGACACTCACAACCATACAAGGTGAGCAATATTTATTTTTGCTTGTTTTAAACAGTGCCTTGGGTATCGCCCTATGTAGCGCCAATTTTTTGCAGCGTTGTAGGAGCTGTGTGCTGACATCCTGAGCTCAGCACTGTCCCTGCCTGGGGTAACCTGAGATTCTGATCAGCTGTAGTTTGAACGCTGTGTAGGCCCCACCCCTCACCCATATATGGCTTTATTCGGTGTGTGGAGCTGAGGACAGATCTCCCTGACAACGAATATATGTCAGGTTTAGAAATGGCCTAATGGGGACATCTTCTGAAAGGTTTTTAAAAGGTTGTTTTCAGATTTCACTTATGAAATATATTTGAAAGTTTATTAGAATCACTTGCTCTACATTTTTATTAGATAAAATTGTAAATTATGGTTACACTTTAAATATATTTGTGGGTTTCCTGACTCTTTGATGTGAAATTACGCTCATGGAGTTGGAGTCAGGCACTTTGAATTCATAAAGTTGATCCTTTTATTTCCACTGTAGAGGAGCTATGGTGTCAGGCAGTAGCTTTCTTCTGAATCCACATTGAATACACACTCCCTCACTAAGCCAAGCATTCATGTGTATGGGGCAGTAGAGAGAGGTATCTGACACCCAAACGAGCGTTCTGACATCAGCAATCTATAGTAAATGTCCATTTTTAGAAGCATGCCACATGACTCTTTAGCTCAACGTGTGACTGTGTGCAATTGAATCTTTCTAGTAGTGGATGCACATAGATTCCATTTTCTACTATATGTCTGTGCCAGAGAATTAGGACTTTGCGCTCTATCAAAACAATATATTATTCAGCGCAGAGTTTTTAATGTATTTTAATTAGTTACAGAATGGAACAGGATCAGTGGTTCAGAATTAGACCAATTCAGCAAAAAAGAAAGCCTATACATACGGTATATTTTATATCTAGTATTTCTGCATATTTTGTGCCTTTTATTAGTTTTGTCATTGTCCCCTCATTATTTTTTATTGCAATCCTTGTGCATCATAATCATATGGTCACATATTGATACTTTGCCACCATCGTGGTATGTGTACAAAGATGGATACAGTTGTGACACAAAGAGTAAATACAACAGTCTCAGGCTGGTTTCAGACTTGTGCTCCCCGCCGCAGCGTATTGCGGCGGGGAAGCACAAGCTGAGCGCAGGCACCGCACGTCCCTATGTTTAACATGGGAACGCAAGTGCCTGCACTCGGGTGCAGATGGCCGTGCGCACCCATTCACTTCAATATATGATTTGTGCGTATGCGGATGCTTGCGCACAAATCACAGTCTCGTCAGCACCAGGAACGCGACATGTCGCGTTCAGGGTGCGGACGAGTGTGTGATTTGTACGCAGGCATCCGCATACGCACAAATCATACATTGCAGTGAATGGGTGCGCACGCCAATCTGCATCAAAGCGCAGGCACCTGCGTCCCCATGTTAAATATAGGGATTTACAGTGCCTGCGCTCAGCTTGCAGATTCCCTCCGCAGGATGCTGCGGAGGGGGCCGCAAGTCTGAAACCAGCCTCATGTGCTGATTAAAAGGATATTTCTGATCGACTGTCATTCTTTTTGTTCTTTTACAATGGAGTGGCAGTCACACAATGCAATGACTCACGTTTGTTTAGATAAATGGCATACACAAATGAGAAGATGATTTTGTGTAACGGATCATTTCGGATAGCATGATATGTGGACGTGTACTGCCCATATTAATGGGGTTTTACCATGAACAAAGTTAATGTTCTAGTTTATTTTAATAATAGGTCTTGGAGTAGTAGTAATTTCCACATTTGTATGTGTTTTACAACTGTTTACTGTTCTGATATAATCTTATATGTGTGTCCCTGCTATGTACTGTGTAATGGATGTGTCTGACCATATAGGAACTTGATGTGATCGTACCACATCTCCTGTGCTGAGATAATCTTATGTATGTGTCCCTGCTATGTACTGTGTAATGCAGAGGTCCTCAATGTCAGTCCTCGAGGGCCGAACCAGTGCAGGTTTTCAGGATTTCCTTACTATTGCACAGGGATTGGAATCATTGCCTGCTGTGTAATACTAAGGAGATCCTGAAAACCTGCACTGGTTCGGCCCTCGAGGACTGACATTGGGACCTCTGGTGTAATGGATGTGTCTGACTATTCAGTAAAATGGTCTGATCACACCACATCTCCTGGTCCAGGGGAGGACCAAAGAGAGTATACAGACAGTACAGCACAGGATCATAGCTGATTCTTTTTGTGATGTAAAACATTTCCCTATTATTAAAAATCTTTTGCCTCAGAGATAGAATCAGCTGTAATGTCTGGCCCAGGAGATGTGGTATGATTGGACCATGTCCCTGTACAGTCAGACACATCCATTACACAGTACACAGTAGGGATACATACCGTATATAAGATTATCACAGGAGTTGTGGTATGATCAGACCATGTCCCTGTATGGTCAGACACATCCATTACACAGTACATAGCAAGGACACATAATTTTATATATCTCAGCACAGGAGATGTGGTATGATCGGACCATGTCCCTGTACAGTCAGACACATCCATTACACAGTACACAGCAGGGATACATACCGTATATAAGATTATCTCAGCACAGGAGATGTGGTATGATCAGACCATGTCCCTGTATGGTCAGACACGTCCATTACACTGTACATAGCAGGAACACATATAGAAGATTATCTCAGTACAGGAGATGTGGTATGATCAGACCATGTCCCTGTATGGTCAGACACGTCCATTACATAGTACATAGCAGGGGCATATCTATAAGATTTATCTCAGCACAGGAACATTTTTTTTAATCACATCCAATTGTGGAAATTATTATTATTCCAAGATTATTTATTAAATGAACTTTGTTAATCAGAAAACCCCCTTTAAAAACGAATGACACACTTGACAGCACACTGACCAATGTTATTCATTTGGGCTGTCCAGAAGAGGGTTTTTTCACACAGGCTCAACATAAAATAGACCTTTAATGATCAGTACAATATATAACATGTTAAGATTGGATGTGTACACCTACTGAAACATAAAGCACAAACCTACATTTATATCGAAAAAAGTTATAAAGAAAAATGTCCTAAATTTATCCTGTATTTTCCATGGTTACTGCATTTATTTTCTGCTCATTTTTTACATTTCACTGTATATTCTTTAGTTACATTTCATATATAACCTTTTTGTTCTTCATTACTTGTTTTTGGCTTTGCTTTATAAAGGCTTGTATTGTAAAATAAATACTATATTTTAAACTATTTGAATTTGTTATTGTCTTCTGGCATAGTAGTTATGTACAACCCTTTTTTTCATTCCTTAAAAGGAAAGAAATAGCACCAAGCTGCGCCAGACATCTTTTTCTTGTTACTTGCCCACTTCCATAGTTTATATTCAAATTCTCGTTGTATGAAATTAGATTTCTCTCCAGATTTTGTTGTAGTGTTATATCTATTTTTTTCTTATTTTAAATCAATCCCAGAAAATGACAATGCATATTAGCTTTTGCAAAATGAAATGTGCATACTCGTTTTCAAAGCCTTTTTCTTGGTAATCTGCAGCTATCTACTTTTTACATTAATTAAATAAAATTAATTACATAGAAATCACTGGGGAAACAGAGTATACTTCTTAGTTCATGTGTCCACAGCCCTCCTGAGCTTCCAAATAGTACCAATGCATATCCTGTCATTAGAGCTTCAGATGTGCCCCAAAATAAATAAGATTGACATGATATAAGGAATATAATTAATATAATCCGAATTTAAATATTACTTTGGCATTAAATATTGCAAAAGTGTATCATGTAAATATAATTAGCTACTGTGTCATAATTTCCAAATAATCTATCTTTCGGCACAAGACTTTACAGACCCAAATAATTCCTAAATAATGGTGTAAAATGCCAAAAAAGGTCACATTTTTATAGCTGCATATTCATTTTTTAGTTTCTCATACATATATATATATATAATCATCGTATTGTTTAGACTATAAGACATACTTTTTCCCCCAAAATGTGGAGGGTGCATCTTCTAGTCCAGATCTGCCTGGCTTGTTGATAGGGTTCGGCGGTGGAGCGGGAGTCACAGGAGACATTAGTGGGCTGCAGTGGCAGCTGAGGATAACATGTGTCTGCTAGTAAACACTAGTAAACAAAGACAGCTAAACAATGGGGAAACAAAAAAGCGCAATAGGGTCTTATCCTTTCTAGAGCATTTGTAGAAGATGTCAAACGTCACTGCTCACCTGTGCTGGTTGTGAAACCCACAATCAGCATATGCATACAGTGCAGCTGCTTCAGGATCCACATGCATCCATGGAAATATGGTGGTGATAGGCAACAAATCTAGATGGACAGTGTTTTATGATCCGCACAAACTGTACGATGAAGTGGACCACAAAGGATCAGATGGAAATGGTGCTTTATTCAACACGTTTCAGAGCATGTCCTCGCTCCTTCATCAGGAATACAACCATTGTTGCATTCCTTGTGGCCCACATCATCGTACAGTTTGCGTGGATCATAAAACAATGTCTATCTAGATTTCTTGCTATTAAACAAAAGAATATTCACTGCTTCTTAAAACAATAATCATGCCCGCTTCTCTGCACAGAAGACCGCACCAAAAGGTGGGTGGGATTATGGGTGTGGTGAGAAGTGAGTATTCATCATCCTTAATAGCAGGAACACATGTTCGCCCCAGCAGCTGGCTTCCTGCAGCAGCTGGGGTGATCAGCTATCTGCTATTAAATAAAATGAATTTTCACTGCTCCCCACACCTATAGTCTTGGGTGTGGGGAGCAGTGAATATTCTTTTTGGATTTACTGGCAGGTGATGTTGGCGTGTGACTGGGGTCGCATCGCAATGACATCATGCACCGAGCCACTTACACGCTGAAGTCAGTTGCCAATGTGTGTGGCATAATAGGATACATATCGGGGTAGGCCCATGATGGGAAACATATATATACCAGGATGAGGAAATACATATCAGGATGGGGGACATATACACCAGGATGGAGGACATACAGTATATACCTGGAAGGGCCCAGGATGGAGGACAATAGTACAGAATTTGGTGCATCTTATGGTCTGGTGTATGCACGTGTCTGTATATATATATATAGATATTTATATATTTTTTTCACTCTTTGACTGCTACACTCTAAAAGGGTTGTCCGGTCTAAAACTGATAATTCACTCGATGGGACTTCAGACTCATCAATCCTCCTAGTGCCCGCACTGGGTGCTACAAGGATTCGCTGTTTTGTAAGTCAGAAACAGACCACAATTATGCGGTATGCATTTTCCCGGCAACAACAAAACTAGTGGGCAATGCCCCACTGTGTACAAATGTATGGAGCGGGCGTGTCCAACTAGTGGGAGCAGCCTTGCTCCATACACTTATATTGAGTGAGGCCACGTCCTCTAGTTGGATTCTCTGCCTGGAAACTTGCATACCGCATAACTGTGATCTGTTCTCGGGTTAGAAACTGTGAATCCTCTCAGTGCACATTGCGAGCGCTGGGAGGATTGATAAGTCTGCAGTCACATAGAGTACGCTAACTACAGAACTATTGTTTTAGACTGTACAACCCCTTTAACATCACAACCAGTACTATGGAGTTTTACGATTTATTTTTATGAATTTATTTGTTAATGGTTACCTTTGGTTAATATAATTGCACTGTGGTTCAGACCTGAAGGAAAAAAGAATCTAGCAAGGGAAATCGGACATAGTGCAAATGTAAATACGGTACTTGTATTTACTCCATATTAAGATACAAAAAGAATGAGATACCATACACAAAGACTCCCCTGGTTTTTAGTTAAAATAAAAAATAATCATGAAAAAAAATTTGCATTGGGGTCCCAATATTTTTAATTCTCAGCAGAAATAAAGTCGCAAGCTATGGGCTGCCACCCCCAGCTGCCCAAATATTTTTCTGTTATTTTTTCATACTGTGTTTGTTTTTTGTTTTTTTTTCCTTTTTTGGTCTACTAATTAGCCCCATACAGTAATATTGATTTACATTTAGCTCTTTTTAGTCATTCTGGTCCCCATTCTGCAATAATTCCCCCATGCTTTTATAATGTTCCCTGTCCTTTAATAATGTCTCCAACCATGTAATAATGTCCCCAATCTTGTATTAATGTCCCCTGATTTGAAATAATGTCCCTCTTCCTTTAATAATGTCCCCAAGCCTGTAAACGTCTTCATCCTATAATAATGTCCACAATTCTGTAATAATGTCAATTGTCCTTTAATAAAGGTCTAGCACCATGTAACAATGCTCCCATATCCTGTATTAATGTCCCCGTCCTGTAACAATGGTCCCCTATCGTGTAACTGTCCCCCCGACAGTCTCATCCTGTAATCAAAAAGCTCCTTTTCTCCCATCGCCTTCCACGACAGCATTGGAGGATGTCGTCCACGCCCTATTGGGGGACAGGAACACAGAGAGGTTAAAAGCCCCTCCCCTTCCTCCGTACTCCAGTGTCTTCCTGTCCCCCTTGGGGCATGGAGAGGTTCCAGTGCTGTCAGGCCGGCAGGGGCAGCATTTGGGTGAACTTACGGCCGGGCCAGAGATGGGCGTCGGGGGCGTCCTCCTCCTCCTTCTCGGGGCTCCCATATGGGACCTGGCGGCCTTCCTGCGTCCTCCGGGGCAAAGCAGGCCGTTTTCAGAGCGCCGGAGGCCTGTCTCAGCTCTCCGGCGTCTCCCTCCTCCAGCTGCGGTCCCGGGAGCGCGCGCCGAGAGTGCCGCGACGTCACTTCCGGTTTCGGGTGACGTCACTTCCGGTTTTCGGCCGGCGGCTCCTGTGCGCGCGGTGACAGCTTGGGCGCGGCTCCAGGGACCCAGCAGGCCTATCGCACGCGTTTGCCTGCGGCCAGTGACCGGGAGGAGGGAGGGAACAGCTGTTCCACGTTGGGGCACGGTGCTTAGAGATAAGTACCCGCCGGAAGACTACACCCAGGTAAGGAGATCCCTGAAGATGGAGGGTGGTAGATCTTCCTCCTCTGCCTCTGCAGAGCCCAGCGTTCCCCCAGCTCCGGTAAGTGTATTGGGGGTGGTCACTGCGGTCAGGGGCTTAGATCCCTTCACTCACTCTGGGTCCCCTTCTCCCCCTTTTTCTATAGGGAGACAAGGGCCCCCCTGTTAAAAGCAGCAAAACCCCATCCAGAAAATGTGGCATCTGCGGCATGAAACTTCCTTCTTCCTACAAAAAGAAGTTGTGTCAGCCATGTACGGACGGTGTGGTCAGGGAAGAATCCCCGTCCCTGCTTGAGGAACTCCGGTCCATGGTTAGACACGAAGTTCAAGCAGTTAGACAGGAGGTACAGGCTTCTATCTCAGCCTTGCCAGGTTTTGCTGCAGCATCCAGGCCTTCCCCTCCAAAAAAGAGGAAGCTCCAGGACTGTGAGTCGATGGCTTTCATGGCAGCTGTCCAGAGCTCTGCGTCTGAGGACGGCGAGGATGTTGCCTCTGTTGCCTCTGCACAGGCACGAGATTCTGGACACTACTATTTTTCCTCTGAGTCCATGGGAGAATTGCTGGACGCTGTCCGTAGCACCATGGGAGTTGAGGAGGTCGAACCCCCTTGTTCAGTGCAGGACGCCATGTTCGGTGGCTTGAGGGCTAAGCGGCAGGTGGGCTTCCCTGTCCATGAGGTCATCCGGGAGCTCATCCAGCGGGAGTGGGAGTTGCCAGAAAATAGGCTGATCACCCCTTCCGAGTTAAAACAGCGGTTCCCCTTGGAGGGTGCTGACTTTCTCGGGGACGTTCCGAAGGTGGACATCCAGGTGGCCAGGGTGGCGAAAAAGACCGCCTTACCGTTTGAAGATTCCTCCCAGTTGAAGGACCCCCTCGATCGTAAGATGGAGAGTGTTCTCAAAAAATCCTGGGAGGCGGCCGCTATGTCTTTGAAGGTGAACATTTCATCGACATGTGTGGCCAGATCACTCTTTAGGTGGATCTCCCAGCTGGAAGATCACATCCTGCAGGGTACTTCCAGGGAGGAGCTGTTGGATTCCGTTCCACTTCTAAGACGTGCTACAGGCTTCCTGGCTTATGCCTCGGCGGAGTCAGTCCACATTGGCGCCAGGTGCGCAGTGTTGTCCAACACAGCTCGCAGAGCTGTGTGGCTTAAGATGTGGAATGGGGATGTCACGTCTAAACGTAAGCTGTGTGGCATCCCTTTTCAGGGGTCTTATGTCTTTGGTCCGGCATTGGATGACATCTTGGAAAAGGTGTCAGACCGGAAAAAGTGTCTCCCGGAACAGAAGCCCTTTCGGAAGCAGTCCTTTCGGGCCGAGCGTAGCCAGCCCTCCCAGTATAGGGGAAGGGGAAGTCCGGTCGCTGGGCTTACCAGAAAGGTGACAAAAACCGTAATATCTTGCTCCCCCAGCACCGAAGTCAGGGGGCAGGGGGCCAGCCGGGCTCTAAGCAGTGACGCCGGGCCCATTGCGGGGCGGCTCTTGAGGTTTCTTCCCCAATGGGAAGCAATCTCCTCATGCCCGTGGATCCTCTCGACCATTCGGGAGGGTCTGCGGTTGGAATTCGAAAGTCAGCCCCCTCAATGTCTGCGGATCACTCCCCTTCCTCTAGGGGACTCTCGCACACTGTTTTTGTCGGGTCTGCAAGACCTGTTAGGTTCCGGCGTGGTGTCTCCGGTCCCTCCGGGAGAAGTGGGCCAGGGGCACTACTCCAGGTTGTTTGTGGTACGAAAACCCTCCGGGGCGCCCCGTATCATCTTCAATCTGAAACTTCTCAATCGTCATGTTCTTTACAGGCGATTCAAGATGGAATCTGTCCGCTCGGCGATTCCCCTGATCGGGCAGGATTACATGATGGCCACCATCGACCTCCAGGACGCGTACTATCACGCCCCCATTCACCCGTCTCACAAACGCTTTCTGCGCTTTGCGATCTCCGGGGCAGGTGGGACGGGCCATTATCAGTTCAATGTGCTGCCGTTCGGGATCTCGTCAGCCCCCAGGGTTTTCACCAAACTCATGGGGGAGGTGATAGCATTCATCCAGTCCCAGGGCTTATGCGTGATTCCCTATCTAGACGACATGCTGGTAGTGGCACCTTCGGCAGAGGTCCTGCGCACCCATGTGTCCAGAACTTTAGAGATTCTTCAGGGTCTAGGGTGGGTGCCCAATCTTCGGAAGTCGGAACTGGTTCCGGCGACCCGCCGTCAATTTTTGGGAGTCTTGCTGGACTCCTCCAAACAGACCTCGTTCCTTCCTGTCGCACACTGGCTTCTGCTCCGCGACAAACTGACCCGCTTCCGGGCTCGGGAGTCTCCCACCTTGCGGGAGGCGATGTCCCTGTTGGGGTCCATGACGGCCTGCATTCCATCAGTGGCTTTGGCTCAGGCTCATTCCCGTCTGCTTCAGGAACACATTCTGTGCTCCTGGGACAGGCGCCAGGATTCCCTGAACTCTCGGGTCCAGACCCCGGGGCGGGTGGTGGCCTCCCTTTCCTGGTGGATGAATCCCGGGAACCTCCGGACGGGGGTGGCCTGGCTGCAGGCTCCAGTGACCACCGTAACTACGGATGCCAGCGGGTCCGGTTGGGGAGCGATGGTGGATCGCGTGCCGTTCCAGGGGGTTTGGAGTCTCTCAATCAGTCGTCAATCTTCGAACTTCCGGGAACTTCTAGCGGTGGAGGAGACTCTTCATGCTGCAGTTCACATCCTACAAGGGCGTCACGTCAAGGTTCTGTCGGACAATGTGACTACGGTTGCCTTTTTGCGCCACCAAGGTGGTACTCGGGGCATCCACTTGCAGGTGCTCGCAAGACGAATATTTTCCTGGGCAGAACGCCATCTTCTCTCCTTGTCAGCTGTTCATCTGAGGGGAGCGGACAATGTACAGGCAGATTTTTTGAGCCGCACGGAGGTCCACCCTGGCGAATGGAGCCTCCATCCGGCCGTGTTTCGCTCTCTTACGGACAGGTGGGGAGTCCCATCAATCGACCTGTTTGCATCAGGAGCAAATGCCAAAGTGCCAACATATTTTTCCCTGAGTCGGTCGGACCATCCTCTGGGGCTGGACGCCTTCGCCCATCGCTGGGACTTCCGGTTGGTGTATGCATTTCCTCCGATCCCGCTGCTCCCCAAGACGTTGCAGAAGATTCGGGTGGAGGTGGTGACGGCTATCCTGGTGGCTCCCCTGTGGCCCAAATGGGCATGGTACGGCGCTATCCAAGACCTGTGCCTGGAGGGTCCGATTCGGTTGCCCCACAACCTCGACCTGCTATCCCAGGGTCCTCTGTTTCACCCGGACCCTCAGTGGCTCAATCTGGCGGCCTGGCTGTTGAGGTCGAGATCCTGACGGCCAAGGGCCTCTCCCAAGCAGTAATCCGCACGCTTCAGCAGAGCAGGAAGCCCGTGACGAATGCCATTTACGGGAAGGTTTGGAAACGCTTTCTGTCCTGGTGTGCTCCTTCCGTTCCGGATATCCATCATCCTAATGTGGCTCTCATTTTGGATTTTTTGCAGCGAGGCTTGGATTTGGGCCTTCAGCCGAGCACCCTTAAGGTCCAGGTTTCAGCTCTCAGTGCCGTATTTGATCAGGATCTTGCTGCCCATCGATGGATCAAACGATTTTTTACCTCTGCTTGTAGACTGCGTCCCAGGCTTCGGCCTTTCGTCCCTTCGTGGGATTTGAACATTGTTCTTCAAGGGCTTTCTCAGGATCCCTTTAAGCCTTTGTCTACTGCTTCCCTTCCATCTCTCTCGCACAAGACGGCATTTTTGGTGGCCATTACTTCGGCCAGGCGAGTTGGGGAGCTGCAGGCGCTCTCGGTCCGGGCGCCTTACCTCGTGGTTTCCGATGATCGCATTACGCTTCGGTTGGATCCGTCCTTTCTTCCTAAGGTTGTGTCGGATTTCCATCGGTCCCAGGAAGTGGTGCTCCCGTCCTTTTGTCATTCTCCTGCTAACGCGGCTGAAGCCGTGTTTCACACCTTGGATGTGCGTCGGTCTGTCCTCCACTATCTCCAAGTGACCGCTTCCTGGAGGTTGGATCAGAACCTGTTTGTTCAGCATTTTGGGAAAAACAAAGGGAAGAAAGCTTCCAAGGCTACCATTGCTTCCTGGATCAAGAAGGCGATCTGTTCGGCCTACGTCGCTCAAGACCTTGCTCCTCCGGTGGGGTTGAAGGCTCATTCCACTCGGGCTGCTGCTACATCCTGGGCGGAGCGGGCTGGAGCTTCATCTGAGCAGATATGCAGAGCGGCTACATGGTCGTCCCTCCACACCTTTTCTCGCCACTATAGGTTAGATCTGTCCTCTAGTCGGGATCTGTCCTTTGGTAGGAAAGTCCTACAGGCAATTGTCCCACCCTGAGGAGTATCGGTGGTATTCCTCCAATGCTGTCGTGGAAGGCGATGGGAGAAAACTGAATTAGTCCTTACCGGTAATTCCTTTTCTTGGAGCCTTCCACGACAGCATCAGTTCCCCCCCTTATTGTCGGTATTTGGATCCGGTTATATCAGGTAATCCATGTCTTCAGGTGATCTTGGTAATACACTGGAGTACGGAGGAAGGGGAGGGGCTTTTAACCTCTCTGTGTTCCTGTCCCCCAATAGGGCGTGGACGACATCCTCCAATGCTGTCGTGGAAGGCTCCAAGAAAAGGAATTACCGGTAAGGACTAATTCAGTTTTTTTGTCTTTCAAATGGCCCCATACAGTAATATTGTTTTAGAGTTAGCCTAGTATAGTAATGCTTGCTCCCATCTTGTAAAAATATTCAACGTCCTGTAATAATGTCTCCTGTCCTATAATAATGGTCCCCATCATGTAATTATGGTCTCATATTCTGTAATAATGTTATCTCTGTCCCCTAATGTTGCCTACCGTGTAATAATAGTCACTATTGTGTAATAATTCCCCCCGCCCTGGTTCCATCATGTAATAATGTGCCTTGTCCTGTAATAATAGACCCATAATATCCCCATCATGGTCCCCTTCTTGTAGTCATGAACCCATGCTGGCCCCCTTTTTGTAGTAATGTCTCCTTTCCTGGTCCCAATTTTGTTGCAATGTCTCTACCCCAGTCCCCCCTCTTGTAGTACTGTTCCCATCTTGTAGTAATGTCGCCATCCTTGTCCCCGTGTTAGTTATTTCCCCATCTTGTATTAATGTCCGCCATCTTGGTCTCCTTCTTGTAATAATTTTCCCTATCCTGGTCCCCATCTTGTAGTAATCTATAGTAATAATGTCTCCATCCTGGTCTGCTTCTTGAAGTAATGTCCCCCATTCAGGTCACCTGCTTGACGTAATATGCCCCATCCTGTTCCCCTTCTTGTAGTAATATCACCATCTTGTAAAAATTCCCCCATCCTAGTCGCCATCTTGTAGTAATGTCCCCATCCTTGTCCGCTTCTTGTTGTAAGGTTCCCATCAAACTCTCTGCCTTGAAGAAACACTAAAAGAAATCTTAAAAAAAAAACATGCTAGCCAGTAATGGTTACTTTTGTAAACCAAGCAGGGGGATAAATTATGGAATCACTCAATTCTGAGGAAAAAAGTATGGAAACACCCTGTAAATTTTCATTCCCAAAACGAACACCTGCATCAAATAAGATCTTCTCATTAGTCTGCACCTAAAAAGGAGTGATCACACCTTGAAGAGCTGTTGCAACAAGTTGACTGACATGAATCATGGCTCCAACCCGAGAGATGTCAATTGAAACAAAGGAGAGGATTATCAAACTCTTAAAAGAGGGAAAATCAACACACAATGTTGCAAAAGATGTTGGTTGTTCACAGTGAGCTGTGTCTAAATTTCGTCCAAATACAAACAACATGGGAAGGTTGTTAAAGGGAAACATACTAGTAGACCAAGAAAGACATCAAAGCGTCAAGACCAAAAACTTAAAGCAATATGTCTCCAAAACAGAAAATGCACAACAAACCAAATGAGGAACGATTGGGAGAAAACTGGAGTCAATGTCTGTGACCGAACTGTAAGAAACCACCTAAAGGAAATGGGATTTACATACAGAAAAGCTAAACAAAAGCCATCATTAACACCTAAATAGAAAAAAGCAAGGTTACAATGGGCTAAGGAAAAGCAATCGTGGACTGTGGATGACTGGATGAAAGTCATATTCAGTGATGAATCGCGAATCTACATTGGGCAAGGTGATGATGCTGGAACTTTTGTTTGGTGTCATTCCAATGAGATTTATAAAGATGACTGCCTGAAGAGAACATACATATTTCCACAGTCATTAATGATATGGGGCTGCATGTCAGGTAAAGGCACTGGGGAGATTGCTGTCATTACATCTTCAATAAATGACACAATTTACATTGATATTTTGGACACTTTTCTTATCCCATCAATTGAAAGGATGTTTGGGGATGATGAAATCATTTATCAAGATTGATGATGAGTACTCTTTGTCACTCATTAAGTCCATGCCTCAGAGACTGGAAGCTGTTATAAAAGCCAGAGGAGGTGCAACAACATACTAGTAATGTATTTGAGTGTTGTGTTGTTTTGTTTGTTTGTTTGTCATGATTTCATCATTTTTTCCTCAGAATTGAATGATTCCATAATTTTTCCTCATGCTTGGTCTACAAAAGTAACCATTACTGGCTAGATTTTTTTTCAAGATTTCTTTTAGTGTTTCTTCAAGGCAGAGATTTGCCATTTGAAATGACTTTGAAATGCCATGTCTGTGATCTGCTTTTTTTCTACATAATTAAACAACTGAATGGACATCCTCCGAGCCCAGTGATTCCATAGTTTTTGCCAGGAATTGTAGTAATGTTCCCATCCTGATCCCATTTCATTAGTAATGTCACCATCCTTGTTCCCATCCTGATCCCATCTTGTAGTAATGTTCCCATCCTGTAGTAATGTTACCATTCTAGTTCCCATCCTGTAGTAATGTCCCCCATTCTGGTCCCCATTTTGTAGTAATGTCCCCATCATTGTCCCCTTCCATTAGCAATATCCCCATCCTTGCCCTCATCCTGGTCCAATCTTCTAGTAATGTCCCCATCTGGTTCCCCATCTTGTAATGTCACCATCCTGGTCCCCATCTTGTAGTAATGTCCCCCATTCTGGTCCCTTTCTTGTAGTAATGTCACCCATTTTGGTTCCCATCTTTAGTAATGTCACCATCCCTTTCCCATCTTGTAGTAATATCACCATTGTGGTACACACCTTATAGTAATTTCCCCATCCTGGTCTCATCTTGTAAAAATGCCCCCCTGTTTTGTCATTCTTTACATACACATAAAAAAAATGATTCTCACCTGACCTGCTACAGCTAGGACGGCGCATAGCAATAACATCATGTGTGGCTGTCACGGAGGCGTCAACTGCCGGCCTCTGATTCTAGTGGCTGGTGCTGAGAGCTGGTCTCTTTGTCACAATACATTTAATAATCATTTTTATTTCTATATCACCATATTCAGCAGCACTTCAAAATTCAGAAGGGACATGTACAGACAATATCAGACATTACAGATACATTACAAATACAATGCATAAGGATGCACATTCAGTTGAAAACAATTGAAGATATTGGCAGGCCCCTGTCTGCCTGGATGCCAACATCTCAGGTTCTGAGGACCTGACAATGGAGTCTCAGGGTTGTATGCGGGCCATGTGTTTGAGACACCTGCTATAATGCATGCTTGATAGGGGACTGTCCAGGTGGTGCTGTTGCTTGTTTCCATGTACCACACACCTACAGAACTGTATTTTCCTTTTCATATGCTTTTTTCCTTTTCTATTGCCCTTGAGATCCTCTTTCCCCTATTCAATGTAGATTGGTGTTCAACCCCCTTTTTACCTGCTATCAATAACACTGCGAGATGGGAGAGTAAGCAAAGTTGTTATGAGCAGCTATGACTGATTTTTAACATTTCTGCAAAGCACTCGACTACATGAAGAAGTAGCAGACCACTCTGCAGCAGTAAAATGCTAGAACATTTTTAGTGAAGACTATTACGGACGTTAATTAATTTGCACGTAGGAAGAAAATGAATACCCTTTTATTAAGCAAAAATTGCTAAGAACCTCTAAATATACTTTATTGTCTTGCACAATAAAACAGCTTTAAAAACTAGACACACAACACAGAGCGCAGGAAGAAAAGGTGAGCAACCCTAAAAAGTGAAGACGTGTCAGCGTCATGCTGATTACATAAAAAAAATAATAGTGTTACTAGGACTCATTGAAAATCATAAAATCTAGAATAGTGATGCAAAATAAGCATATTTAAAAGGGATAAACATACATGACTCTCTGGAAGCAAATTTAGATAATACAAGGTGCAAGTGGAAAGCAATGAAGCCACATACATGACAGCAATGTATGTTTAAACAAAAAATGAGCATTACAAACCACATGGAAAAAATGTTGCATACCCATGAGGAATGTATATTCAAACAAAAATTAGCACACAGAGTACAGTGCCTTGCGAATGTATTCAACCCTTGACATTTTTTGTTTTGCCGCCTCACATCCTGGAATTTCACATTTTTTTGAGGGTTTCTATAAGTTCATGTAAAGAACATACCTACAACTGTGAACATTTGAGTTTTTATATTATGCAACAATCACCAAATAGGAGAAAATACCTTAAACATTCAGTGTACATAACTTTTCACCTCCCTAAAGTCAGTACCCTGTAGAGCCTCCTTTTGCAGTAATTACAGCTGTAAGTCAGCTTGCCACCGATATTTTTACCACTGGCATTTTTGCCCATTCCTCAAATCAAAACTGCTCCATTTCCTTCAAGTTAGATTGTTTTCTCTGGTGAACAGCAATCTTCAAGTCTGACCACAGATTCTCAATTTGATTAAGGTCTGGGCTTGACTAGGCCACTCCAATACATTTACACATTTCCCTTAAAACTACTCGAGTTTTTCTTTAGCAGTATGCTTGGGGTCATTGTCTTGTTGGAAGGTGAACCTCTGTCCCAGTCTCAAATCACTTACAGACAAACAGCTTTTGCACAAGAATGTATCTATACTTTGCACCGTCCATGTTCACCTTGACGAGGCAATTTAACTCTTCCACTCCTTCACTTGTCACTCCAAATCAGACTATGAACATGCGGTACCAAATAAGTATAAAATCAGACTGATTATCCGATTTAAACTTAAATCATGTTCGGTGCTTTAATAGCATTGGCAAGATATACACAGCAACTGAACTACATATCCGGGTACATCATCTTTTATAGTCCAGAAGATAAGCATGTAAATGTCCAAAACGGGGTGTATTTATGCTAAGAGTTTAGGTGGGATTACGCTAATATCTATTTGTTAGTAAGAAGTAATTCTTTGTCTTTCGTAAGTCCATCCTCCAATCAGTCCAGGTGTCATCTTTTAGCCTCTGGTATGCAGGATATCTCTAGCTTCCCATGGTACAACCTGGCACCAACAAAGCAGGCCTCTTCTTCAAGGACAAACTTGGTACATGGCATCTTATTCCTTCAGCAGTCTCACATACATCTGCAAAACACTTTGTTTAAAACATATTCATGGATAGGGGGAAGGGAAACAAGAGAGAAGAGGAGAGAGATAAATAGATATATGTATTTATGTATTTATCTTGAGTACATACCTGAACAGAAAAAAAACTTATTGTTCCATTTAATGCTATAAGCCACTATATTAGTTATAAAAGAAAAACAAATATAAAAGTATAAATGACATAGATATATATATATATATATACTATAAAATATAGGTAAAAATATATCTTTACCATATCTTTACCTCGACAATTCCCCCTAACAAGTAAGTTTTTCTTCTAAATCTATCCCTAAATTTATTTATAAGGGGTCCTTTGAGACTGTCCATGTGATGGGTAAGGAGACGAATTGGGCTTTTTCAGTCAGACGCCTCAGAAATCTCTTTCCTTGTGAAAGGCACCAAAGCATCTAGACCCCCTACACTGGCTCACATGGAGTTCTCCCCGCCGCACTGTCCCTAATTTAATTCCCTCAACTGCATCTGATGATGGGGGAAATTCGATTGTCTGAGAGAAAGACCCTTGGGTATCTCCTCTAAACTGATACTTCCATCTGTCAATGGATCAGCTTCTTGACAAAAATAAATACCAGATGAGGCTGCCTTGGTGATAACCTTTTTGTATAGGGGAATGGCACAACAGAGAACCATAGACCCAACCAAGATTAGAGCAACTAGTATCAGACAGGCCTGTTGAAGAAACCCTTTAAGTCCACCCAACCAACTGGAAAAGAAAGATGTATCTACCCCAGCATTAGCTTTTAATTCTGCTGCCAACTTAGTAATTTTCTTAAGGGCTATCATGGTTTTCCCGTTTTCCCCTGAATTTTGCAGGATGTATATATACAGCATTCCTCCTCCCCCACCATTCCACAGACCTCGCCCTTTTCAGCTAGGAGCATATCAAGGGCCAACCTGTTTTGAAGAGTCATTCTTCCTTATAATTCATATGGAGTTGATCAACGCTTCTCCTTTTCTTAGTAGTCTAACTGGAAAACTCCGGGTCCCATGGTAAAATTTTGAACTGCATAGCCAATTTAATTAGAGTACATTGACCTGTTCAGGCATCGGACAACCTGGATTGGAGCTTACCATCCCCACACAACCAGTAAATACCATACATATATCGTATATGTTGGCTGAGTAAATTTATACTTACAAATCTGTTTTCATTACAAAATCCCAATTTAAAGGTTCCTACTAACGTATTACTGTTGTTGTCGGAGATATAGCATGTATAATTGTCCTTCAATATAATCACTCCTCCTGGAATTCTCATCTTAGGCTCCTTGTGGATTAACGGAACATATTCTGGACAGTCAGTTGTATCTCTGCCCTTCAAAAGATTCATTTAGATTCTACAGTTAGATTAATTTCGCTATTCATTGGCTGTTTTCAGAGTCCGATCCGTTGAAGGGGAAAGAAACCTCAAACATATTAGAAACGGCCTGGGGAATTGTGTATCAGTTTCACACTATTAGTAACATATAACCTTAAAAGTACAAGACTCATCCTCCCTTAAACATGTTATCATATACCACTATCATTATGGAGGGCGTACAAAGGATATGAACTTCTTAAATATCTGCAAATAAGCACAGTTATCCACAAGCGAAAGATACATTACAAAAATCATAACCCATTGATTTGTAAAGAGAAAGTACATAAAAACAAAAATATAAGATTTACAGTCCTTTGACGATTGACCTGACCACTCATAATAGTCAAACAATAATAATAATATCAGACAGTATAATTATACTTTAAACAATATAAGTATACTTATCAATGGTCATCCAACGTTCCTGAAAGACAGATCAAAGGGAAATAACAAAACAGCATAGCAAAAAGCATACAGCTATTCACTTGTCATAATATGATTAGTATACAGTTAAGCAGGCAAAAACCACATTATTTACTAATTTATTTATTTACTCTACCTAATAACATTTTAACCAGTATATATTTGACATCTATAGTACCTTGGATAGAAGAAAGAGATTTACACATATTGGGACAATTTTATACAGTTTTCTTGGTTTCCTTGTCCGCTCACTACTTGCAATTTCCAAAACCAATGGAGCGATTGCCGCTCGAAGCCCGTACCTTTCTGAGTTGTGTTGTGCGCAGGAATAATGCAGGATAGTATACACAGCTTACCTGTACCAGGAGCGAACTAGGAGGTACTCACCTGATCTCACCCGTGACCTATTTTGAGGCGTAAAGTGAGGCCAAGCAGAAACCAGTCTAACCTTTGCTGATGAGAGACATCATGGCCTGCCCTGTCCCCTCTCACAACTCCTAGTTTAACACTGTTAGTAGTTCGGTCAGTCCCTATAAGGCAGTCAACTATAGAGAGGGCTCAGGCCGCCAGACGCAATCCGGCTGGGATGGGGCAACCACCCGCCACTACCTTTCCTACCTTTTGTTATAGCTTGCCTTCTACCTCCGAGAGGACAGGACACCTGTGGTGATTGTCAGTATGATTATACCATCCTAGACTGATAACATGGTGTCTACCTCACTGTAATATACTAATACTGCATTTAGTAGGCTTACCGTATTGTTAAGGAATTCTTCAACCGGAAATCGCTCCATTCGCTCAGAAAGTGCAAGTCAGAACTAAACATTCTGATTACCTCATGCGAGGATTCTACCTGCGTCCAATGTAAAAAATCATATCTCCTATACCTGAAAAACAACTCAAAAATCTATTAATATCAAAGATCAGAAAATTCTTATTCAACATTATAATTGCAATTTTCTGCTAGTTATTTTGAATATATTTTTTTATTACCGGACAATAAATGGTAGAACACTACAGAATATATATAGACGCTGTACATCAGAGCAGACATATATAACATCACCTTTAATTCAAAATCTCGTCTACCAGCATTTTCTCCAGAAAGCCTCCTCACCCCTCCCATATGGGAAAGATAACAGACTACAAGAAATATTCTCACACAGTAAGGAACAAAGACTGCTCTGATAGAAGGAATTTAAGGAGGTGTGGGGGAGATGGTCTACTCCCTTCCATATTTTCAAATCCTTTGGCCTTGATGTGCCTACAAGATGTCCATAAAGAATACACTCAGAAATATCAGTTCACCTCCCCACAGCATTAATACATATATTATTTCCCCTTGGGCGCTCAGTATATTAATCTTTCCTCTAGGTAGCTTAATTTTTGAAAGGCCTGAATCATAAGAATATGTTTGAGGATATCTTTGTTATCCTGACATTACGTCTCACATCTCAGCATATTACAGTTTACACAAACCTCTGTAAGATAATTTGAATAAAAGAGAGCTTTAATTACAGCTTCATTTAACACTATATATACTAGTCACAGCTCCCTAAAGCAGTTAAGTCTACCTGGCGTCATATACACACATGCACCAGCATTGGTCCAGGACACTGGTCAAGTTATTCCCAGATACAGGTTTAGCTATTTGAATCCTAGGGCAAGTCAGGCATTCTCAGAGACTCCTCAGCACGTATTCTACAGGTCACCAGCCGCTCCCACGTCTGCCATCACAGGCCCAGACCTCCATAACAGCGACTGCACCAGAACACACCATTGCAAGTAACTTCAGGTTTAACCCGTCTTCCCCATTGGAGGAGCTGCAAGACCCTCTGTCTTCTAACCTCATATCTCTATACACACGAGCCAGGCATTATTATTAGTATTCAACTACCATAAATGTGAAAAATTAATTCTTGCCATTCAGAATTCTTGGAAAGATGGATAAGATTCCAGTGTGCATGTCACAGTGTGCAGATTCCACCCTTCACTCCCCACCCCCTTTCTCTGGCTTTCTCGCTCCCCTCCTTCCAACACAGGCAGCTTCTACAAGATTATGCGCACAGCTGTTTAGATAAGGAATTCTGAAACTCACATAATAGAAGAAAGAAATCTTTCTCTTCCAAATAGAGCTCACAAATTTGATTAACTGTTTCACACTTGTAGCTATATACAACTAACAATTCTAGCCATTATCTGAAATCCCGTGGCTTAATATTTAATTCTTCACTTACTCTTTATAACTTCAAGAACTTTCTATGACAGAAAAACATTCCATCCCAATCTACCCCAACCACTCTGGAGCTAGAAACTAATTACTTAATAAACTTTAACTTAACACACCCACACATCCGGGGACCTCATATCGCCGCCATGATAGGGTGATGGCTGGGATGGCGTACTCAATAACAATGGCATGGCGGCCATTTTACACTGTATAAAATTATTGTTAGGAAGCAGCTTATAACCAAACACAGGCTCTGCATCATCTTTTCCCCCTTCTCCATCAACTTCTCTCCATTCCTCACTTTTCAGAGTACGTGCAATCTCCCTGACGAAGGTAATCCTACGTACTTGTATAACCTTTCCACATTCTTAACAGCTTGTTTGCCTTCCCGTGATTCTACCACTACCTTCACTTCTACAGCATCTTCATCTAATTTGTGGGGTACGGTCTTTTGAGACGCAACATGACTCACAGAATACTACGGCCTGCTGCAGCTCAGTCCGCTGACAGCGACAATCAACACTGTGCCCCTAAAGCGTGGAATGGCTCTTCACGCTTACTCCAAGCGTGGCACGGCTCTTCACGCTTACTCCAAGCGTGGCACGGCTCTTCACTCTTACTCCAAGCGTGGCACGGCTCTTCACGCTTACTCCAAGTGTGGCACGGCTCTTCACGCTTACTCCAAGTGTGGCACGGCTCTTCACGCTTACTCCAAGCGTGGCACGGCTCTTCACGCTTACTATATTCTGCCCCTAGGCTAGACACCAGTGCTTACAGATTGTCCTGTCACGATATTCCAACCGGGAGGCAGTCTCCTCTCCCAAAATATAAGTGCCCAAACACCTTAGTCACGTGCAGATATAATAATGTCTCCTATTTTCCTATCTACACCGTCCCCAATCTATACCCTTCTCAGTATCTCACAGTGTCTCTAGATTGGAATTTGAACAATGCAGTTAAACAACAGTCACGGGCCATAAAATTACACCTCAATTCAAGCTAACAGCAGGCACAGAAAGGGTCAATTTGCAAGTGAGGAATAAATAATGACCGTGGAGGAGGCATGGTGCATGAGCGAGCACGTGCATAAGGCAACATATCTCGCGTTGCTGGTTCGGAACATAGCTCTGGATCACGCTTAGTCTCACCACTCGACCGGTCACCCCCCTAGACCCAAAGGACACCCCAGACTTAACCAATATCAGCTGAAACACTGTAAGGGCGACACACATATGAATGCGATCTCCACTTACCGTGTTTGGAGGTCGACCAGGGTCAGCCAATACGGGCGTCATCCAGGGGCATCCGGGCACGGGTCCGTGGGAGTCGCGGATCACTGGCTATGTCCCATCTGGGGTGCCAATTGACGAGGCAATTTAACTCTTCCACTCCTTCACTTGTCACTCCAAATCAGACTATGAACATGCGGTACCAAATAAGTATAAAATCAGACTGATTATCCGATTTAAACTTAAATCATGTTCGGTGCTTTAATAGCATTGGCAAGATATACACAGCAACTGAACTACATATCCGGGTACATCATCTTTTATAGTCCAGAAGATAAGCATGTAAATGTCCAAAACGGGGTGTATTTATGCTAAGAGTTTAGGTGGGATTACGCTAATATCTATTTGTTAGTAAGAAGTAATTCTTTGTCTTTCGTAAGTCCATCCTCCAATCAGTCCAGGTGTCATCTTTTACCCTCTGGTATGCAGGATATCTCTATCTTCCCATGGTACAACCTGGCACCAACAAAGCAGGCCTCTTCTTCAAGGACAAACTTGGTACATGGCATATTATTCCTTCAGCAGTCTCACATACATCTGCAAAACACTTTATTTAAAACATATTCATGGATAGGGGGAAGGGAATCAAGAGAGAAGAGGAGAGAGATAAATAGATATATGTATTTATCTTGAGTACATACCTGAACAGAAGAAAAACTTATTGTTCCATTTAATGCTATAAGCCACTATATTAGTTATAAAAGAAAAACAAATATAAAAGTATAAATGACATAGATATATATATATACTATAAAATATAGGTAAAAATATATCTTTACCATATCTTTACCTCAACAACCTTAGCTCAAACCTTTTTCCCTGCCCCTCATGCTGAAATACATCCCCACAGCATGATCCCGCACCATCATGTTTCACTGTGAAGATGGTGTTCTTGCGGTGATGAGCTGGGGAAAAAATGTTAAATTTTGGTCTCATCTGACAATAGCACTTTCCTCCATATATTTAGGGAATCTCCCAAATGTCTTTTGGCAAACTCAAAATGAGCTTTTCAGTTTTTGTTGTCAGTAAAGGTTTTTCCTTGCCGCATTTCCATAAAAGCCAGCACTATGGAGTGAATGGCTTCTTGTGGACCTATGGACAAATACTCGATTCCCTGCTTGGAAACTGTTCAGCTCCTTCAGGGTTACCTTTTTGGTCTCTATGCTGCCTCACTGATAAATGCCCTCGTTGCCCAGGCTGAGAGTTTTGGTGTGCAGCCCTCCCTTGGCAGGTTGATTGTTTTACCATGTTATTTCCATTTGATGATAATGGATTTGATGGTGTTCTGGGTGGATCATCAGAGAGTGGGACATTTTTTTAGAACCCAACCCTGACTTGTACATCTTAACAACTTTGGCTCTGACTTGTTTGGAGATCTTTTTGGTCTTCATAGTGTTATGTGGTTGGTGGTGCCTCCCTCTTGCTTAATGGTGTTGCAGCCTCTGTGACCTTTAGAAAAGGTGTGTATATACTGACAAACCATGTGACACTTAGATTGCACACAGCTGGACTTCCTATCACTAAGCATGTGACTTATGAAGGTAATTGCTTGCAACAGAAAATTTAAGGGGCTTCATATTAAGAGAGGTGACTACACCTCTACTACTATGCACATGGTAATTTTTATTTTATCCCATAAATTACATTTTGACTATATTTTTCTCACTTCCCCAATATAGTCTATTTAAAGGAATCTGTCAGGTTAAAAATTCATATGTAACTGATACAATATTCTAATTCCTTTTTCTAAGCTCTCTCCATTCATGTATTTCTATTATTTATACTTCCCTACTATCCTCTAAAAACTTCAAAATAAAAGATTAATTCCATCTGTAAATCATAGTGAGTTCTCTGCTGCCCACTCCCCAAGGGATGAATTTTCATGCATCATTACTTCTGTGATCTGTTATGCTGTGTGACTCATTGCAAAGTAGAAAGGAGGGGGGAGGAGATGTTAGTGTGTATCTGAGGCATGTGAGACGTGTGTGCAATCTGAGACATTTCTATGTGATTATAAGAACATTTAATCATTTGCTCAGCAGATACACAGACTACATGTCTGCAGGAAAACCAACGTTCATATAATAGAAATCTTACAGATGGCACACAGTGCAGGATAAAAACACCTCCCCTCCCAGCATAGAGGGGAGGGACAGAACATCAGCTTGGATGGGTATGGATATTTAAATAACACACAGCCAGACTATTCAGCAGTGAATATAATGGAGAGGACTATTGCAGGAGCTGCCTGCAGGGTGTGAAAATGCTTATAGCATGGAAACTAGAAAGTGTACAGTATTTATTGCCCAGGCACTATTCAAGGGTAATATTAGTATCATACTGAAAAATGACCTGACAGAGTCCCTTTTAGCGCTGATGCATCACACACAAGTCAAATTACAGGAATATTTAAACACAGTTTGTAATGTAACAAAGTAGGTAAATAGCAAACGGATGATTACTTTTGCAAGGCACTGTAAGTAAAAGTGATATAGGGAGAGGAACACACATCTAGAAGAACACTCACAAAAAGTTTATTTCGTCAAAAGCCTTCATCAAGGGCAGTTGATATTGAGGAGTCCCAGTTACTTACAAAGATATATTTAATCACAAGATGGTATGAAATGCATTCACAGCTGTTTTAACTTAACATAGGACATTACCCTCGATTTGTGGTGGCAACATAGTCGTATATTGCCAATGTGTATGTATTCGAGTTAAAAAGAATGCTGGTGTGATCCTGTGTCACAAATTATGTCAAAATAGCAAGTTTACAATTGCTCCAAAACTATGGTCTTACGACAGCGCTGTCATAGTCATCATAGGTACTTATTATATATATCAACTGGCTCACGGACTTATATGTTTCGGTGCTAAGGAAACCGTAATCAATATATAGAAAAAACCTTGCACACGAAAAAAATGAAAAATGAATTTGCTTTATTCCAATGGCATTTATTGAGATTTCAAGTAGATGAATTGTATCATATAATCTTTGACGTTTCGGCATTCATTCAAGCCTTATTCATAAACACTGTAAAATTACAACACAACATGACAATCAAGAATACAGGTACATACAAAAATAATACAATAATTAATAATTCATCACAATATTATGCCCTTCTGGTTAAACAACAAAAAATCTCTCATCTCATATGCTAAGTGCAACAAAAGATCTTCAGTATATAAAGTAAGAGGGTCACTATACAAAGAAAAACTAAAAGAATAATAATAATAAATACAATCAAATGAATAAGTACCTTCGAAAGTAATTCTTCCAAATAAGGATATGTTACAGCACTTCAGTATCAGATGATAAATACCATAAACATCTGTCAAGTATAAGTGACCGAATTAATAACACATATATAATCAGAAGCATCATGAGACAGCAAAAAACAATAAGCTGGAATAGAGAATATAACATCCATACTCTCTATAGATAAATGTACTTTACCACTATTTCAGCCTAGACCTTGTTAGGCAAGTGCATATAGGCTGAGTTACCATATTATTATACCAATCCCATTCACATAAACGTGTTTATAAGGCACAATTTATTACAAGAAAATTAATTATAATGAATCCATAAAATTTGTTCATTCCATAGGAGACTAATCACTACTAAGTCCATATTCTGTTATGTGTTACATTTCTAGATCATGAAGACTTATAAGCACAAATACCTCAATAATCAGTTGATCTCACTTGTATCACTCAGTGGGAAATCAAAACCGGAACCCCAAAGGAATCTCTGAATAATGATATATGCAACGTTTCCTATAGAAACTACATCAAAAACAAGAAAATCACATGTGTACAGGCAATAATTGTTTAGTAAAGGTACTTAGAGGGACATGGGGTATTGCCTGTACACATGTGATTTTCTTGTTTTTGATGTTTCTATAGGAAACGTTGCATATATCATTATTCAGAGATTCCTTTGGGGTTCCGGTTTTGATTTCCCACTGAGTGATACGAGTGAGATCAACTGATTATTGAGGTATTTGTGCTTATAAGTCTTCATGATCTAGAAATGTAACACATAACAGAATATGGACTTAGTAGTGATTAGTCTCCTATGGAATGAACAAATTTTATGGATTCATTATAATTAATTTTCTTGTAATAAATTGTGCCTTATTCCACCATGATTAACACATAAACACGTTTATGTGAATGGGATTGGTATAATAATATGGTAACTCAGCCTGTATGCACTTGCCTAACAAGGTCTAGGCTGAAATAGTGGTAAAGTACATTTATCTATAGAGAGTATGGATGTTATATTCTCTATTCCAGCTTATTGTTTTTTGCTGTCTCATGATGCTTCTGATTATGTATGTGTTATTAATTCGGTCACTTATACTTGACAGATGTTTATGGTATTTATCATCTGATACTGAAGTGCTGTATCATATCCTTATGTGGAAGAATTACTTTCGAAGGTACTTATTCATTTGATTGTATTTATTATTATTCTTTTAGTTTTTCTTTGTATAGTGACCCTCTTACTTTATATACCGAAGATCTTTTGTTGCACTTAGCATATGAGATGAGAGATTTTTTGTTGTTTAACCAGAAGGGCATAATATTGTGATGAATTATTAATTATTGTATTATTTTTGTATGTACCTGTATTCTTGATTGTCATGTTGTGTTGTAATTTTACAGTGTTTATGAATAAGGCATGAATGAATGCCGAAACGTCAAAGATTATATGATACAATTCATCTGCTTGAAATCTCAATAAATGCCATTGGAATAAAGCAAATTCATTTTTCATTTTTTCGTGTGCAAGGTTTTTTCTATATATAGTCATCATAGGTGTCATGGAAGTGAACTCACATGTAGCAAACATATGAGAGAAGCTAACAGTAATTATAGGGAACAAACCTGCTGAGAAATTGAAGAAAAAAAAAATCGAAGTAACACAGCAGGACAATGCAGTTTGGCGAAACGCATGTCAGACGTGCACTTTTCTGGTGTTTTTTTCCCCTTCCTGTATTATTTCTACCTTCTGCATTATTCTTGTTTTCTGTTTGGCTATAGATTATTCCCATGCACTGACACTTTGTACTATATAGCCATACATTTAATTTTTTGATTGAATATTTTGTTTCATGTCTGTTGTTTCAATACTTTGCACTTGCATCTTATATTATCTAAATATTCTTCCAGTGAGCATATGTATATCACATTCATATTCATGACTTTCTATGTCATGCATTTTTTACACTTGCAATTTGCTTTTTCTCAGGGCCGGCGTTAAGGAAGGTGAGCAGACTGGGCAATTGCCCAGGGACCCCACCCTCTTGGGGGGCCCCCTGTGTCTCCAGCAACAGTTAAACTGATAAAACAGCATTAAAACAGCTAAAAACCTTACAAAATACACATATTTGGTATTGTTGTATTAGTAAAAGTGTGATCTATTAAAATATAATGTGAATTGATCTGATTAGTAAATTGGCTAGCGAAAAAAAAATTAAATACGGCAAAATAATGTGATTACCGTATGTTTTTTCGCCACTCCAACATTGCATTAAAATGCAATAAGAGGGAATCAAAACATTTTATCTATTCTAAAAGGGCATCAGTAAAAATGTCAGCTCAAGGCACAAAAAATAAGCTTTCACTTAGCCCCAGATCCCAGAAAATGAAAATGTTACAGCTTTTGACAAAAATGGCGAGAAAAGTATAATTTATTTTACAAATTTCAGAATTTTTTTTCACCTCTTCAATAAAAAAAAAAAAAAAGACATGTTTGGTATCTGCGTACTCATACTGACCTTAGGAATTATCCTGTGAGGACAGTTTTACCATATACCGTAGTTAACATGGTAAATAAAAAAACTCAAAATAGACAACGGATGTGTGTCTGTGGGAGGTTGAACCTAGAACGTGTGAACTCTTGGTGGTATATACATACATATATATATATAGATATATATAATGGTACAGACCAAAAGTTTGGACAAAAAGCTTCTCAGTCAGAGTTTTCTTTATTTTCATGACTGAAAATTGTAGTTTCACACTGAAGGCATCAAAACTATGAATTAACACATGTGGAATTATATAATTAACAAAAAAGTGTGAAACAATTGAAAATATGTCTTATATTCTAGGTTCTTCAAAGTAGCCACCTTTTGCTTTGATTACTGCTTTGCACACTCTTGGCATTCTCTTGATGAGCTTCAAGAGGTAGTTACTGGAAATGGTTTTCACTTCACAGGTGTGCCCTGTCAGGTTTAATAAGTGGGATTTCTTGCCTTATAAATGGGTTGGGACCATCAGTTGTGTTGTGCAGACGTCTGGTGGTAACACAGCTGTTAGTTCTACTGAATAGACTTAGAATTTGTATTATGGCAAGAAAAAAGCAGCTAAGTAAAGAAAAACGAGTGGCCATCATTACTATAAGAAATGAAGGTCAGTCCGAAAAATTGGGAAAATGTTTAAAGTGTCCCCAAGTGCAATTGCAAAAACTATCAAGTGCTACAAAGAAACTGGCTCACATGAGGACCGCCCCAGGAAAGGAAGACCAAGTGTCACCTCTGCTGTGGAGGATAAATTCATCCGAGTCACCAGCCTCAGAAATCGCAGATTAACAGCAGCTCAGATTAGAGACCAGGTCAATTCAACACAGAGTTCAAGCAGCAGACACATCCTCTACAACAACTGTTAACTGGTCTCTAACCAGCTTTGCCCAACACCTGTTTGTCTAATGCTTAGCTGGAGACCTGGAGAGGCGTACAAGCCACAGAATCTTGCACCTACTGTGAAATTTTGTGGAGGATTGGTGATGACTCATTTGCTGCAAATAAATTGCTCTGTGTGTATACATATGTCTATTTTCTCTGTATACATGTGTGTGTGCCACGTGTGTACATATGTTTGTGGGTGCTCGGTATATGCTATGTGTGTATACCTATGTGTGGGTGTACTTATATGCGTGTGTGCTATGACCGTATACAATTGTCTATACATTTGCATGTGTGTGCTATATTATGTAAACGTGTATGTGCTCAGTGTATACATAAGTGTGCTCGGTGTTTACATGCGTGTGTGCTGTGTGTGTATAGATGCATGTGTGCTATGAGTGTGTGTAAATATGTATATGTGCTCAGTGTATACATGCATGTGTGCTATCTGTTTATAGATTGTGTGTTTAACATACAGTTTTTGTGTCACATACAGTGTGTGTATGTAACATCCACATTTATAAATCACAGTAGACAAGAGATCATACATGTAAACATGTTGGCAATCGGCCAAACAATTAAAAAAATGCTGTTCATTCATCTGGTGATTGGATAATTTATGATGGAACAAGACTTGTTCTCGGCAGCACATCACTTGTTGCAGACTACAGAAGTGCTGCTGACAGCATGATAATATAGGGAACAGATTCATCTACTAGTGATTATTCTTTGCCCACTGGTCTTTCATATTTTATGTAACGAGGCCGGAAACAAGCACCAAAAGACATATTGTCAATCACGCTTATTTATCAGTCTGAACTCGGTATACGTAGATGTAACCTAAATGTTTAACCCCTTCCCAACCTGAGACGCCACGTAGGTGTCATGAAAGTCGGTGCGTTCCCGTTCTGCTATGCCTACGTGGCGTCATGAACAGATCGGGGTCCTGCAGCTCCTTTGTCTCGGGTCGGTGAAATATCACCAGACCTACAGACAGGGGAGGACCTTAGCTGACCCTCCCCTCCCACCCCACCCCCATCCAGGCCTGCAATCGTTGTGATTAGCTGTTGAAACTACCAACAGCTAATCACAGTGATTGTCACTGGACACCTATGAAAGGGGCTGTCATAGCCCCTTGCATAGGCTGGAGCGCTGGAGGGAGTGGGCATTTCCCCCTCCACCTCTGATGGGAGCAATCTGATGGGAGTGATCATGACAGCTAAGGAGCTGCAGGACACTGGGCACCAGGCTGCCAGAAGGATCTCTGTGGTGCGGTGAGAGTGGATGTGTGAGTGGATGTGTGAGTGGATGTGTGAGTGGATGTGTGAGTGGATGTGTGAGTGGATGTGTGAGTGGATGTGTGAGTGGATGGGTGAGTGGATGGGTGAGTGGATGGGTGAGTGGATGGGTGAGTGGATGGGTGAGTGGATGGGTGAGTGGATGGGTGAGTGGATGGGTGAGTGGATGGGTGAGTGGATGGGTGGGTGGATGGGTGGGTGGATGGGTGGGTGGATGGGTAGAGGATCTCTGGGGTGTGGGTGCCCCAGGAGAATCTCTGGATGGATGGGTGAATGGAGAGAGAGCCTGCATGGATGGGTGGATGGAGAGAGAGCCTGTGTGGGTCGATGAATGGATGTTTTTATGGATCTGGTACAACAAGGGATCAAGTGTCCACTTGTAGTCTCTGGGGTCAGAATCATGGTGCATGGTACGGCAGATCATTGTCATACACTGCACCATGACTCTGAACCCGGAGACTGCAACAAGGGATCAAGTGTCCTTTTGTTGTAGTCTCTGCGGTCATAGTGATGGTGCACTGTATGGCAGATAATTGCCATACAGTGCACCATCACTATGACCGAAGAGACTACAACAGGAGGACGCTTGATCCCTTGCTGAAGCCTCTGGTGTTCCACGGTTGTGCAGTGTATGGCAATGATCTGCCATACAGTGCACAATCACCGTCACCCCAGAGATACAACAAGAGGACATTTGATCCTTTCTGCAGTCACTGGATGTAGCGGAGGAGATCGAGCATCGTGGGACCATCGTTTTGGACTACATCGGAGGGTATGCGGAAGTAATAAAGTGGAATTTGTATTTGTTTTTTTTTTCTTATAAAAAGATTTTTCTCTGTGGTGTATTTTTTTTTTTTTTTTTTTTTTTTTTTTTACTATTTACTAGATATTCCTAATGACCATGTTTAACATTGGCCCGACATTATGAATCTTGGGTTTAGTGCCTGCTGCCAATAAAAAAAGTTGGCATTAACCCCTTTATTACCCAGTTTGCCACAGGCACCAGGGCAACTGGAAGAGTCTGGGTACAGCGCCAGAAAATGAGCTTCAATGAATGCACCATTTTCTGGAGCGGCTGCGGGCTGCAATTCGCAGCATGGGGGCCCAGAACGTTTGGGCCTCTCCATGCTTAGGATTCCAGCCCCCAGCTGCCTAGTTGCACCTGGCTGGACAAAAATATGGCGAAGCTCCACGTTTTTTTTCCTCCAAATTCTATAGAAAAAAAATTATTTCTGGCTTTGCTGTATTTTTGGTGGACAGCCAAGTACAACTAGGCAGCTAGGCGTGGGTGGCAGTCCATAGCTGTCAAGTTGTATCTGGCTGGCAACCAAAAATACGGCGAAGCCCACGTCTTTTGTTTTTTTAATTATTTGTACAACTAAAAAAGAGGGTGGAGCTTCGCCATATTTTTGGTTGCCTGTCAGGTACAACATGGCAGCTTGGGGCTGGAATCTTCAGTGTGGACAGGCCCAAACATTATGGACCCCCATGCTGTGAATTGCAGCCCACATCCACCCCAGAAAATGGCACATTCATTCGAGGTGCCATTTTCTGGTGCTGTAGTCAGACTCATCCAGTTGCCCTGGTGCCAGTGGCAAACTGGGTAAACAAGGGGTTAATTCCTGCTTTTTTATTGGCAATGACCCTAAAAGTCCGAGATTCATAATGTCAGGCTAATGTTAGACCCTGCCATTAGGAATCTATAGTAAATAATACACAACACTCAGAGAAAAATAATTTTATTAGAACAAAAAAACAAAGATCTCAACTCCATCATTATTACACTCACTTAACCCTCCATGATCCTTCATCCAGAGTGTGTAGGGAGAGAAGAATCGTCCTCTCCCTGCAGAGTCTGCAATCACACTGACCACAAAGACTCGGGGAGTGACTTCACCTACTGCAGTCAGAAAATGCCACAGAGGAGTGGTGACGTCACTCGCTAAGTCACCAGGGCTCCCCGTGACAGTGAACTCAAAATGTTGTCACTTGGGGTTTTTCGCTGTTTAGGCACATCAGGGGCTATCTAAACAGGACATGACACCCACAGACCATGCCTTCAAAATTTGTGTTACAAAATGTCACTCCCTCCTTTCAGAGCTCAGTTATGCACCCAAACAGTGGTTTTCTGCCACATATGAGGTATCGGTGTACCCGGAGAAATTGCCCATCAAATTTTAGGATCCATTTTATCCTGTTGCCCATGTGAAAATGAAAAAATTGAGGCTAAAAAACATTTTTGTGGAAAAAAAAATAGTACTTTTTCATTTTTACGGATCAAAGTGTGAAGTACCTGGGGGTTCAAAGTGCTTACTATGCATCTAGATAAGTTCTTTGGGGCATCTAGTTTCCAAAATGGGGTCACTTGTAGGGGAGCTCCAATATTTAGGCACACTGGGGTTCTCCATACGCGACATGGAGTCCACTAACAATTGGAGCTAATTTTCCATTGAAAAAGTCAAATTGCGCTCCTTCCTTTCCAAGCCCTGCCGTGCGCCCAAGCAGTGGTTTATGACCACATATGAGGCATCAGTGTACTCAGGAGAAATTGCCCATCAAATTTTAGGATCCATTTTATCCTGTTGCCCATGTGAAAATGAAAAAATTGAGGCTTAAAGAATATTTTTGTTGTAAATATCAAAATGTCTATTTTTTCCTTCCATGTTGCTTTAGTTCCTGTGAAGCACCTAAAGGGTTAATAATCTTCTTGAATGTAGTATTAAGTAGCTTGAGGGGTGCAGTTTTTGGAATGGTGTCACATTTTGGTGTTTTCTGTCAAAAGGACTTCAAATGTGATGTGGTCACTAAAAAATTGTTTTGTAAGTTTTCCTGGAAAAGTGAAAAATTGCTGATGGACTTTGAACCTTTCTAACTTCCTAACAAAAAAACCAAAACGATTTCTCCAAAATTGTGCTGATGTAAATTAGACGTGGGAAATGTTATTTATTAACTATTTTGTGTCACATAACTCTCTGGTTTAACAGAATAAAAATAAAAAATTTGAAAATTGCTCAATTTTCAAAATATTCATCCAATTTTCGATTTTTTTCCACAAATAAATGCAAAAACTATACCTATATTTACCACTAACATATAACTAATATGTCACGAAAAAACTGTCTCAGAATCGCTAAAATCCGTTAAAGCGTTCTAGAGTTATTACCTCATAAAGGGACACTGGTGAGAATTGCAAAAAATGGCCAGATCATAGGATCAAAATAGCCTGGGTTATGAAGGGGTTAAGCGAGACGGTGCAATACGTGAGCATTTAGGGCCCTACTTTAAAGTTTTACCCAGGGCCTCACTTTGTCTAAAATCAGCCCTGCTTTTTGTTCATCTCTGTTCTAACTATTGATTTTCAGGTGAGCTGAGCTGTACTTGGTTGTTTTTTTTTTTTGTTTGGTTTGTTTTTTTTATGGAACGTATTCAGCATGAAGCTGACACTTCTTAAAATTAGGGCTGCCTACTTTTTTTGGCTCATTTTTGTTTTTTAATGCCGTTATAATGTAACACAAAAGAGTAGATTTAGATTTTATTATTGATTGTGATCTGAACATTTTTTATAATCTAAGGGTATTTATGTATTTCATGCATATAGAATATTCACATTATTGATATTTAGGACAACTGTCTTTCAGTTTATGAAGGAAATGGGCAATTAATAACAATTATGTGTGAAGATGCATATGACTTTTTAAACATATGTCCTCGCATAACAGTGCTATGCATATTCCAAAATTTGAAGACAATAACCTGTCAAGGAAGGAAGCGTACAACAAACCTAGAGCTACAAAATAGTGTCATTTGCCAAAAAAAGCATTATACGTATATAGTGGGTGAAAAAAGTATTGAACACGTCACCAGTGTTCTAAGTAAATTTATTTCTAAAGGTGTTATTAACGTAAATTTCTCACCAGATGTTGGTAACAATTCTTCCAGTCCACACAGGCAAAGAAACCTAACCGTGGATGTCTATATCTTAAGTTATGTGAAGTAATAAGAAATGACACAGAGAAAAAGTATTGAACTTATGAAGAAAGAGAAGCCAAAACAGCAATGAAAGTGATGACATCTGCTGAAATCTATCAGTAATTGCAAAGCAATCCTGTCACTTAGTGAAAAATATCAATGGTTAAACTGATGTTCTAGAAAAACGTGTCTCATTATCAAGGTGCCACGGAAGAAACATCTCAACATGGGTAAAGTCAGTGAGATCTTCACAACCTTATTGTTGCAAAATATACTGATAATATTGGATACAGAAGAATTTCTAAACTACTGAAGGTTACTGTGAACACTGTTAGAACCATAATCTGAAAGTTCAAAGAACATAATTTCACCATAACTAGGTCTTCCATGTAAGATTTCAGATAGAAAAGTGAAAACAGTTATCAGAAGAATTGTCCAAGAACCAAGGACCACCTGTGGAGAGCTACAGAAAGACCTGGAATCAGAAGGTACAATTGTTTCAAAGAAAAGACTAAAGGGCCTGTCACACGTGTCAATGTCGCCCGCAATATCGCTCATGCGTCACATATTATTAATCGCCTGAGCGATGTGAAATGATCGCAGGTAAGATGTCACACGCGTCAATATGACCCAGCGATGCGGTGATGTCGCCATCTTGCGAGCGATTTTATTTAGTCGCTTGTACGTTGTCAAAATAGAAAATACATCGCTGAGTTTAATGTCACACACAGCGATGCACAAGGTCTACTGAGCGATGAGCGACAGGTTTTACGTCTGGCAGTGAAACCTGCGATCGGCGATCAGCGACATATCGCTGGTTGCATCGCTTGGTCACAAGCTTCAATGTTGCTCCTGCGTCACTTTTACGTCGCTTGAGCGACTGAAAATCCGTGACGCATGAGCGACATTGACAGCGATATCGACGCGTGTGACATCCCCTTAAGTAATGTACTCAACCTCCATGTCCTGTGTGCACACTCGCCATGCAAGACTCTGAACAAAAAACACGTTCAAGCTCCTTTAAAGTTTGTTCAAATTCATTTTGACAAGCCTGTGAAATACTGGGAGAATATAATCTGGTCAGATCAGACCAAAACTGAACTCTTTGGATGCCATAATACTCCCCATGTTTGCAGGCCGAAAGACACTGCCAATCATCCCAAAAGCATAATACCAATATTGAAGTTTGGAGGTAGGAACATCATGGTGTGGGGCTGTTTTTCAGCTTATGGCACTGTCAAACTTCATATAATTGAAGGATGGATGAATGGACAAATGTACTGAGACATTCTTGATAAAAAAAAAATCTGCTATCTACCAGAATAATGTAGATGAAGCGATGGGTGGACATTTCAGCAAGACAGTGATCCAAAACTGACAGCCAAGGTAACTCAACATTAGTTTCAGAAAATGGAAATAAAGCTGCTAGAATGGCCAAGCCAATCACCCGACCTGAATCCAATAGAAAATCTATGGAAGGAACAAAACCTCAGAGTCTGTAGAAGGAGCCCATTTAACTTTCAGCATTTGAATAGTGTTTGTGTGTAATTCATTACACTCATGAATTGTACACATTTAATGTCAGTGTTGCAGCAGATATATCCTATTTTCATTAGTGTGTGTAAGAATGGCCCAAAATCACACCTGAGCAATGGATGCCCCTACTTTCTTCTTACAGGGGACGTCTTGAAGCTGTCATCACCAACAAATGCTTATTTATGTATTATTTAATACATTTCAGTAAGAGGACTTTATACATTTTCAATGGGTCATTTCACATTATTAAAAGGAACCTGTCATGTTTTTTTTTTATTAAACCTCCCCTAATGTTATGTAGATCATGTGGTGTTCATTAATAACCTTTTTAAAAAAAATCGTATTCATCCCAGAAAAGCATTTTAGATACTGATTAATTTTCATTAGCTATCTGGGCAAATGGTCAAGTAAGTAGTCATCCAGATAGCTAAGTTAATTGAACTTGTAACAATACTGAAATTCAGAAAATGCTGAAAGGACCTGTGTGACGTTGTGACCATGTAATTAATAGGTGGAGCTAAGTCTACATAAACCTTACCGCTGTAGCTTGCTAAGCCCCGTCCATTAGGCCACATGGTTGTGACATCACTTAGGTCCCTTATACAGAGCAGACGGCCTTGCTACAAGTTTAGTCACATATCTCTTAGCCGTTAACCAGTCGGATGACTGCTTGACTGCTTGCCCAGCTAGCTAATGAAAATATTTACGTATTTAAAATGCTTTTTTGAGATGAATACAACGATTTAAAAAGCAAAAAAAGGTGTTATTAATGAACACTACATGATTTAAATAACATTGGGGTGGTTTAGTAACAAAAAGGACATGACAGATTCCCTTTAAACATCACTACATTTATGGCCATCTATTGTTTGATTTCTTTGCTTGTGTGGATATGATGGGTTGTTAATAACTGATAAGAAATTCATGGCAATACCACCTTTAGAAATACATTTACTTAGAAAATTGGTGACGTGTTCAATACTAATTTCACGCACTTTATATGCTTCAGTTCTTGAAAGCACAGCAGTTCATAGTCATAGAATGTACTGCAAATTGATATCCAGCTCTTAATATAATGCCGTTTTTAGGCTCAATACTTTCTTAATACATCTTTACATCGGAGCATTGCATTACAAAGCTCCAAGTCTTAAAGTACCATCTCTCTGGACATAATCTCTTCTTCAAACTCCACCAAACCCAAAAGCTCTACACAGATTCTCTGGTGACCGTTCATGCAACTTTATTTCTATCCCCCACTTCTTCAAGATGCCTGGATCATCACTGTAATAAGCCCCTGTACATTGGGTAACCCCAATCCTGTTGCAGATTGTAAGCTCTTTTGAGCAGGGTCACCTTTATTTTTGCCTTAATTATTGTATTGTAATTTTTACATTGATTCTATGCTTATTGTATTGTATCTAATTACTGTACTGTATTTTTTACACTGTTTCTCTGCTTTAAGTATTGTACTTTTACATTGATTCTCTGCTTAGTCTATTGGTTTTTTTACATTGATTCTCTACTCTACTTACTGTATTGTATATTTTTTATTGTTACCTATGACCACTAGTAACCAACCCACTGTATTGTAAAGTGCTGCGGAATATATATAAATAAAGATTTATTATTCTTATTATTATGTTTAATGGGGTTGTCCAGTGCAAACAAGGATAGGTAATAACTTGTTGAGCAATAGGTACCCAAAGCTTGCACCAATCATCAGAAAGGGGAACTTTTATCACCGTTAGAATGTAATGCAGTTCGTATGCTTGACTGCAGCTCCATTCATTTTCGAAGGTACTGGCATATGTTTGCCATTTTTCAGCAGCCCCATGGATAAGGTATGTGGTGATCAGCTGTCCAACGAGCCACATTATTTAGTACCTGGGACAAAAGTTTGTTAGGATAAAAATTCCCAGATCTAGCATTCTGTGCTAAGCAATGGGTCAAACACTGATCAGTAACATAGGAAACTGATAACTGATTTTCAGTGGATTTACCCCTTCAAGGCAAAGATAAAGTTGAATACTTGATGGACTGACTGCAACTAATACTCAAGAAAATTTACCATACTGTTTATAAGGGTATGTTCAGACACTTCGGATTCACAGTAGAATATAGCTCAATGTGGTTTGTAAAACCCTATATACATGTAATAGAAAATCTACAGCAGGTTCACTCTTGTATAGAAGAACTGAAAATTTCACTATGTTCAGCCGAAGTCAAATGTGTGACCAAAGCTGTATGTCAAATATTTGTGACCAAACCCACAAATGGGACACAGTTGTTTGCTTTGTGTGAAGCTTCACACTGAACTACCATATTTTTCAGTTTATGAGCTTAACATTTTTCCCCCAAAATTGGGAGGAATTGGGGGGGTATTTTCCAATCCAAATCTGGTATTTTTTTCTTACCGAGGTGGGTTGCAGTGGTGGCAGTGCTGTAGCAGAGCTACAGGAGGCATGGTTGCTGGTGGATGTCGGCAGTGGGGCAATGCCAAGATCTCAATCTGCATTGCCTTTACAGCCATGCTCTTTAAGTCCTTCTTGGTACACGCAGGTGCAGATTACCTGCCAGAACCTGGAAAAGCAATGATGGCCACTGTATGCCACCTCACACCACCACGACAGCTCCAGACCCACAGCATTGCCTCACTGCCAACATCCACCGGCGATCCTGTCTTTTGTAACTCCGCTACACCACCACCGCGAACCACCCCCTCCCCATATGCAATGGCGGGGCCTATCTACAAGGACGGGGCCGTGTAGCAGGGTGGGGTCTATCTACCAGGAAGGGGGCCATACATACCAGGGTAAAGGGTATCTACCAAAATGGAAGCCATACACACCAGGGTGAGTGCCGTGTACCAGAATGAGAGATCATATATACTGATTGTAAGACTGACTATAACAATATAAGGGCCCATTCACATCAGCGTTTTTTTCAAATCGCGGCAGATGCGGTGAAAAAAACGCATCTGCCGCGATTACCGCATACCGGCTGCACTTGCGGCACGGTTGCGGCGCGGTTGCAGTAAACGCCATACAAGGTATAGGCGGACTTGCGGCAGGTGCGGCCGCGAAAAAAAATGCTGTCAGCCACGGGTTTTTTCGCGGCCGCACCTGCAGCAAATGCCAAAACCGCACTTGCCGCACCTGCCGCAAGTCTGCCTATGCCTTGTATGCCGTTTACCGCAACCGCGCCGCAACCGTGCCGCAAGTGCAGCCGGTATGCGGTAATCGCGGCAGATGCGGTTTTTTCACCGCATCTGCCGCGATTTGAAAAAAATGCTGATGTGAAAGACTGATCCCATCTAACATTAAAAAAGTTTTCTCTTTTCCTTCTCTAAATTTGGGTTGCGTCTTATAATCCAGTGTGTCTTATATAGCGAAAAATACGGTAGATAAACATTATTTTGCTATGAAGATAAAAGTTCAAATCAAGATGTTGAAATTGAAAGGGCCAGACAATAGGGAGAATAGGAAGCAATCATTCAGTGATAGTTCTACACAGATTTGTCTTGCACATACCACTCTTTTCTTCAGAATATTGGAAGCTTCTAGAACCTGATGCCATAATTCCAAGATCGTACACTTTAGTGTAAGGACTGTGTAAAGTCCCGCCATGAAAAAAAATGTAAGTTATCTATGGTGGTCTAAAAAAGACCTATTCAACTGGTGGTGGTTTCGGGAATAATGCCCACTCTAATGAAGTAATCCAATAAATATGCTTCAGTTGCTTGAAGTTACTACTATTATTGTCAGATTATTAATTGTTGAATGTGGACTAACTTTCATTTTTCATTACAGTGGTAGTCACTTTAATATCCTCTACTAACATGGTGTTTAAAGAAACTTTTCATCCAAAATGTAACAAATTGGACGTTACAGAGACTGCCCAAGTTTCGCTGTGCTGTTCATTTACTTATAGATGTATTGGATTTTTTTTCCATGCGGTGGCTATTATTGAAAAGGAAAGAAGCATGGCCAGACAGTTTTCAAATGTTGAGCGGCCAGTTTAAGACAGAACTGATATGACTGCACTTAAATAGAAACATTCTACATCTTATGTAAAAACAAAGCCCCGTGATCAATTAACTTTGGCTCTTGCTGTAACAGGCCATATTTTATGTTTTGAGTGAAAATTTTATTTAGGCTACATTTACAAGGACGTTAAAATGGGTATAAAACAAACATAAAATCTTCACCAGTTTTTCAAATAATTTTGGTATACTATCTATTAATATATACATAGAACTGTTTTAAGAAACTTCCATGTAAGGCTGCCTTCAGACTTGCAGATGCCTCCGCAGCGTTTTGCAGAGGCATCTGCAAGTATCTGCATGCAGACCGCGGCCCCTATGTTTATAATGGAGCGCACGGCGGTCTGCAGATGCTTGCAGACCGCCGTGCGCTCTCATTGCCCGCCATTAGTGATCTGTGCGCAGACGGACGCCTGCGCACAAATCACACGCTCTCGCCCGCACCAGGGACGCAACATCTCGCGTCCCTGGTGCGGACGAGAGTGTGTGATCTGTACGCAGGCATCCGCCTGCGCACAGATCACTAATGGCGGGCAATGAGAGCGCACGGCGGTCTGCAAGCATCTGCAGACCGCCGTGCGCTCCATTATAAACATAGGGGCCGCGTTCTGCATGCAGATACTTGCAGATGCCTCCGCAAAACGCTGCAGAGGCATCTGCAAGTCTGAAGGCAGCCTAAAGAAGGCTTTATAAGAGGACTTTTCACCAGTTTGAGCATGAAAAACGTAATTTATATTTTCTTTAAATTTCTCTTCTCCATTGTGGATATAGCTTTTAAAATTTAGGTCTCAATTTATTTAAAAGGGGTGTTCTCACATTTAAAAGTTATTCTCAATCCCTGAGATAGGGAATACATTTCTGATTGTTGTGGGTCTGACTTCCATTGCCCTGTCTTAATGGAGTAGAGGACTTATCATGTAGTGCCTCTCCATTCATTCTAATAGAAGCAGCGAAGGTCATCCGAGCTCTGCACTTGGCAATCAATGACGCTCCCATTAAGAGTGAATTGTGTAGTAGTGTTCATGATTAACCTCCACTCTATTCAACAAAGGCTATCTGGGTCGATAGGGGCATAGATGACAGACCCCCAGCAAATGGAAAGTTAACCTCTATCCCAGGGATAGGGGTTAACTTTTGAAACACCCATTTAAGTTCATGGGGGCGTTACTTCTTCATGCAGGGAAATGATGAACAAGTCCTTACAGTAGCTTTGAGCAGGATTTCTCCTGTGTGTTGACAAGTGATGATGTTTACATCCTCACTGGTGTGACAGAAGTGCTGTGTCTGATTACAAAGTGCTTTAAGTATCTGTCATTATATGTCTCACACAGAGATACCTGCTCTAAGCTTTTATAATTTGTGTTTTCTTTTTTCTCCTGTATGTTTCTGCCTGGTTATGATTGGTCAGTGTCATACAGTGGGAAGAAGAGACAAATCTCTGGTAACACCCCTTTGAATCTAAATTACAACCTAAATTTTACAAACTAATATCTCTGCAACGGAGACGAAATATTAAAAAACAAAAGCTATGTTCTCTTCAGCTATGTAGCTACTATTGCATGATGTAGCCAGTTTAAAATGATGAAAATGGTGAAAGATCCTCTTTCTTGAAGTGATTTTTACCTTTATTTTTTCTTGGGGCTTGCAAATATTTTTTATTTATCCCTAAAGTCGCCCTTTTGATTCTATTGTTTTGCCAACTGTTTCATAATTCTAATGCGTCTTTCTATGTGCTTCATTCATCAAAGGGAGAGCGCATAACAGAAAATGTATACTTTTTCATATTTGCTAATTATATGCGTTTCTTTTCTCTTGTAGAGAATTGAAAATGGAAGATTTGCCAAATGTAAATATTTTGCACATGCAATGGTTAATAACACAGATTTATTAATGGTGATGAAAAGGTATGTAACCTGTTCTAGGAAATTTTGAAATGAAATGGAACATACCCCATTGAAAGGTTCCCACCATTTCCATGTTACCACTAAACCTGACATTGGACCTGATGACCTAAATGGAAGAATTGAGTTTATAGATGTGGTTGTAATTTTGTTAGGTGTATCTGCCTGTATGCTACAAGGATCACACAATATACCATACATCAGCGGTCTCAAACTCGGTTGGGTTGGTGGGCCGCACATAGAAAAAAATTGATATTGGGGGGCCGCATTGCTTGTAGGACTAAGGGCCCTTTCACATCAGCGTTTTTTGAAATTCTCGGCAGATGCGGTGAAAAAACTGCATCTGCCGCGATTACTGCATACCGGCTGCACTTGCGGCACTGTTGCGGCGCGGTTGCGGTAAACGCCATACAAGGTATAGGTGGACTTGCGGCAAGTGCGGTTTTGGCACTTGCGGCAGGTGCGGCCGCGAAAAAAATGCTGTCAGCCGCGTTTTTTTTTCGCGGCCGCACCTGCCGCAAGCGCCAAAACCGCACTTGCCGCGCCTGCCGCAAGCCCGCCTATACCTTGTATGGCGTTTACCGCAACCGCACCGCAACCGTGCCGCAAGTGCAGCCGGTATGCGGTAATCGCGGCAGATGCGGTTTTTTCACCGCATCTGCCGCGAATTTCAAAAAACGCTGATGTGAAAGGGCCTTTAGTGACGTTTAATTACCTTTGATATACAACAACGCATATCCACGGCGGTCCACCGTCTTCATCACGTAAATCCACCTGATGAAGACGGCGGACCGCCGTGGATATGCGTTGTGGTGTATCAAAGGTAATTAAACGTGTGCCTCCTGTGCTCTAGCGCTTCTGTTATAATCACACAATTCTGTACAAACTCACACTCACTCAGACCCTCACAGACACCAACACACTCACAGACACCAACACACTCACAGACACCAACACACTCACAGACACCAACACACTCACAGACACCAACACACTCACAGACACCAACACACTCACAGACACCAACACACTCACAGACACCAACACACTCACAGACACCAACACACTCACAGACACCAACACACTCACAGACACCAACACACTCACAGACACCAACACACTCACAGACACCAACACACTCACAGACACCAACACACTCACAGACACCAACACACTCACAGACACCAACACACTCACAGACACCAACACACTCACAGACACCAACACACTCACAGACACCAACACACTCACAGACACCAACACACTCGCAGACACCAACACACTCGCAGACACCAACACACTCGCAGACCCTCACACTCGCAGACACCAACACACTCGCAGACCAACACACTCGCAGACCCTCACACTCGCAGACCCTCACACTCGCAGACACCAACACACTCGCAGACCCTCACACTCGCAGACCCTCACACTCGCAGACCCTCACACTCACAGACACCAACACACTCACAGACACCAACACACTCACAGACACCAACACACTCACAGACACCAACACACTCACAGACACCAACACACTCACAGACACCAACACACTCACAGACACCAACACACTCACAGACACCAACACACTCACAGACCCTCACACTCGCAGACCAACACACTCACAGACCCTCACACTCGCAGACACCAACACACTCGCAGACCCTCACACTCGCAGACACCACACACTCGCAGACCCTCACACTCGCAGACCCTCACACTCGCAGACCCTCACACTCGCAGACCCTCACACTCGCAGACACCACACACACTCACAGACACCAACACACTCACAGACCCTCACACTCACAGGCATTCGCACTCGCAGGCATTCGCACTCGCAGGCATTCGCACTCGCAGGCATTCGCACTCGCAGGCATTCGCACTCACAGGCACTCACACTCTCACAGGCACTCACAGTCACTCATACTCACAGGCTGTCACAGGCACTCACAGACTCACACTCACAGGCACTCACACTCACAGGCACTCACACTCACAGGCACTCACACTCACAGGCACTCACACTCACAGGCACTCACACTCACAGGCACTCACACTCAGGCACTCACACTCACTCACTCTCACAGGCACTCACTCTCACAGGCACTCACAGTCACTCACTCTCACAGGCATTCACTCTCACAGGCACTCACAGTCACTCACACTCACTCTCACAGTTACTCACTCTCACAGGCACTCAATCTCACAGGCACTCAATCTCACAGGCACTCACTCTCACAGGCACTCACAGTCACTCACACTCACAGGCACTCACACTCACAGGCACTCACTCTCACTCACTCTCACAGGCACTCACTCTCACTCACTCTCACAGGCACTCACAGACTCACACTCACAGGCACTCACTCTCACAGGCACTCACAGACTCACACTCACAGGCACTCACAGTCACTCACTCTCACAGTCACTCACTCTCACAGTCACTCACTCTCACAGGCACTCACTCTCACAGGCACTCACACATTAACGCACACACACTTTTGTTTTCCTAACCATTCTGGCGGCGGTCCAGTGCATGGGCTGCCACGGTCTCTGCTATAATGTTACTTCCGGCCGCTTCACTCTGCCGCTCGCTCTGCCTCTTCAATGCAAGCCGCCGTCAGCCAATGAGAGGCCCAGTGTATGACGTCACCTGCGGGCCTCTCATTGGCTGACGGCTTGCATTGAACTTACAGAGGGGCAGAGCAAGCGTCAGGGAAGCGGCCGGAAGTAATATTATAGCGGAGACCGCGGCGGCCCCATGCACTGGACCGCCGCCAGCATGGTCAATTGTGCCGGGGGCCGCACAGGGAAGCCCCAGGGGCCGCATGCGGGCCGCGAGTTTGAGACCCCTGCCATACATCATGGCCATGGTTAACGTACAAGATTTTAAAAAGTTTATTTTTAAGTTTTTCTTAATTGCTTTTTAGTAATTTCCCATGGAGTAATTCTGGAGCATCTTTTGCAGTAGCTCAGCTTTCCACTGCTATACCTGGAAATGTATGAATATGGTTAACTGGAAATTACCATTTTTCTTGTTTGTGAGCATATCCCCAGAGTCTTGCACCGACCATTTAGTGTTAACAATATTGACCTATGTAAGAAATATTTAGTTGGAAATACAAGTAATTACTAATGAGACCTCAGAAGATGAGGATTTGCTTTGTATGTTGCTTTTTAATAGTTTAACATTATTTTGGTTGCCTCATAGTAAATAACTTCAGTATTTTAGAATTCTTAAACTCCAACTATAATACAGAAAATATTGATAAGGTTTAAAAAAATATATATATTTTTTTTCTATTTCTCAGGTTTACAAATGCTTCCTCCTTGCCTATAATGTAGTTCTTTTGGCATAAGTAAGATATAATAGAGCCGTCCGTGTTGGCATTCATTTTGATTTTACCATGTAGGTTTTTGACAGTCATTACAACATACAGGAATCTGCTGGGCATAGAAAAAATGTTTGAACCTCATACCATGGGTTTATATTACCTTTTAAATTATAGAATTAACGAATAACTCACTTCTATTTTCTCTTCCAGTGGAATTTTGTTTGTTACACGGGGTACATTTGGACAGCTTACCTGTGAATGGCAGTATACCTTTGATGAATTTACCAAAGAACCAATCATTGTAAGCGGCAGAAGGTTACGCATTGAAGCAAAGGTACTCTAAGATCATTAATTTTTCATTTTATTTTCAACTAGCACCTTAATATATTTACTACGAAATCTGTAAATACTGTCTCTTACATCACTGTAAATGGGGTGGGAACAACCTGGATTTTCTATAGGTGAAACACTCTGTGTATGTTTGGCTTTATACCACTACTAGGTTGTCCCTTCTCTTATCAAAAGTCAGGAGGCCATTATTAAAGACTATCTAGGCAATGGTCAGATGTCACATGCCAAGGTTTGTGGAAACCCCTTCCTGGTAGATCGTGTGAGGGACTCAAATTAGGGAATGATGCATCAGAGACAAGAAATACATAGGAACCAGGGTCAATGTACAAAGCTTGTCTCTCTTGCTGACAGAGACAGAGGTGTTTATTGAGTAACTAAGAAAAAGGAAATATGGCACCATTACCAGAAAAAGGCCAAAAAGAAGGAGTAAATACTCGCTTAGCGAAAACGAGTAATTATGCCTACATGGCGGTTCTAACTCTTAAAACATTTTCCAGTAAGACAGTTCCCTGTATTGTATTATAAGTAAAACTTCTAAAATACAAAGAAAAAGAGTATACTGAATGTTACTAAATGAAAATATATGATAGCATTGCCATAACACGTGTCTTAAGTGGTCTTCCTGGCAAACAAGTAGTAGAACAGTCTGCCTGCACGTCTAAGATAACAAGAAATAAGACATCGTTGGTGCCCACCACTTGGTGTACTCTGAACTTGATTGTGAGTTGATGATCGCTGCCTGTTTGATAAAACTGATCAAGTTCCCTACATAGATTGTTTATTTATACAGCGCCTGGTTAAAACATTGGCTGGAAATGCTTAGTGATTTTTTGGCAAAACGCTATGCAAGATGATGTATTGTAAAGCGAAACTTCCAAATAAGAAGTGGCGCCTGTTTACAGTACAACCTGTTCTTTGAACATCACAAGCTTAAAGTGGATGAAAATTCCAGAAATGAATGCAAACACTGAGACTTTGCTTCCTCTAAGCAATGGCCAGAACTAGAGTATGTGTTACAAGGAGATGCATGGCAGACTATTTAGGCGCATAGTGGATTAAAATGATGAGTCTGTTACTTACATCTGAATTTGTTTATCCTGCAGGAACGAGTGAAATCTGTTTTTCATGCCAAAGAGTTTGGAAAAATAATAAATTTCAAAACTTCAGACGATGCCAAGGTAAATATGACATTGTAGTTACTGTATCACTACAGGAAGGTTCTAATAGAATAATTGGTATTAATTCAGACGGTGGTAAGACAGATTTTTTTGTATAAATAGCAAAGGCATGGACCAAATATTTATGTTGCAAGTGATAGGTAGTAGATGGCGTTATGTTCTACCACTACGTCTTGTGAGAACAGTGGGATTGTCAATGGTGTCCAGATTTCATAGCTAATATGATTGGGGAAAAAAAGTCAAATGTCCATTAAGTTCAACCAAGGGATGAGAAAGGACTTATCCCCATCACAGTGAATGATCCAATTGTTGATCCACTGGACCAAACAAACAGAAATATACAAGCCTCTTTTGAAACTATTAAAGAGGACCTGTCACCAAACCAGACATGGTGATCTAATTACAGCACTGGATGCAGCATGTCTCCAGCATGCAGCCAGGGGGCAGGGCTACACGTGAGAGGAAAAAAACCCTCAGTTTAAATGCTGCAAACAGGGAAAGAATGATTGGCAGCGGTGGGCAGATTACACAGGCAGGGGTGTGAATCTGCCCTTGGCTGCAGCCCCTAGCCACCTCCTTTCTGGCTGTAGCATGTAAGTTTTCTAACTGTATTATCTCGGGGTACAGGGCTGCTCAAGTGCTGGGGGACCCCTTGTCTGCATGCTGGAGACATGCTGTATCCAGTGCTGTAATTAGATCACCATGCCTGCTTTGGTGACAGGTCCTCTTTAATGGTTCCAGCTGTAACCAGCTCTTGAGGTTGGAAAAACACCGTAATAAGGAATTGTTAGAAATGCAGTATCTTAATATACAAAAACATAGTATGTGATTTAGCATTGCATAATCATTAGTATGGTAGACATTTTAGGCGTTTATGCACAGGACTTCTATCACTATGTTTAGAAGAACCTCATGCATTTTACCACCAATTTTAGTTTTCACTGTACCATGTGCTGAAAGGGGGAACACATTATGTAATGTACTAGTCTGTACACACGAAAGGCAACTTGTGTGCAACTCATTGACAACTTTGCTGTTTTACTTTCAACAAAATTAGAGCTGTAAAATAGTTGTAGACAGCAAGCCGCATGCTAGGGATGAGCAAACTAATTTTTAGAGTATGTTGTACGTACCACACACTGACTTTTACAAAAATTTTCAGGGTTTGAAGTTCGGGTGCTTTATGTATGTAAACCACTGGAGCGAGCATTGCTGTGCTCGGTTACTCTTGGTGCTCGGCCCATTGCGAGCCACTTGTAGTGCTTCAATGGCTCGCACTGGGGGCAGTGTTATTGGATGTATTGGGTGCCAAAATATTATAGTGACAAAACCTCGCCATCCCTTTCCCGGAAGTGGCTGACTGAATGTGGACAGAGAGACGAACTACCCAATCAATGACTACCAGTGAGGTTTGGGTCAGGTTTAGGTCCAGAACAGAACTTTTTATAAAGTCCAGCTCAACACCCTGAACCCGAAATTCCACGGGTATGCTTATCTCGATCACAGACAAATTAAACAAATGTTTTTGTCGCTTGACTTTTCAGATTAATATCATGTGACTCCATGTAGGCATGTAACCCTACCTTAATACTTTTCTTCTATAAAACATAAACCAGAACTGGAACTAAAGCTTAATCATGCAGTAGGTGCATGTTCACTTATAATGCCTTATAATACCAAAAAGAACAAGGAAAAATGAGCAAATACCCTAAAAATAAATAAAAGTAAAATGTTATAGTGCATAAAAATAAAAAATAGGGTACTTGGTGACATTATTTGAATAAAAACTGTACAAGCCATCCCATCACCACAAGGTGACCTCATCGGGACGGTCCCTACCTAGCGGTATTAAAACCTTACCATATGTCAGTGATGGCGAACTCCAGGCCTCGAGTGCCACACACAGTCCAGGTTTTCAGGATTTCCATTGCATTTGACAGTTGGCAATCAAATTACCAACTGTCAAACTCTAAGGAAATCCTGAAAACCTGCACTGTGTGTGGCACTCGAGGCCTGGAGTTCGCCATCACTGCCATATGTCCTGTGACATGTACATGGCAAAGCATGAGTAATAACAATGACAAATAATGTCACCAAGTACCCTATTTATTATTTTTATGAACTGTAGCATTTTACTTTTAATTATTTTTAGGGTATTTGCTCATTTATCCTTGTTGTTTTTAGTTTACTTCTATGTAGGTTCAACTCATGATTTTACAATTACTGATGAAGCACTGAGAAAAATTAAGCAGATGAATATCCCTGCGGACAGCAGGGAGCAAGGAGAAGGGTGAGTATGCTTGTCCTCCCAGGGATAGTCAGTGCTTTCCACGCTTTCATTGTGTGGAAAGCACTGACTACCCACACAGGACTGCAGCCACTGTCATATGCGCTGCTCCCGCTGGTGATTGACAGCGGGATGCAGTGCATATTACAGGAGATAATGAGCAGACCCACGAGGCCGCAGCTGCAGCCTCATGACAGCCCCCGACACCACTTCACAGGCCTCCGTCCCCCACGGCATTATTGTTTTCGCATTATAAGACACACACCCCACTTCCCCCAAAAAATTTGGGGGAACAGAAGTGCGTCTTATAAAGCGAAAAATGCGGTATACATTTATATATATAATAATAATTCACTTATATAGCGCTATTCATTCCACATCATTTTGCATACATAAGCAAAGCATGATTAGTTAGTATGGTTAGTGAGGACATTTAGTGCATTAAAGGCAGTAGATGATTGACCTTTCAAATGTTTATTAATGTAATTTAGCAGTGTCAGGTGGTTGATCCAAAAGGAGCAGAGCAAGACATGTTAATGTGTCCGCACATTAAAGTGTTGCTACACTTAAAGGGACTCCCGTCAGGTTATTTTTCAGTATGATACTTATAGTACCCTTGAATAGTGCTCGGGTAGACCTTTCAGAATATGTAAAAATCATTAATGTACCCTGTGTATTTATCTTGCTATAACCACCTTCACACCCTGCAGGCAGCTGTAAAAGTAATTGTCACGAGTAGTCTGAGAGTCACAGTATGTAAGTGTTAATTAAATATCCACGCCTATGTAAGCAGTTATCTGTCCTCCCCTCTGTGATTGAAGTTACACTGAATCTCTCAGGTTTTTGCAGGCTGCTGGGTAATATCACTACAATCTGTGCTATCTATAAATGATTTCTGTTTATATGAACATTGGTTTTGCTGCACACATGTAATGTGTGTGTCTGCTGAGCAAATGATGTGTTCATGTAAACACAAAGAAGTACTCAGAGCACACATTACGCACATGCCTCAGATACACACAATGAAGATCTCAGAGCTGCATCTGCTATAAGAGCACACATTTTCCTCCTCCTTTCTCCTCTGTCTGCAATGAGTCACACAGAATACAGAGCGAGGACAGTGTAGTGATACATGAATATTCATTCTTTGGGGAGTGGGCAGCAGAGAATTCACTGTGATTGACAGATGGAATTAATCTTTTATTTTTAAGTTTACACAGTTGTGGGCAAAAGTATTGACACCCCTGCAATTCTGTCAGATAATACTCAGTTTCTACCTGAAAATGATTGCAATCACAAATTGTTTGGTATTATTATCTTCATTTAATTTGTCTTCAATGAAGAAACACAAAAGAGAATGAAGCAAAAAGCAAAACATTGATCATTTCACACAAAACTCCAAAAATGGGCCAGACAAAAGTATTGGCACCCTAAGCCTAATACTTGGTTGCACAACCTTTAGCCAAAATAACTGCGATCAACCGCTTCCTGTAACCATCAATGAGTTTCATACATAGTAACATAGTTTTTAAGGTTGAAGGAAGACTTTAAGTCCATCTAGTTCAACCCATAGCCTAACATGTTGATCCAGAGGAAGGCAAAAAAAAACCCATGTGGCAACACTAAGCTCCACATTGGGGAAAAAAATTCCTTCCTGACTCCTGACAGAGAGTTCCATAGTCTCACTGCTCTTACAGTAAAGAATCCGCGTCTGTGATTATGATTAAACCTTCTTTCCTCCAGACGTAGAGGATGCCCCCTTGTCCCAGTCTCAGGCCTAAGAGTAAAGAGATCATTAGAAAGGCCTCTGTACTGCCCCCTCATATATTTATACATTATTATAAGATCACCCCTAAGCCTTCGTTTTTCCAAGCTAAATAACCCCAAGTTTAATAACCTGTCTTGGTATTGCAGACCCCTTAGTCCTCTAATGACTTTTGTCGCTCTTCTCTGGACCCGCTCTAGTTCAGCTATGTCTTTCTTATACACCGGAGACCAGAATTGTACACAGTATTCTAAGTGTGGTCGCACTAGTGACTTGTGTAGAGGTAAAATTATGTTCTCCTCATGAGCATCTATGCCTCTTTTAATGCATCCCATTATTTTATTTGCCTTTGCAGTAGCTGCCTGACACTGGCCACTAAATGTGAGTTTGTCATCTACCCATACACCCAGGTCTTTTTCAGTGACAGTTTTGCCCAGTGTTTTACAATTAAGCACATAATTATACCTTTTGTTTCCTCTGCCCAAGTGCATGACTTTACATTTATCCCCATTAAAGCGCATTTGCCATTTAGCAGCCCAAGCTTCTAGTTTACATAAATCCTCCTGTAATATAAAATTATCCTCGTCTGTATTGATTACCCTGCAGAGTTTAGTGTCATCTGCAAATATTGAGATTCTACTCTGTATGCCCCCTACAAGGTCATTAATAAATATATTAAATAGAAGCGGGCCCAACACTGACCCCTGTGGTACCCCACTGTTAACTGTGACCCATTCTGAGTGTGTTCCATTAATAACCACCCTTTGTTTCCTATCACTAAGCCAGTTCTTAACCCACTTACACATATTTTCCCCTATCCCCTCTGCTGGAATTTTAAACCATTCTTCTTTGGCAAACTGCTCCAGGTCCCTGATATTTGAAGGGTGCCTTCTCCAAACTGCCATTTTTAGATCTCTCCACAAGTGTTCTATGGGATTCAGGTCTGGACTCATTGCTGGCCACCTTAGAAGTTTCCAGTGCTTTCTCTCAAACCATTTTCTAGTGCTTTTTGAAGTGTGTTTTGGGTCATTGTCCTGCTGGAAGTCCCATGACTTCTGAGGGAGACCCAGCTTTCTCACACTGGGCCCTACATTATGCTGCAAAATTTGTTGGTAGTCTTCAGATTTCATAATGCCATGCACACGGTCAAGCAGTCCAGTGCCAGAGGCAGCAAAGCAACCCCAAAACATCAGGGAACCTCCGCCATGTTTGACTGTAGGGACCGTGTTCTTTTCTTTGAATGCCTCTTTATTTCTTCTGTAAACTCCTATGTTGATGCCTTTGCCCAAAAAGCTCTACTTTTGTCTCATCTGACCAGAGAACAGTCTTCCAAAACGTTTTAGGCTTTCTCAGGTACATTTTGGCAAACTCCAGCCTGGCTTTTTTATGTCTCGGGGTAAGAAGTGAGGTCTTCCTGGGTCTCCTACCATGCAGTCCCTTTTCATTCAGACGCTGACGGACAGTACGGGTTGACACTGTTGTACCCTCGGACTGCAGGGCAGCTTGAAATTGTTTGGATATTAGTCGAGGTTCTTTATCCACCATCCGCACAATATTGCATTGAAATCTCTCGTCAATTTTTCTTTTCCGTCCACATCTAGGGAGGTTAGCCACAGTGTCATGGGCTTTAAACTTCTTGATGACACTGCGCACGGTAGACACAGGAACATTCAGGTCTTTGGAGATGGACTTGTAGCCTTGAGATTGCTCATGCTTCCTCACAATTTGGTTTCTCAAGTCCTCAGACAGTTCTTTGGTCTTCTTTCTTTTCTCCATGCTCAATGTGGTACACACAAGGACACAAGACAGAGGTTGAGTCAACTTTAATCCATGTCAACTGGCTGTAAGTGTGATTTAGTTATTGCCAACACCTGTTAGGTGCCACAGGTAAGTTACAGGTGCTGTTAATTACACATATTACAGAAGCATCACAAGTTTTTTCTAACAGTGCCAATACTTTTGTCCACCCCCTTTTTTATGTTTGGCGTGGAATTATATCCAATTTGGCTTTAGGACAATTCTTTTTGTGTTTTTTCATTGAAGACAAATTAAATGAAGATAATAATACCAAAGAATTTGTGATTGCAATCATTTTCAGGAAGAAACTGAGTATTATCTGACAGAATTGCAGGGGTGTCAATACTTTTGGCCACAACTGTATAACTAATAGAAATACATGAATAGAGAGAGCTTAGACGGAGTAATTAGAAAATTATATCAGTTAAATATTGACCTGTCAGATTACCTTTAAAGATTGGCATTGAATGTAGTACATGTCACTAAGATGATCCTCAGCTTGGCTTGTCCTGATTTAAATAGTCCCCTTTTTTACCTTATTTTATTTCCACTATTCCTGAGTATTTGTTTTTTCTTTCTCTCTTTAAAATCCGCTATACTGTCCCATAGAGATGGGCCTTTTTATTTAGTGCAACATATTTTGCTCTTTATCAAAGGGACATTACTCACAGGATTTTCTGGCTACTTTGCATAATTACTATGTGACAACCCCTTGGTAAAGACCAAACATTTTGCAGTTAACAAAAAGGCCCGTATATCTGAAACTGTATTAAAAAAGAACAAAATTAGTCATAGGAGCATTGGTAATAAAATAAAAGCAAAAACGGGCCACTTTTGACCTGCTGAGAAGTCCTCCTTTATGCAATGTAAATTGTAACATCTATATTTTTAATTTCATTTATACAGTGGATTCTTTCTAAATTGGAAGAAGTTCGAGATCTTCAGCTAAGCGATTTATAATCTTGATATCTCCTAAAAACCAATTCTGCCGTTCCTGAAGACGCTGTTCATACCACCCTTTGTTTAACACTTTTTGAGATCAAACAGCTCTTTATACAAGATTATATCCTCATGTAAATTTGATGCATTTTTCTCTTTGTATACATATTGCACAGATAGAAGTACAGGCACACTTTTAACATGCAATTACTTAAATTATAAAAATTCCTCCAGTACTGTATTATAGAAATATTGCAGTCTATATTTATTGCCAATAATAAAGATGTAAAATGTATATCATTACTTAACAAAAATCAGGGTTCACTAACTTAAACTGTAAAATGTGTTATTGAGTAGTGTTGATCCTTATGGTAGAAGACCGTTTCCCTGACAATCTGCAGTCTGCTAAGTTTTGGGGCTGGTTAAACACTTTTATGCATGGGACGTTCACAGAGTAATGACAATATACATCATCTTGGATCAGGCAGACAGATCAATCAGTCTGGTTCCTACTAATCGTATGACTGTCTAAATTAAAGAGAACCTATCACCCCCTCCCCCCATGGATTAGAATCTAAGTCCAGTACTGAATGCAGCATTCAGGCAAGGTGTCCCCCGTGGCTCTGTGGGGCTGCTACCCCGATATATAGGCTTATAAAAACTTACAGTAAAAATCCATGGAGGTGGGCCCTTGTGATTCAGGCACCTCGTCCACAGGGGCATTTTACGCCCCCTGCTCCTCTGTGCCGCCCATGTCCTCGCTGCCTTGCTCGTCCCCTTCATGTTCTCCTTGCTTTGTGCGTCCTTGTAGTGTTGACGCAGGCGTGTTGTGCTATGGAGAAAGGCGGAGAAATGAAAGGACGTCATAGCAGGAGGTGGGACATGCACCGAGTCCTCAACCTCACTCTGCGCTTGCATGAACACCACAACAACGCGCAGAGCGAGGAGGGCATTAAGGGAACAGCAAGGCAGCAAGGACATGGGCAGCACAGAGGCGCAAGGGGCGTGAAATGCCCCGTGGACGAGGTGCCTGAATCACAAGGGCCCGCTTCCACTGATTTTTACTGTAAGTTTTTATAGGCCTATATATTGGGGTAGCAGCCCCACAGAGCCATGGGGAACCCCTTGCCTGAATGCAGCAGATATGCTTCATTCAGTGCTGGACTTAGATTCACATCGATGGGGGGGGGTGACAGGTCCTCTTTAAGTTTAATAATTAGCATTTAAAGCACCATATTGAACTCCACAAGAACATATTGTTAATCTTTGAGTTCATGAAAGATTAGTTTTACAAGCAACTGATGGGTAATACTTCTGATGGCCACTGTGGTTTGATGCATTCTGGCTTCTTGGACACATCACACCAGCTTCTATAGACAACATATTATTAGTGAGACTTTGCTGGCAATCTGGTAAATGATTGGGTATATAATTGTTTACTGATGTGTGTAAAGCCATGGGACAGACTTTGGTGAATGCAGGAAATATTTTAATATTTTGGTTTTGCATCAGTAGATCCTGCTGGTTATCCGAATGTCTGGTTTACAATGTAAGCTCTTGCATTCTTTTTACTTATTTGGAATGTATGTTTGTATTAATTTATATATAGTTCTTCAGTTTGTTTGCATTCAGTAGGTAAGAAAAATGTTTTATATTTCCTTTTTTTGTTTTAAAGGGATTATCTATTGAAGAAAACGTCTGTGCATATGTTTTTTTAGGGAATATGGTTATTAAGGAGTGGGAGTCTCTCCTCTATAAGCCAGAATGAAAAAGACATTAGGGCTCACTCACACTGGCGTATACATTGGACTACTGTTATCCGATGTTTTGTTGGATAGCACAAGCTCCAATGTTATAATATGGGGCAGTGCCAATCAACACTATTTTTCTCATACCAATTTTGGTATAAGAAAAAAATTGCTGAATGCTGTGATTAGCAGCATATATTGGCGGGTCACATACCTATTCAAGTCTATGGGTGCATGCAAAACATCAGCCTGCACTAGCATGACACCTGAGTGGAGTTCAATATACACCGACACACACAATGGAGAAGATTGAGAAAATAAGTCTCCTCTGCTCCTTTTCTAGCAGGTGAGAGTAATCGGATCACCGTAACAGGCCGCTCGGCTCACGCTTGCAGCAGAGCTTGAGTTGAGTGTCATATGCATATAACATCCAATTCTCTCACATGGGAGAATCATTACTAGAGTAAGCGAACCTAAAGGACTATCTCCTATCCCATTAGACATTTCTGTCCTTGTATGAAGAACCTTTCATCATAGTTTGCTGTATACTAAAACCCTGGCTGGCCGTGGCTTCCCGTGGCAAAATCAGTTGGGGTTGCCAGGAACAAGACCCATGGCACATTCTAAAACGGGTTTACTTCATAACCCTTTCAATCTGCCTTAAATCTTGTTTTTTTTATTTATTTCACTGCTAATCCCTTATTGTTGTTTCATCTTACAAGTCATATTTGTTCCCCTAATATAGTGTAGTATTGTTTACAACACTCGGATTCTCGAATGTATCTGTCATTTATATGCCTCACTGGCTAAGAAAATGTACGCAGTAACTAGAATGTCAAGACGACACAAAGATGAATCGTAAATGACTGTTTACACTTAATACTTCAGTTTAGGTTGAATAGTGGCTGGGTGGAGTACAGGAGAAGCTGCACACCTCTAGCCACATGCATGCACCACACTGGCCTGTCACATCTGTTTAATTCTTATTCTAGAAAATGTGTCTAAAGAGATTTTTTTTCCCATTTTTCTTCATGCGTTCATTCAGAGTTATATATATGTTCCAATATACTGAGCCCATCCTAGAGGCGCACAGCAGGAAGATCTGTACAGTGTGCACATTGTGCTCCTCATAAGGGAAGGCCAGTATGTTTCAATTAGCTTGGAAAGAAGAGTTCAGCTCCACTTATCAGCTGTGGCATTAGGATTAAGTTATACAGAGCTTTCTTTGTGCTCTGAAAGGTTTAATTTAACGACCTACTGCGCACACTGAGTTTTATATGTCCTCTAGTACCATGATACTAAACACTATGCATAATGTCTGCCACTTGTAAAAAAGAAAAACATGAGATTAAAATGATTCATTTTGAAATATTGTCTGTGTCATTTCTTTTATAATTTACTGCAAAAGAAAGACCATTTCCAAGATTTTCCATAGATTTAAAAAGGGCAAAAAGCTTTTTGAACCAAATTTTAAAAACTGTGAAATATGAATTCGTTGCTACTAGTTTTTCTCTAAAGTCTGTATTTCATCTGCAACCTTTTGTATTAATATGTGTGATCACTAGCCATAGGTTGTGTAAAAGTATTTGACTTTTTGGAAAGTTATTAATAAGGCTATAAGGTTTGAGGGAACCCTGCATGACCAGAGTCAATAGTTTAATTTACCATCTTATATATACAGGTAAAATTAATACATTTAATGCTTTTGTGGCGTAAATAAAAGATGATTAACATGTTGTTTCTGAGCTTCAAAATTTATTGGGTAAATTTAGTACATGATTTATACAGTGTTCCACTAATTGTAAGCGTGATTACCAGACCAAATCAAATGAACTTCATACAAACTCAAGAGACTTAGACATGTTCCTCCTATTCCTATTGAGAATATGTAATTAACTTGATAACTGGGTGTTATCATTTCACTTGTCAATATTAGGGTACCATAACAGAGGAATGTGACAACCCAAATTTCCAAGAAAAGATGTACCACCATTACTGTGCCCTAACATGTAAGTTATGGCCATACTTCGGTCAGAAAATGGTGATGATGCTTTCAAACCTCACAAAAAGCTGATTTGCAGACTTACAAGACTCATGATGCTTGTGTAAAAGGAGGAGGAACAATGGAAAGGGTCTAGCAACAATGCGGTGGCCTCCCCTTTCTTCTGTTAGCTAGTAATGTTGCCTTGCTCTACACCTTCCTTCTACATCCATTCCCGCCTGCCCATCCCTGCACTAGTTGTTCGTACAGCTCCAGTTCTTTTCCTACTCCGTCCAGGCTGCCTTTTACTTCTTGGTATAGTTATAATGTATATCAGCCCATAATGTTCCTCAAATGTTAGACCAAGCATGAAATGTCTTAGGGAAGTGGGAACATTAAAATACAAGAGGTACAGTGCCTTGTGAAAGTATTTTGCCCCCTTGAACTTTTCAACCTTTTGCCACATTTCAGGCTTCAAACATAAAGATATAAATTCTAATTTTTCTTTGAAGAACCAACAACAAGTGGGACACAATTGTTAAGTGGAACGAAATTTATTGGATATTTTAAAACTTTTTTAACAAATAAAAAAACTGAAAAGTGGGGAGTGCAATATTATTTAGCCCCCTTGAGGAATGCTTTGTAGCGCCATCTTTTGCTGTGGTTACAGCTGCAAGTCGCTTGGGTATGTCTCTATCAGTTTTGCACATCGAGACACTGAAATTCTTGCCCATTCTTTTTTGCAAAACAGCTGGAGCTCAGTGAGGTTGGATGGAGAGCGTTTGTGAACAGCAGTTTTCAGCTCTTTCCACAGATTCTCGATTGGATTCAGGTCTGGACTTTGTCTTGGCCATTCTAACACCTGGATATGTTTATTTTTTTAACCATTCCATTGTAGATTTTGCTTTATGTTTTGGATCATTGTCTTGTTGGAAGATAAATCTCCATCCCGGTCTCAGGTCTTTTGCAGACTCCCAACAGATTTTCTTCTAGAATGGTCCTGTATTTGGCTCCGTCCATCTTCCCATCAATTTTTAACCAACTTCCCTGTCCCTGCTGAAGAAAAGCAGGCCCAAACCATGATGCTGCCACCACCATGTTTGACAGTGGGGATGGTGTTTTGAGGGTGATGAGCTGTGTTGCTTTTATGCCAAACATATAGTTTTGCATTGTGGCCAAAAAGTTTGATCTTGGTTTCCTCTGACCAGAACACCTTATTCCACATGTTTGGTGTGTCTCCCAGGTGGCTTGTGGCTAGCTTCAAATGAGACTTTTTATGGATCTCTTTGAGAAATGGCTTTCTTCTTGCCACTCTTCCATAAAGGCCAGATTTGTGCAGTGTACGACTGATTGTTGCCCTATGGACAGACTCTCCCACCTCAGCTGTAGATCTCTGCAGTTCATCCAGAGTGATCATGGGCCATTTGGCTGCATCTCTGATCAGCCTTCTCCTTGTTCGAGATGAAAGTTTAGAGGGACGGTCGGGTCTTGGTAGATTTGCAGTGGTCTGATACTCCTTCCATTTCAATATGATCGCTTGCACAGTGCTGCTTGAGATGCTTAAAATTTGGGTAATCTTTTTGTATCCAAAACCGGCTTTAAACTTCGCCACAACAGTATCTCGGACTTGCCTAGTATGTTCCTTGGTATTTATGATGCTCTCTGCACATGAAACTGAACCATGAGACTATCACAGAGCAGGTGCATTTATACGGAGACATTACATTCACTACACACAGGTGGATTCTATTTATCATTACCAGTCATTTAGGACAACATTGGATCATTCAGAGATCCTCACTGAACGTCTGGAGTGAGTTTGCTGCACTGAAAGTAAAGGGGCTGAATAATATTGCACACCCTACTTTTCAGTTTTTCATTTGTTAAAAAAGTTTAAAATATTCAATAAATTTTGCCCCAGTTCACAATTGTGTCCCACTTGTTCTTGATTCTTCACAAAAAAATTAGAATTTATATCTTTGTTTGAAGCCTGAAATGTGGCAAAAGGTTGAAAAGTTCAAGGGGGCCGAATACTTTCACAACGCACTGTATATATTTTAATAGCAAACATGACACTGGTATATTTGTATACTGTACTTGCATTTTGGTGACAAGATAACATAATTTAATGTTGCTGTTTTTCTCCTTCGCCTCATTGGGGGACACAGGACCGTGGGTGTTATGCTGCTGTCCACTAGGAGGCGACACTAAGTATTATCTGAAAAAGATAAATGGCTCCTCCTCTGTAGCATACACCCCCTGAGACAATCCTCAGATCCTCAGTTTTTGCTTAGTGTCTTATAGGAGGCAGACGTCTTCACTCTCTCTCCATTATTTTTACTTTTTGAAGCTGCATTTTACTTTTTGAAGGGGACATGACATCCGCAGGTACCTCCCCAGACCCCACAGTTGGGACTCTGGGTCGAGCTACTTTGTATGACAAGGGCTATTCCTTTCTCGGCCCTCCACTGTTGGAGGTGCAGGGTTAAAGCGACTTCCAGACCTGCCGGTTCTGAGGCCCGCATTCCTCCCCAGTCCCCACAGATGGGGCTCTGGGTCGCAGTAATGCCCCATGTCCCCACCGCAAGCAGCAAGACAGAGGGAACAAAAACCGGCATATGGGCTCTGCAGCAGGACGGATGCAGCTTCAACAAGGAGCCACAACCCCACAGGTGATAGCGGCCCATTAGGCACCCTATATTAGGGTAGCCTACAGGCATCGCTTTTATAATCGCTGCCCCACGGCCCCCGCTCCTCCCGCATGTCCGCGCGAACCTCCGCGCCGGCCCGCCTCTATTTTCGGCCGCAAAATCTACTACAGGCCCCGGCTTCGGGCCTAGCTTTGCGATCCCCGCCCCCCGCCGCCGCGTCATCGCTGAAAGGCGGGGCTTCCCCTCGCACCTCTCCTGCAGCGTGGGACACTGTTTTGGCGCCATTATCAGCGCCATAATGCTCCCTGGACCCTGAATCCACTCCAGAGGCATCGGAGTTGCACTGGACAGGGCTCCACAGACGCTGGGGGACACTGGATCGTGGTGAGAGCGGCATCTAAGGGCTGGCAGCCACAGGGACTGGTAAGCAGCTCAGCATACTCTGCTGCAGCTCCCCTTCCATCCCATATCACCTCCCTGCATTATACATAGCGGGGCCTAGTCCTCACAGGGCCTATGTACTCAGGCACCTTGTCAGGACTAAAGGGCAAGAAGGCTAAGACATATACTGCATAGTACACCATCTGCACTGCATGCAGACTTCTCTCACCAGTGGCAGTACTACCTCGCTCTGCTCAGGATGTACTATTACAACTGCAATAGAGCCTACTGCCCCTGAGGTGTCACCCAGTGCCCCTAATGCATCCGAATGTGCAGTTCTGCTGTCGCAGCCCATGACAGTGTTTGGAGACACTGTCCCCTAACTTGATTCAGACCCTGCAAAACCACTTGTCACCCGTGACTGTAGGTCCTAGCACTACGCCACAGGACTCCACGGACGATAGTAACCCTCTTAGGTGTTCACATCGTCACAACTACTCCTCAAGGTCCGAGGACACAAGGAAACGGTCAAGGAGATCTCCTTCACCTGCGTATTCCACGGGCTCTCAGGTTTCATACTCAAAGACAGCCAACAAGACTCGCCTACATCACATAGGCACTATGAGTCGGCGTCAGATCATGACGTGGATACACATCTGGACTTGGATTATTCTGAGTCTACAGCCTGATTGAGGACCTTACCACGGCAGTCAATCAGACCGTAGATATCTCTGATCCTCAAACGGAAACAGATAATGCAATTTCCTTCATATAGGAAAAACGCCCAGATGTCCCTCCTTCCCCATTTCCCCACTGTTGGGGAACTTGGGTTGAAGTCGAGACTACGCAGGAGCCCTCTGATAGTGGACTCCTTAATCACCCCTAAAGGGTTTTTAGGTTGAGACACCGCAGGTAGGGCGAGCCCATTCCAAGCCTCAGCCTGCTGCATGTGTCTGATGGGCACATGCGGCAGCATAGCACATGGAACTTCAGCCCTGCTGCGTGCTCCTAATGGGCATATGCAGCAGCGCACACACTCCAGGAGTCCCAGCTCCACTGCATACTCCTGACGGTCACAGATGCAGCATCACATTATGGAGCATCGGATGAAAACAAGCGGTAGCTGCAACACACTACAGGCTGCAGCAACCTCGTAAGGCATGGATCTCATCCTGATAAAAGGTTTGGGATTAGAGAGACAATGGAGTCTCTGTACCCATTCTTGCCTGCAATGACAGAGACCTTGTCGGATTCCCCTCAGGTGGACCGACCCTCCCATCTCACGACTGTCTACTAAGACACTCCTCTCCATCCCTGACAGCTCCTCTATCTAAGATACACCTTAACTTATCAGATTTCTGTCGCGGCAATATTATGCGCGCCTCCTTAGATGTGGCAAATTGCGCAACCTCGGCAGCCTCTAACACCATCATTTTAGATGGGCTCTCTGACTCCAAGACTGGTAAGCGGACTCAGCCTCATTGAGGCGAAGCAGCTTACTCCACTCCCTTATCTCAGCGGACACCTCTCCGGTGAAAAGCTACATTAATTACTCTCTGGTGCAACAGGAGGTAACTGTAGCTCAATACCTCAGCGCAGTCTGAGCGCCTTTTTGTTCCCTGTCAGCAAACACGGTTCCGTTCCATTTCGGAACTCATTTGGCCGAACAACTTGCCAACCGTCCCAACACGGTGGCGGATCGCGCAGAACTAGACCTTCTCAATTCTTCCCCCCCCCCCCCCCCCCCAAAAAAAAAAAAAAAAAAAAAAAAGGATGTATATATACAGGGTATATGTATGTGTATGTAATATATATATATATATATATATATATATATATATATATATATATATATATATATATATATATGTATATATATATATATATATAATATATGTATATATATATATATATATATATATATAAATCTGAGCGGCCTAATGGTTAAGGCTCCTGCCTCAGGAGCATGGTATCTTTCTTGCACCTTGGTTCAGATCCCCAGGTAGGATTATTTTCCTTCAAATGGATACCGGCGTCATCATTCCGGTGCCTACAAACGAGAGGTTTCAGGGATTCTACTCTAACCTCTTAGTTCACAAAAAGAGATCATTCCGACCCATCCAGGACCTAAAACATCTCAACGAATTTGTCTGTGTGCGACATTTCTGCATGGAGTCCCTTCGCTTCATCATAGCCTCTATGGACAGAGGGAATTCCTCGCCTCCATAGACATTCGGGATGCGTACCTACACATCCCAATTGCTCAGGTCCATCAAAAATTCCTACACTTCGCAGTCGGTGAAGACCATTTTCAGTTCGTGGCCCCTCCCATTTGGCCTCGCCGCAGCTCCAAGAGTTTTCACACAGGTCATGGCGGCCGTTATGACTATACTTTGCTCGAGAAGAATTGTCGACCTACCATTCCTAGACTATCTCCTCGTCACGTCAAGGTTCCATCTTTCAGGGACTGCGAACACACTGTATCACCATAGATACACTAGTTCGCTTAGGTTGGTTAATCACCTTACCCAAGTTTTTCTCCAGTCCCAAGTCAGTCTCTAACTTTTCTGGGAACGCTATTCGATACTTCTCGGGGGTTGGTTCTCCTCCTACAGAACAGGTCCCGAACTCTACAGCAGGAAGTTTGCCACTTGTGTGGCCAACAATCTCACTCTCCTCGCTTCGCCAGGAGAGTGCTAGGTCGCATGGTCACTGCGATACAGGCAGTTCCATTTCCACCACTACACCTCAGATCTCTCCAGATGCAGATCCTGCCTACCTGGGACAAGAAACCACACTCATTGACATGACCTTTCGCCTCTCACCTGCCACCGACCATTCCTCTGGTGGTTTTGACCTCTTTCCCTGACTCGGGGCAGGTCGTTCCTCAGCCTGCTGGGGGTTACTTACCACGGATGCGAGCCTCACCGACTGGGAGCTGAGGATCTCCTCCACACTGCGCAAGGCAGATGGACGCAACCGGAATCCACACTGCCCGTCACCCTCCTGGAAATTCTAGTCATTTATCTGGCACTTCGATCGCTCCATCGACTTCTAGCATGCCGTCACATCAGAATACCATCAGACAACGCCATGGAAGTGGCTCATATAAATCACCAAGGCGGGACCCGCAGCAGACTTGCCATGCAGGAGGTCAAACCAATTCTCCCCTGGGCAGAAAACAACAACTCTTTTCTATCGTCAGGCCACATTCTAAGGGTCGACAATTGGGCAGCAGTTTTTCTCAGCCGGCAAGCACACGGAAAGCGGGTTCTCCACCCGTAAGTCTTTCACCAAATCTGCAGGTGTTGGGTATCCCAGACGTAGAATCATGGCGTTCAGTCTCAATGCCAAGGTTCCCGACTACATAGCCGGGTCACACGACCCACAGTCTCTAAGCGCAGACGCTTTAGTCCAACCTTGAACCCAGTTTCGGCTTTTCTCCATTTTCACTCCCCTACCTCTCGTACCCAGAGTGGTCAGGAAGATCAAGCTGGAAAGGCTTCCAGTAATCCTAAATGCTCCGGACTGGCCCAGGAGAGCGAGGTACGCCGACCTAGTACAGCTCAACGCCGACGTTCCATGGCGTCTTCCAGACCGACCAGATCTACTTTCCCAGGGTCCGATTTTCCGCCCGAATTTTCAGGCCCTGATTTTTGACGGCGTGGCCCTTGAGACCTGGGTTTTTAACTCAGGCTGGTTTTTTTCTCATGAGGTCATACCCATGATCAGAGCAAGGAAGCCGGTGTCGGAAAAGATATACCTCGCACATGGAAACTATCTTGGTCATGGTGCAAATCTGGTGATCAAGCACCCCTCCAATTCTCCTTACCAAATACCTTAGTTTTTCTCTAATCTGGACTGGGCAAGGGCCTCGTCCTTGCCTCCATCAAGGGACAGGTTCTGTTCTGTCAGTACTCTTTCAAAGTTGACTAACAGTTAACCCTAAAATTGAAACCTTTATTGAGGCGGTATGCCTCCTGGTTCCCCCCCTTACAAGGGACCCCAGTTGCATGGGATCTTAATCTAGTTCTGGAGGCTCTCCAGAAGCCTCCCTTTGAACCACTTAAGGACTTTCCCTTCAGCTGTTGTCTCACAGGTGGTTTTCCTTGTAGCGATTACATCGCTCCTTCGAGTGTCAGAGCTTGCTGCTCTTTCCTGTAAAGCACCTTTTCTGGTTCTTTTTCAGCAACACCAGGTTGTGCTCAGGTCTGTACCTTCCTTCACTCCGAAGGTGGTACCCCAATTTCATCTGAATGAAGACAGTTCATTGCCGTTCTTCCGTCCGGCACTGGTACACCAGGTAGAAAGGGCCCTGCACTCCCTGGATCTAGTTTGAGCACTCAAAATATGTGTCTAGAAATGCATCCTTCAGAAAGGCTGACTCTCCTTTTGTTCTCTCAAAAGGACCCCGACAGGGTATGACAGCCTCCAAGGCTACTCTATCCAGGTGGCTCAAAATCATCATTCAGGAAGCTTATCAGCTTCGACTCCTGCCTATTTCCTCAGGTATTAAGGCACCCTCCACCAGAGCTGTTGTACTTTCCTGGGCTATTAGGCACCAGGCAACTGCTCACAGGTATGCGAAGTAGCCACCTGGTCCAACCTTCACACATTTGTTGAGGACTAGGTATGCACGTTGTGATGCTTCACAGACACCAGTCTTGGCAGGCGCATCCTGCAGGCTGCATTGACTCACATGTAATGTGCAGCCAGTGTAGTGATGTTCTAGCTTCCCACCCAGGGACTGCTTTAGGACGTCCCACGGTCCTGTGTCCCCCAATGAGGCGAAGGAGAAAAGGAGATTTTTGTGTACTCACCGTAAAATCCTTTTCTCTTAGCCTCTAATTGGGGGACACAGCACCCACCCTTTTGGCCCACCGGGCCTTGTTGACTTCTATGTTTGTTCAATATGGTTATCTGGTATGGTTGCCTGATTATTATAGGCTATGTTGTTCATACCTGCTCCTACTGCTTTAGCACAAAACTGAGGATCTGAGGATTGTCTCAGGGGGTGTATGCTACAGAGGAGGAGCCATTTATCTTTTTCAGATAATACTTAGTGTCGCTTCCTAGTGGACAGCAGCATAACACCCACGGTCCTGTGTCCCCCAATTAGAGGCTAAGAGAAAAGGATTTTACGGTGAGTACACAAAAATCTCCTTTTTCCAATAAACAGTGCCACTTTAGTCCATGGGTTGTGGCTGGTATTACAGCCAATGTTCTAAAGTGCTGCTCCTACAAAAAAGAACAGATCTTTTTTTAATCGTGGAAATTTGTTTGAAGCCAATTTCTGCCGAGCATATTTTTCACTCTATATATGTATCATAATTCATGGATTGTCATTGGGTATCATTACCCAGACCAATAGCCTCCTGTATGCCTATGCAACCGGACACAACGCCATCTTAAAACAAAGCCAGGAACAACCTGCCACTCATTCAGCCTGCCATAATAGCCTACAGCACCCACCGCCGCACACAACTGGTAGGAAGGACAAGGCTCTGCGGCCTGTGAATGAGGGAATGGGTTGCGGGCACCCTCTAGTGTCTGCAAGAAGTAATGGCAGGAGCAGTGGGAGAGCTCTGCACTAACCAGAGGGGGGAAAGACACAGAAACACAAACATACACACAGATATACATGCATACACAGACACACACATCTACTTCAATAATCCTCCTGTCCCATCCCTCATCAACCTTTGTCCCGATATCCTCCTATTTCACGCCAATGGCAGTCATATATGCACACCCACGTGATGGGTGTGCAGATATGCCACGCACTGGCACATTGCGCAGTACCGCCAGTGTTGCTGCAGCCTCCCGAAACTGCCTATGTTGACACTGATAATGTGTCTAAGTGCACTTGCGCACTTACTCAAGCGGCCGCCATTTTGTATACCCATGAGTCCAAAGATGGCAGTCACATGAGTAAGTGTGCATTACGCGACAACCATCTTTGGACACCTGGGTATGCAAAGATGGCACCAGCATGACCAGATGTGTGCATGCTCACCTACGCTGCCGCCATCTTTGTACACGGAAGAGAGAGACCACACACAGTGGGGAGAGCGCAGGGGGAGAGAAAGCCCACAGGGAGAGAGAGTTCACAGGGGGGAAGAAGAGACGGCGCACAATGGGGAGAGAAAGTACATGGCAGAGACAGCCCACAGGGGAAGAGAGCGCATGGGGAGAGAAAACTGGGAAGAGAGAGTGCACAAAGGGAAGAGATAGCTCACAGGGTGGAGGGAGAGTGCACAGGGGGGAGACAGCTCAAAGGAGAGCACAGGGAGGAGAGAGACAACACACAAGAGCGCGCAGGGGAGACGGACATCTCACGGGGGAGAAAGGTCGAAGAGCGCAGATGAAATACAACAGCATTAGGGTGCAGAGCATACAGGGAGAGGCGGCCACCTTCCCTAGCGTACATAGCCTGCCCCCATCATGACGTCACTGCCCTCCCGATGTGGTAGCATCGGGTACCCATCTAGTAATGTAATAAGTGAATACTGAGTTGTGACTTGCAAGTTGTGTCAATGTGTAAGGTTGGCCATACACATTAGATGGCTCTTGGCTGAACAGTGCATTTGCCAACAGCCATCTCAGCCAACACTCCCATATACAGGACTGTTTATGTCTTTGTCAGTGGCAAACTTACAAAACCATCAAAGGATCAAATACTTATTTCCCCCACTGTACATTTTTATTGCAGAGGTTTCGCCGATCATTAAAACACGCTGAATTGATATGCTGCGTATTTAAATCTGCAAATAGAAAATAAGCAGTGTGTGTGTGCATAAGACTTCAGAATTCTCATTCACTTTGCTGGTAATAGGAAATCCTTCAGGTTTTGTGACAAAAAAGCACAAAAAAAGTGACAAGAATGCAATGTGTGCACAACTTAAGTGTTTGGTGCAGAAATGTCTGCATCCCTTTGCAGGAAAAATGCAGCATAAAATATGGGTGTTTTTTAATGTATTTTTGACAATGTTTTTACATGTGTATTTGGTGCAGATTTTTCCTTGCTCCTTTGTATGGGTGAAATCTGCAGTAAAACATGTTGCGCATTTAAATCTGCAAGCCCCATTTACCCACATCACTTTCCAGAGCCTGGAAGTGAGGTAGTATTTGACAAGACATCCTAGTAAGCCAGGAGAGATTCTGATAAGAAATAATTGGAAGCTGGGAGATTCTAACGGGACATCACAGGAAGCTGGGAGATTCTGAAGGGATAGCTCAGGAAGCCGGGAGATTCTCAAGGGACATCACAGGAAGCTGGGAGATTCTCACGGGACATGACAGGAAGCCGGGAGATTCTCACGGGACATCACAGGAAGCCAGGAGATTCTCACGGAATATCACAGGAAGCCAGGAGATTCTCACAGGCAGGTGGCGACGCATCTGCCGGATCAGCCGCCTGATGACCGACTTGCGGCCCAGATCCAGCAAGCCCCATGCATTGTCTATGGGGCTTGTTGTCCGGTGCGGCAAAAGTCCCTGTCAAGTGTACTAACTGCCTTAGATAAGCATTTTACTAATAACTTTGCCTTCCCAAATCCTTCTGTAACTTGAGCAGCTCTTTTGGTCACTTGAAGCCTAAATAAAGAATGTAAGGTTCAGCTAGTTTTAAAATGTTTTTTAAAATACTGGTCAGTCCAAAGAAGGCGTTGAAGAATTATAAAAATTACCTAGGTTCACAATACATTAGAGCTGTTCATTGCAGCAGACATGTTTACGGTTTCCATTGTAAGTGACTGCAAAAGAGGCATTTTTAGGCATTTTAGAGCGCATACGTATTTGATACCTCAAAAACGTGTGCGCTACATGAGAAAGACTGATAGATGACAGGATAGACAGAAAGATAGCTGCAAGAATAGTATTACCAGTTTCCTGCATAAGCTTTAATGAGCAGCACTGGAAGTAGTACAAAATAGCGGGGAGACTGGTAAAGCTATTCTCAATCTATCTATCTATCTACAACCCCTAGAAAAAATTATGGAATCACCTTGCTCGAGGATGTCCATTCAGTTGTTTCATTTTGTAGAAAAAAAGCAGATCACAGACATGGCACAAAACTAAACTCATTTCAAAAGGCAACTCTCTGCTTTGAAGAAACACTAAGGCCGGGTTCACATTGCGTGTCAGATCCGATCCGAGGCTGTCAGGGTGAACCTGACAGCCCCGGATCGGATCAGCACACAGAACCGGAAGGTTAATATGCTCTCCGGTCCGGTATGCACGCAGCTGCCACCACTGATGAATCAAGACCGCGGCTGGCAGGGAGCTAGCCGCTGTCCAGAAACAAGTTATAAAACGTGGGGAAACGAGGATCTCATAAGTATAGGCACAACACTTTTTTACTGATTTTACCAACGACAGAAATTTGTGTTTACTATACCTTTTTAACACGAGTGGAGACCAAATTTTCATGCAAATAAAAGTTTAATACAGATCAAAAACATGAAACAGAGGATCCAAACAATGTTACAATATAAAACAGGACAGGATTTGGTGGTGTAGGGAGACACAGACACCACGGGCACAAATTAACTACAGGCAATGAGTATACATAACATTAGCATGCTATTTACATAGTATATGCTTTAGAGAGACTGCATAGTAGATTATAAGTCAGTAAATAGGGATACCTATGTCCAAAGACACAGAATGAACATTGAGTCAGGTAAATCAGAAGTCCCTATGGAACCAACATAAAGTAATTAGCAATCATCAACATCAACCTCCTTTAGTTGAAAACACCAAGCAGTCAGTATAGTACCATTAGCCATGTAGTAGTACCCCTAGTGTCAGAGAGGAGCCCCGACACGTGTTTCCAGTCTTCCTCAGGGGCTGTGGTGTCCTGAAACAACTGCGGCGTGCAGCCGCAGGGGTCCAGTTCACGGATCCTCCCAGACCGGGGTAATCCGGCCCCATAGACTCCCATGTTAGGGAGCGCCGGATTGCCCCGGATCCGGGCGAATCCGGGAATTGCCAATTAGAGGAGATATTCTCCTCTCAGACACAAAAACGCTGCAAGCAGCGTTTGTGTCTGTGGGAGAATTCTGAATTCTCCCGGATCGTCTCGGACAGATAAAAACTATCTGGCCCAATAGGCTATTATGGGGCCAAAATCCGGTCCGGGGCTGTCCGGTTTACACAGACAGCCTCGGATCGGAACCATCCTGCAATGTGAAGCCAGCCTAAAGGGCCCGTCACACGGGGCGACATCGGGGACGTATGTAAAGGGGCGATGTCGGCGCCACCGAGAAGTCGCCTGGTTTCAGAGCATGCTCTGAAACCAGGCGACCAATCTGGGGCGATGTGCACACATCGCCCCATGTAACCTGCCGCCAGTGACCTGTCAGGCGATGGGAGCCATAGGCTCCCATTGTCCTGCATTGCCACTGGGGTTTTCAGACACCCCGACGGCGATGCCGCCTGAAAGCTTCGCCGGCGCGGGGCTGGAGATGGCGCCCCGTGTAAACGGGGGAAGGTGACGCTGGCGGGGCGCCAAAACGTGCACGCACCAGCCAGTCGCCGCCGACATCCCCAGTCCTTCGCCAGGTGTGACGGTACTTTAATAGAAATGCTCCAGCATGAGAGATGTCTATTGAAACAAAGGAGAGGATTATGCAACTCGTAATAGGGGGTAAATCAACATGCAATGTTGCAAAAGATGTAGATTGTTCACAGTCGGCTATGTCTAAAATTTAGTCCAAATACAAACATGGGAAGGTTGTTAAAGGGAAACATACTGGTAGACCAAGGAAACATCAAAGCGTTAAGACCGGAAACTTAAAGCATTATGTCTCCAAAACAGGAAATGCACAACAAAACAAATGAGGAACGAATGGGAGGAAACTTGGGTCAATGTCTGTGACCGAACTGTAAGAAACCGCCTAAAGAAAATGGGATTTACATACAGAAAAGCTAAGCAAAAGTCATTAACACCTAAACAGAAAAAAAAACAAGGTTACAATGGGCTAAGGAAAAGTAATCGTGGACTGTGGATGACTGGATGAAAGTCATATTCAGTGATGAATCACAAATCTGCATTGGGCAAGGTGATGATGCTGGAACTTTTGTTTGGTGTCGTTCCAATGTGATTTATAAAGATGACTGCCTGAAGAGAACATGCAAATTTCCACAGTCATTGATATGGGGCTTCATGTCAGGTAAAGGCACTGGGGAGATGGCTGTCATTACATCTTCAATAACACTGGGGAACACCATTTTTTAGGAGTTAGGTCAGACAACTGTTCTTAATTAATTTTTGGATGCTGAATCCAGAAATGATCTCAGTTTTTCTCTATCACGTCAAGTTTTTGAACTATAGGATTTTTGTCTTCTCAAAAATATGTAAACTACTGTACCTAAAAAGTGTTTTTTTTTTCAAGATATTGATAATTATGACGTATTGGGAGCCGCACACACCTCTCACCACACTGTCTCAGTGGTGACTACTCTTACAAGTTGCCACGTAGCTCTATGTGAGTCGAATTGCAATCAGATAACAAGTCTTAATACAGATATCAGTGCAATTGTGCTTCTCTGGCAGGTAAGTTGTGGAGGAAAAACTTGACGTGCTAGAAAAAACTGACTACATTTTTGGAATCAGCATGCCAATTTTAGTATAAATCAGCTCAAAAACCTAACTCAACAGAAAATGTTTTTTCAAATTGTTCCCCAGTGTAATTGACCAAGTTTCCATTGATATTTTGGATACTTTTCTTATCCCATCAATTGAAAGGATGTTTTTGGGGATGATGAAATCATTTATCAAGATGATAATGCATCCTGCCATAGAGCAAAAACTGTGAAAACATTCCTTGAAAGAAGACATATAAGGTCAATGTCATGGCCTGCAAATAGTCTGGATCTCAATCCAATTGAAAATCTTTGGTGGAAGTTGAAGAAAATGATTCATGACAAGGCTTCAACTTGCAAAGCTGATCTGACAACAGCAGTCAGAGAAAGTTGGAGCCAGATTAATGAAGAGTATGGTTTGTCACTCATTAAGTCCATGCCTCAGAGACTGCAAGCTGTTATAAAAGCCAGAGGTGGTGCAACAAAATACTAGTAATGTATTTAAGTGTTGTTTTGTTTTGTTTGTCATGATTCCATAATTTATTCTTCAGAATTGAGTGATTCCATAATTTTTCCTCCTGCTTGGTCTACAAAAGTAACCGTTACTGGCTAGCACATTTTTCTTTTCAAGATTTCTTTTAGTGTTTCTTCAAGGCAGAGAGTTGCCATTTGAAATTACTTTAGTTTTGTGCCATGTTTTCTTTTCTACAAAATTAAACAACTGGATGAATATCCTCCGAGCCCAGTGATTCCATAATTTTTGCCAGGGGTTCGTTCTATCTATCTATCTATCTATCTATCTATCTATCTATCTATCTATCTATCTATCTATCTATCTATCTATCTATCCAATCTACTAGTGCATCACAATGAATTAAAATATCATTAAAAATAAATGTAGTACAGTCCCTGACAAAAGTTATGTTGCTTATGTAAATACAAGCTTATAACCTGATGTTAAATTCATCCATTGGTTTTATAAATTACTCTTTAGAAATCTGAAACCTTCCCAAATGTGGTTTAGGTTAAGAAAATAAATTGGCATCAATGCTGATTTTGGCAACACAAGTTTTGTTGCCCACAGAAAATTATTTGTTTGAATATCACATTACTAACGTAAAATACAAATATATATTGCATAACATTGGTGAATGAAGTTGTGGTGCTATTATCATATTTAATATTTTGTGTAGCTTCCATGAGCTTGAAGACTGCATCCATGCAGTTCAACAATGATTCATTATATTATTATTTATTTATATAGCGCCACTGGTTCCATGGCACTTTACATAAGAAGTAGGGTAACAAGGACAGGTACAGTACATATGAGCAGTCAAGCTTGCTGATACACAGGAGAGGATCCTGTCCACGAGGGCTCACAGTCTACAGGTGGGGAGGACACGATAGGGGGAAGCTCCAAGCGTTGGTGGAGCGCGCTGGTCTGGGGGGGGGGGGGGGGGGGGGGGGAACGCCAAGCGGTTGGTGCAGCGCGCTGGGTCACATCATGGGTTTGTAGGCTTGTTGGAATAGATGAGTTATAGATGATCATGCAATTTATTAATGAGGTCATCAGGAATAGCAAAGAATGCAGTATTGCATGCCTCCCAGAGTTCATCTAGATTCTTTGGTTTTGTCTTCCAAGCTTCCTCTTTCATCCTACCCCTAACATGCTCAATGAAGTTCATGTCTGTTGACTGGGCTGGCCAGTCCTTGAGCACCTTGATCTTTTTTTGCCTGGAGGAACTTTGTTCTAAGATGGATGTATCAGATGGGGCAACATCCTGCTGCAGAATTTGACCCCTTTTATGATTTGGAATGTAAGAGGTAGCTAATACTTCTTGATAGTTTAGGCTATTGATATTGCCTTCCACTTTACAAATGTTTTGCACACCCTCATACTGGATGTAATCCCAAACCGTGATCTTTCCACCACCAAATTTGGATCCATACGGGCTCCAGTAGGTCTCCTGCAGTATTTGCTGAGACTGTGGTGTAATTCTACTGAAGATTCATCTGAGAAATCCATCTTCTGCCACTTTTTCAGCGTCCATCTGTTTAGCAGGCTGTGGGACTTTGCAAATGCCACACGGTTTTTTATTTGCCTTTTGTTTAGTGCTGGCTTCTGGACTCTGATTCGACCATGGAGGCCATTTCGAGACAGAATCCTACAAGCTGTTCTAGTTGACACAGGGACTTGAGGTGACCAGGCCTGTTGGAGCTCTGCCGCAGTGGAAGAGAGGCTTGCTTTGGATTTTCTAACCAACAAATGTTCCTCCTGAGCAGTTGGCTTGCGGGGTCTGCCGGACCTGGGCTCGTCAAACACATCTCCAGTCTCTTTTTTTTAATTCTGTGTACTTGACGCTGAGACACATTAAAGGTGCCAGCCACCTCTGCAGTGGATCTTTTCTTCAGCCTTTTGATAAACAAGGCTTTGGTGGCAGGGTGGATTTTTCGCATGTTGTTAGAGCTCAAGTTGCAGTTCAAGTGAAGGTCTGTGGTGCTGGGTTTCTTTTTATGCACACCCACTAATTAACTGACCATTTATTGAGCACAGGTGAGGATGTAAACTAGGATTGGGTGCATTATATGACCAGGCAACAAAACCTTTGTCTTGCCAAAATCTGACCATTCTGTGTTCATTAAATGATCAATATTTCAGCATTGATGGCAATTTATTTTCTTTTTTTTTGTAAATCTCTTTATTAAAGAGAAAAAACATTATGCAAATACAATGTACAAAACCGTATAAGGCAATCCAATCATTGTATTAAGAGAAACAATCTATACAGCAGAAATCACAAGAAATCAATAATGGTACTAACTGTCCTCCATAAATCTGATATGGTACCTATTGATTACTTAATCCCATTTGTCATGGTCAAAAAAAGTACCAAACAGGGGAACCAATAAGAAAAACTAAACCTAAAGAAGGAAGAATATAATGAAAGGACACCATCAGGTCCTTCTCTATCGTATAGAATATGACCTCATCATTACCTCTATATGAATTCCATTATGTGCCCAAATGTTGGCTGGCCAATGGTAGGTCTGCCATTTCTAATAACCCGGCATAATTAATAATAGGTCAGGAAACAATAAGTCCTCCACACTCGTGGGGTAAAACAAATTTAAGACGTTACCATAACTAAAATTTAAGTTTGAGAATAATATAGAAAAGAAAAAGAGAAAAGAAGCTGGGAAGAGGGGGGGGGAGGGAAGACTAGGGAAATAGGTGGGGGGAGTACGGGGGTAGGGAAGACCCTTTGTGACATCTGCCCAAAAAAGTCTAAACAATCCATTCCATTTATACAAATAAATCTTGGAAATTAGGAGAGTCACTGAATAAAATCCACTCATTCCAAATCAGATAGTACTGACTCCCAGGATAGATTCAATCAGCAGCTAGTTCTTCCATACGGAAGATATTAGACATTTCCTCATACCACTCGTATATTGATGGTTGTTCTGTGGTTTTCCAGAGTCTCTGGATGATTGCGCGAGCCGCAGCAACACAAAACCTCAAGATATCTTATTTTAATGTGGCTCAAAGAGCCTGGCAGAATAGACAACAGTGCTATTTCAGGTGATCCTGTGACAGTAATGCCTGTAACTAATGTATAATTTCTAAAAACCTTGTCCCTGAAGCTGCGTACCTTTACACAGTCCCACCAAACATGTAGCATGGTACCAATAGCTGTGTTACAACGCCAACATTTGTCAGAGATTGAAGGAGAAATTTTTTGGAGTTGGTTTGGGCAGAGATACCATCTTGTTAGAACTTTATAGTTCCGTTCTTGCACTATGCATGGGGAAGACATGTAATGAGTGCAATAGAAACTCTTCTGCCAATCCTCATTTGTAATATCCCTGCCCAACTCCCACTCCCACATCAGCTGGAAAACATACTTTCCCTTCTGTTTCTCTAACAAAATAGTCCAGTAGATTACTGATATGGCGTGAGCAGGAGGTGGACTCAGAGAGAAGCAATTTCTCCAAAGGGCAAGGGACGGGGTTGGACTCTACATATGTTTGCTGCTAAGGAGATGAAGGATCGGAACTGTGCGTATTCAAACTAATTCAACCGTACTGTGGGGGACGTCTGCTGGAGCTCATTTAAGGTTGGTATTTTCCCATCTAATGATATCTGTCCCAGTAGGATTTCCTCCACACTCAACCAGCCCAGGAACGATCATCTGTCCATGCCAGGTGGAAAATCAGGATTAAGAAAAAGAGGTGTCAGTGGGCTGAGAGTGCCCTTGGGTAAGGAGGTGTGTCTGAAGGTATACCAAATTTTCATTATAAAATAGGAAGGGGGAACAAGAGGCGCAATAGTGCCCTATCACTCAGACACTAAGAGATGAGAGGTATATTGTCAAAACCACTCACCTATTCCAGTTGTGATGACCCACAACTGGCTTGAAGGCATATAATCAATACCGGCTGCTGCAGGACCTCCACCAACCACTTGCACGTGGGAAGACTCTCAGGAAGCTGGGAAAAGGTGTGTGACAGTCCGCGCCACCGGGTACCAAAGAAATCACCTGGGATGCAGGAAGTTATTTCAAGCTTTGTCTTTATTCTCCAACATGTTTCAGCGCTCCACCTGGCGCCTTCCTCAGGGATATTCAGCTTTGTCTTTATTCTCCAACATGTTTCAGCGCTCCACCTGGCGCTGAGGAAGGCGCCAGGTGGAGCGCTGAAACATGTTGGAGAATAAAGACAAAGCTTGAAATAACTTCCTGCATCCCAGGTGATTTCTTTGGTACCCGGTGGCGCGGACTGTCACACACCTTTTCCCAGCTTCCTGAGTACCAAATTTTCATAGTAGTCAAGGTAAATTCATATTCTGGCCCTAATATATTAGTGTCCAATGGACTAATCCAAGGTAAATAATGTAGAGGCACGGGTAAAACTTCATGTTCTATCTCTACCCACTTTTTTGTTTTTGATTTGAACTGCCAGTCAGAAAGTCTGACAAATGTTGCTGCTTGAAAATAAGTTTTAAAATCAGGCAGACCCATACCTCCACTATCCCTCGTAGCCATCAAGATCTTTAGTTTCACTCTTTGCTTCAGTTCACCCCAGACAAACCTAGATATAATGGAATTAAGTCGAGTAAAAAAACGCGCTGGGAGGGAGACAGGGACTGTCTGGAAGATGTACCAAAAACGTGGAAGAATATCCATACGTATGACATTAATTCTCCCCCACCATGTCAATTTTAAGGGCTTGTAGGAGACCAATTGCTCCTCCATCTGTGACAGAAGAGAAAAGTGATTACAGAGACATAGCCTCGACATGTCAGTTGGAATGTGAATCCCTAAATATTTGATGGAGTCAGATTTCCACTGAAAGGGGAAGTAAGATTTGAATAGTTTACTTTAAAATTGCTTAAGGATCCAAATATCACAAACTCCTTCAGGATATTTGGAAAAGAGACATGAGGTTTGGACACATATAATAAAAGGTCATCTGCAAATAATGCAGCCTTATGTTGGAGCCGTCCAATTTGGAAGGCCACTGCCAGATGCTCCATAACAATGACATATAAAAGCGGAGACAGAGGGCACCTCTGTCTTGTCCCATTTCCAACACTGAAAGAATCTGAAAGAGCCCCATTCACACGTACTCTTGCAGTAGGCTTGGAATAAAGGGTTAAAACCTTATTCAGGAATTGTGGACCCAATACGATTTGTCGCAGTGCCCCTCTCATGAAGCCCCAGTGGACTCTATCAAAGGCCTTTTCGGCATCCACCGATAATAAGCTGACTGAGTTTTCTTGGTCTCGGAATTGCATATCAGAAGTAAAGTTTTAATCGTATTATCTCTAGCCTCCCTTGACAAAGCCCACCTGGTCCAGGTCAATAATAGAGGGAAGCAACTGCGACAACTGACCTGCCAAAATTTTGGAATAGATCTTAATATCCACATTTAATAGAGAAATAGGTCGATAGTTGGAGGCCAAGGTTGGGTCTTTCCCAGGTTTAGGGAGTATACTAATGTGTGCCTCTAAGGACTGGGGGGCAAAATCCACACCCTCTGATATGGAATTGAATGTAAGAAGCATTTGTGGGGTTAGTACATCTTTTAGGGTCTTATAGAAAACCGAAGTGAAGCTATCCGGTCCTGGGCATTTTGAAAGTGGGGTTGTATTAATGGCTTCTATTAGCTCTGTCTCCGGTAATATCTGCTTCCAACGCTAGAATCTCTGCCTCTGTCAAGGTGGGCAGCGCAGTGGACCCCACATAGTCCTCAATTTTTTTGGTTAGATCTTCTGGTGTCAAGTCTACATATTTACCTCTAATGTTATATAGGTGGTAATAGTAAGCCCGGATTACCTCCAGTATTTCAGAGGGGTTATGTGTCGTTATATCATCCCTATTTTTAATTTTGGGAACATGGGTATGGCTTGTTCTGGGGTGGAGCAAACAAGCAAGGGGGCGTCCGCACTTATTGGCTGACCTATATAAATAATTCTTCGATTTCTCCATTTGTCTGGTATAATTTTGATCTAAAAATGACTTGAGTTCCAGGCGCTTCTGCAAAAGGGTTTCTTCCTTTAGGGTTAGGGTTCACCCCAGACAAACCTAGATATAATGGAATTAAGTCGAGTAAAAAAACGCGCTGGGAGGGAGACAGGGACTGTCTGGAAGATGTACCAAAAACGTGGAAGAATATCCATACGTATGACATTAATTCTCCCCCACCATGTCAATTTTAAGGGCTTGTAGGAGACCAATTGCTCCTCCATCTGTGACAGAAGAGAAAAGTGATTACAGAGACATAGCCTCGACATGTCAGTTGGAATGTGAATCCCTAAATATTTGATGGAGTCAGATTTCCACTGAAAGGGGAAGTAAGATTTGAGCCTTCCGACTTTCCCAACGGGGAGAGATATATTCATGGCCTCTGATTTTGAATAGTTTACTTTAAAATTGCTTAAGGATCCAAATATCACAAACTCCTTCAGGATATTTGGAAAAGAGACATGAGGTTTGGACACATATAATAAAAGGTCATCTGCAAATAATGCAGCCTTATGTTGGAGCCGTCCAATTTGGAAGGCCACTGCCAGATGCTCCATAACAATGACATATAAAAGCGGAGACAGAGGGCACCTCTGTCTTGTCCCATTTCCAACACTGAAAGAATCCGAAAGAGCCCCATTCACACGTACTCTTGCAGTAGGCTTGGAATAAAGGGTTAAAACCTTATTCAGGAATTGTGGACCCAATACGATTTGTCGCAGTGCCCCTCTCATGAAGCCCCAGTGGACTCTATCAAAGGCCTTTTCGGCATCCACCGATAATAAGCTGACTGAGTTTTCTTGGTCTCGGAATTGCATATCAGAAGTAAAGTTTTAATCGTATTATCTCTAGCCTCCCTTGACAAAGCCCACCTGGTCCAGGTCAATAATAGAGGGAAGCAACTGCGACAACTGACCTGCCAAAATTTTGGAATAGATCTTAATATCCACATTTAATAGAGAAATAGGTCGATAGTTGGAGGCCAAGGTTGGGTCTTTCCCAGGTTTAGGGAGTATACTAATGTGTGCCTCTAAGGACTGGGGGGCAAAATCCACACCCTCTGATATGGAATTGAATGTAAGAAGCATTTGTGGGGTTAGTACATCTTTTAGGGTCTTATAGAAAACCGAAGTGAAGCTATCCGTTCCTGGGCATTTTGAAAGTGGGGTTGTATTAATGGCTTCTATTAGCTCTGTCTCCGGTAATATCTGCTTCCAACGCTAGAATCTCTGCCTCTGTCAAGGTGGGCAGCGCAGTGGACCCCACATAGTCCTCAATTTTTTTGGTTAGATCTTCTGGTGTCAAGTCTACATATTTACCTCTAATGTTATATAGGTGGTAATAGTAAGCCCGGATTACCTCCAGTATTTCAGAGGGGTTATGTGTCGTTATATCATCCCTATTTTTAATTTTGGGAACATGGGTATGGCTTGTTCTGGGGTGGAGCAAACAAGCAAGGGGGCGTCCGCACTTATTGGCTGACCTATATAAATAATTCTTCGATTTCTCCATTTGTCTGGTATAATTTTGATCTAAAAATGACTTGAGTTCCAGGCGCTTCTGCAAAAGGGTTTCTTCCTTTATATTGGATAATGTCTGTTTATGTGTCGTCTCTAGCCTGTTGATCTGCGTATATAGGTCCTATATCTGTTCGGACCTAGCCTTTTTGAGGTGAGACCCATGTTTTATCAAGGTGCCCCTAAGAACGCATTTCAGCGTCTCCCACTTAAGAGGTTATGGAGTAGGATCAGATAAATGGGTATGTACAAAATCTGTGATATCCCTCTTTAACTCTACAAGGCATAGGTGAAGGATATTCAAGAGTTGACCATTGAGTCTCCATGTCCACGTTTTGTGTGGTAAATCCGGAACATCCAGGGATAAAAATACAGGAGCATGGTCAGAGAAGAGGAAATCACCTATCCTGCTGCTAGGATTCCACCCCATAGCTGAATGGCTAACTAAGAAAAAGTCAATACGACTATATGAATCGTGCACAGGGGAAAAAAATTTATAATCTTTATCCTGAGGATGGAGAATACGCCAAACGTCCCCGAGCTGGAGAGCGTGTGGGACAGTACCTTTTCCAGAAGACGAATCCACAGCCGGATCAAGGACAAAGTTGAAGTCTCCTCCTACGATGACTGTTCCCTCAGCAAAGTCAGCGAGCAGCAACAAGAGGGTTCTTCAAACGGAGGACTGATTGCTATTTGGGAGATACCAATTTACAATCATTAAAATGACAGACCCAATTTGTATTTTTGGAAAAATATACCGACCCCCTGGGTCAATTATAGAGTCTAAAATGTTGTGGGTAAGTTTTTATGAATCCCTATAGAAACCCCTTTGACCTAGAGTCAGGATTGGTACTGTGGGTCCATATTGGATAGTACCTATTTGGGATGGCTGGGATTGAACCCTTTTTAAAGTGTTCATCCTGAAGAAGGACTATGTGGGCGTGTTTTTTTATGAAGACCATATAAGATTTGGGATCTTTTTTGGGGTGTGTTAAACCCCCGTACATTCATAGTACTAACTGTCAACGAGCCCATTTCTGTAAGACCTGAGACCGGTTGACTATCAACTCCTGGGTTTCAAATACAAGTCACTACAATGGCACTAGGGTCTTAAGATCATAAGTGAGGAAAGGACAAGAATGGGGGTTATATGGTATTGTGGCTAGAAAAAAGGAAAGATGAAGTCAAAGAGTAAAGATATTAGAAAGGAAAGAGCAGAGAAGAGATAAGAAAATATAAGTTTATACTAAGAATAACAGTATAAACAATTAGAACCAAAAAAACTAGTTCTAGCAAAAAGTGGGGTGGTATTAATTTCCACACCTACCAGCAGCGTGTGGATCCCCTTGTAGAGCGTTTCTTTTCCAATGCACGGGGAGTGACCCCCTCAGACCTGTTAAACATCTGTATGCAACAATTATAAAAAACAAAAAAAGCATACTATGAACAAGTGCATAAAACAAAAATAACTGGTTAGAGATAATATGAAACCAAACATAAATGTAGTTTCATTCAGGTACTCCACACACGACAGTTAACACCTCATAAGTTGTCAGGTATTACGGACAACCCGATCACATAAAATAAGATCAAGATGTAAGTTCCCCTTGTCACAAAATGGAATAGTCAGCCATCTCCAGATGAGCCCCCAACATTTCTCTTTGACTCAGGCCCTCAGGTAGGACCCTCCTCTGCCGCCTCCTCCGGTTCAGGTCTCGTGGTGGTAGTCTTCAGCGCCCCTCGGGGTGTATGGCCAGTCCAGAATGGTAATTGTAGGGGATGAAATCTCCAGTTGATTAAGGAAGCCAGGAATGTCTCTGGGATGGGATAACACAATGAGTCGACCCTCTCTTCTTATTTGTAAGCGAAAGGGATATCCCCAAGAGTAAGAGATATCATGAGCATGTAAGACATCCAGCAGAGGCCGCAAGGCTCTTCGTTTCAGTAAGGTACTTTGAGAATGGTCAGCAAGCAGCTGTATGGGATGTCCTTGAAACGACAGTGGTTCACGTGCTCTAGCCTTAGAGAAGATTTCATCTTTTGTTTTATAATGATGAATCCGACTTATAACGTCCCGGGGTCTCGCCCCCTCGGGTGGCGGAGGGTCTAGGGATCTGTGAACCCTATCAAATTCGAGAGGGGTGTCGGCAGGCGCATTACGGATGGAGTTCAAAAAGCCCCGTAAGGTCATGTCCAAATCTCCCGATGGGATCGACTCTGGTAGCTCTCTGATTCTCACATTGTTTCTGCGATCCCTATTCTCAAGATCTTCCATGAGATCAAGTGCAAGTTCAATATGAGATGAATGGGCAGTTACTTGTCTCTCTATTGCGTTTATGCGACTGGAGAGTTTATCAGTGACTGATTCGGTATTGGTGACTCTATCATTAAGACGTGGGACCTCATTCCTGATGACAGCCGTTTCAGCTTTAAAGGACGTCTCAAGCCGCCTGACAAATCCCTCAATCTTCTCTCTTGTAGGGATTGTAGCAATGTGAGCTTTAAAGTCATTGCACACTTCTCCATAGCACGGGGAAGCCAATGGAGAGTAATTAGGTAAGATAACTTGACTCGATACTGGCTCTTTTCGTAAAGGACTTACTGTATGGTACAGCATTGTCCCGATTAGGGGTCATATGACTGTCATAAACACTGTCCCTAAGTGCCCAAGGTTGTGCAGAGGTATTTAATGAAGGGCTATAGGTCTGAGGAACAGGGCAGCGCAGTGTCTGAGCAGCAGGAATGTATAACGTGTAGGAGCAGATAGAGTGTCTTGAGGCAGTGTCTCAACCTCTGTGGCTCCCTTCTCACCTTCTACTTGAGCCTCTGCCCTCATATCTATTGGGGTTATAAAGTCATTATGCCCCTGTATGTTACCCTCCTCTTCTCCTCCAAGTCTTTCCCATCTTCCTCCCTCCTCTGGTGAGTGCTGTGCAGCATAGGGGACTGTCCCCTTTAAGGCCAGTGAAGCAGGGTTTCCCTGCATGGAGCGAGGGGTCTGGTGATTACCTGGTGTCGGTCCCTCACTGCCTCCTCTGCTCTCCTGCATGTCTTGTGACCGTTCCTCCACGTCCTCTGGTGAGTGCACTGCGTCCTCTCTGACACGAGGGTCTGAGAGCGTCTCACCGCTGCCTGCGGCCTCCATCTTGGCAGGGGTCCATCCTGTAGGTTGCTTTCCTGCGCTGCGGAAAAAGCGGGTAATATCTGCAGCAGGGGGTCACCGTACCGCCTGAGTCCTGTGTGGGCTGTGTTCCTCTTCTCTTGGGTGGCATAGGGAGTCTTAACAACCACAGCCCAGCCAGTTATAGGTCTTAAAAAATGGCTGGGGATCAGGAGCTGTTCTCCTTAGCATCTCCCTCATGACCAGGCCACGCCCCCGCAATTTATTTTCTTAACCTAAACCACATTTGGGAGGGTTTCAGCTTTCAAATTTATAAAACCAATGGATGAATTTAACGTCAGGTTATAAGTTTTTATTTACATAACATGGATAGGCGACATAACTTTTGTCAGGGACTGTATTGCAATGTTTTAGGGCAATTTTGGGAGCCCTGAAACGCATGAAATAATAAATCAATATTATATTCTCCCTTTGATGTCGCGTGGAATACGTCAGCGCGGTTTTTAACCCTTCATCCTCCCTACTTTAATTTTCTGAAATAATGACCTTTGGGTTTTCATTGGCAGTAAGCTGTAATCATCAACATTTACAGACATAAAACACTTGAAATTGATCACTGTTTGTAATGACTCTATATAATGCATTTCACTTTATGTATTGAATAACTGAAATAAATTAACCTTTTGATGATATTCTAATTCATTGAGATGCACTAGTATGTTTCTGTCCTACCGTATCATCTATTGCAAACGCAATATAACGCAATGCTGCAAATTTGTACAAATATGTAGCATTATGTTATATTGCGTTTGTTTTCAATTAGACTGAAAAAATGCTGCAGTTCGCGTTTCCAAGTGTGTTTAAAGAAACGCATACTTGCAGACGCATGCCTATTTTGGCATGCGTTAATATGAGTTTGTTGTATGGAAGCCTATGGATGCGTTTACGTGTTTGTTATGTTATGTTTGTGCTGCTGTACTATGGATCCGTTAAATGGACAGCATAAACGTAATGTGAACTCACCCTTAGTTATCACAGAAATATTCACCTGACAATTACATGATGCTAAAAAAAAAAAAGTTTTTAGGCCCCTTTCACATCAGCGTTTTTGTCAAATTGCGGCAGATCCGGCAGATTTACAGCATCTGCCGCCTAACGGCCGCATTTGCAACGCACTTGTGGCAAGCCCCATGCATTGTCTATGGGGCTTGCGGCAGGTGCGGCAAGTGTGGTATAGCCGCGGTTCCGGCAGCAAAAAAAACGCTGTCAGCAGCGTTTTTTTCCGTGACTGCAACTGCCGTAACCATGGCTATAGCACCCTGACCTCGCACTCTGGCGAAACGGAAGGAATTCGGTCCTATTTGCAGGACCCTGCGGGCTGCTGGGATCCCGTACAGCTGGGGCACTCCAGTGCGAGTCCGATTTGCGTACAAGGGGGATCGCCATATCTTCACCTCCCCCAAGCTGCTGAATAAAGCTCTGAAAGCCTGGGGTCTTGCTGGTTCCACGGATTCCCAGGCCAAGAGGAAACCTGCTGCCCCGGCTGAGCAAAGGATGGATCTGGAGTGGGATACTGCTCGCTGACACATGATGTGACACGAGTCGTATACATGACTGGGATGTCGCACCCCGCCCTGTTGGGTTTCGTGAGTACTGTTATCCTGTTGGTTGCCCTGGCGAGATGGGGGCCCCGGGTGCTCGTCCGTGGGGCCTCTGCCTCCCCCACAGCAGACTCTGGTCTGCCCCTACAGTTTACATGGATGTTTTGTTGTTATTACCCCCTGTCTCAACCCCTTTGGTCTCCCTCTTCCTGTCCTGGACTTTTCCCTGGTGAGATTCGAGACTATCTAGGCTTCCCCTACAATCCACCATGAGCCTTAAACTATTTTCATATATATATAATCCGCTGCACACTACACACTACAAGATACAAGTATAAGACCTAGCATAATGGCTATTGTATAAAGCTACTAATGTAAATTTGGATGAGGAAAATTGCAAATCTGCTAAGAATATATATAAGCAAAATGAGAATTTTAGTTAATGTAATGCATTACATATAAGCCCGATAACCAGTCTTCAAGGTATTCTCATGTATACCGGGTCCTAACCTTATGCCTCTGTCTGCGGTAAAAAAGCATCTGAGGATGTAAGTGCCTCTAAGTGCATTTTAAAACCTGCGTGTATGGGTGTGGCTGAAGACTTGATAAAACAAGGAATGAGCTAGATGGTAAAATGGACTAGCTATCAGGCTATGTAGGGTGCTCAAGTAAAAAAAACCAGTAATATTAACTTTAAGAGATTGACGAGCACACCTATAAGTGTAGGTGCTAGCAAGAGAAAAAACCATTACTATATATATAATCCGCTGCACACTACACACTACAAGATACAAGTATAAGACCTAGCATAATGGCTATTGTATAAAGCTAATGTAAATTTGGATGAGGAAAATTGCAAATCTGCTAAGAATATATATAAGCAAAATGAGAATTTTAGTTAATGTAATGCATTACATATAAGCCCGATAACCAGTCTTCAAGGTATTCTCATGTATACCGGGTCCTAACCTTATGCCTCTGTCTGCGGTAAAAAAGCGTCTGAGGATGTAAGTGCCTCTAAGTGCATTTTAAAACCTGCATACATGAGAATTTTCCTCATCCAAATTTACATTAGCTTTATACAATAGCCATTATGCTAGGTCTTATACTTGTATCTTGTAGTGTGTAGTGTGCAGCGGATTATATATATAGTAATGGTTTTTTCTCTTGCTAGCACCTACACTTATAGGTGTGCTCGTCAATCTCTTAAAGTTAATTAAACTATTTTCAATTAAAATGAACGGTCTGAACTCTCCTGTGAAACGTCCTCTCTTCTGGTCTGAAGCCCGCAGGAGCGGAGCGGACGTTCTATGTGTTCAAGAAACTCCCCTGCTACAGGCAGATAACTTTAGAGTCCACCACCGCCTCTACGGCAAATCCTACTTTGCTAACAGTGATGGGAAGAAGGCGGGGGTGGGGAACTTTATTAGATCATCGATTCCTTTTCAGCTTCAGGAGTCTGTGGCAGATCCTGCTGGAAGTTTTCTAATCCTCGTATGTAAAATGTATGACATGCTGTTTACTCTAGTGACCCTATATGCGCCAAATGCTTTTCAGATCAAGTTTTTCCGCTCTCTTATGAAACTGGTAGAGAAACATTCTAGGGGTATGCTGGTAATGGCTGGGGATTTTAATGCTGTAATGTCCCGCCACTCAGATTCCTCGGCGGGCCGGGCTGTTGCCAGGGGGGGAATTGGGTCGCCTATGCAGGTCTCTACACCTTCATGACATCTGGAGGTACGTGCATGCCGGGAGCGGGACTATACGTTCTACTCTAACAGGCATAGGTCCTACTCGCGCATCGATTTTTTTCTTGGTGGATAGTGGGACCCTGCCTGTCTGTACCAAAGCGGACGTGGGACTCATTACTTGGTCCGACCTCGCTCCTACCTCCCTGTCCCTCTCCCTGGTGGGCAGACCTCAGGCACCCTACTCCTGGAGGCTCAACCCAGACCTCTTATCACGTCAGCAGATAGTTACAGATATAGAACGTGCGCTCTCTGACTATTTTCTCCATAATGATAACGGGGAGGTCTCTGACAAGACGATGTGACTGGCCCATAAGGCATATGTTAGAGGACTGTTTACCCAACAGGCCTCCCATCTCAAAAGGGAAAGAGAAAGGCGCAGAGAGGAACTCTTGGCCCGCCTCCAAGACCTGGAGGAGATCCACAAAACGACCCCCTCTCCGGAGTGAGTCAGCAGTTGTTTGCTGTTAGGACACAGTTGCGGGCATTTCTGCTGTCGCAGCATGAGAAATGCCTCCGCAGGTCCACCGCTGTCCTTCTACTCTGCAGGAGATCGGGCCGGGGCCCTTCTGGCCAAGCGCATTAAGAAAAGGGAGCTTATATCCTCTATCTCAGCCTTAAAGACCACTCCGGTGTGCTTCACTCTAACCCCATCGAGATAGCAGATGCTTTTGCACACTACTACTCTCAACTCTATAACATTAAAGATGACCCTTCGGCACCAGCCCCGACCCCGGAGGACTTCCAGAGGTTCCTGGGCGACTTGTGACTACTCCGCTTGTCGCCGGAGCAACTGGACGACCTGAACGCCCCCTATAACGGACAGTGAAATCTTACGGGTTATCTCTTCCACTAAACGCCACTCCGCCCTGGGCCCGGACAGTCTCCCCAACTATTATTACCGTACATTCGCCCGCTTGTTGGGCGTGCAAATTCTGGCAGGGAGCGGGTACCATCTCCCCCTGTGCCCTCGCTGCAACTATTGTCACTATTCCAAAGCAGGGGAACCCCCGGACAACCCTGGTAGCTACCGTCTGATTTCACTGCTCAACTGCGACGTGAAGGTGTTCTCAAAACTCCTGGTATGCCAACTCCAGAGAGTCACCCCGTCACTGCTGCATGTGGATCAGATGGGCTTTGTGAGCGGGAGGCAAACGAAGGACGGGACGAGGCGCTTTATTGATTTGATTAGTGTGGCTGAAAGGGCTGGGGTCCCCTGTGCCCTCCTGTCACTTGACGCTGAAAAGGCGTTTGATAGGGTGCACTGGGGTTACCTGCCTCTGTCCTAGAGAATATTTGGGTTTCGGGGCCCTGTTCTCTCGGCCATTTTGGCCTTGTACTCCAACCCGAACGCCAGAGTGCTCTCCTCCGGATTTCTCTCCTCGGCCTTTTCTCTGACCAACGGTACCCGCCAGGGTTGTCCCCTGTCTCCTATTATCTTTTTGTTGATAATCGAACCGCTGGCAGAATCTGTTAGATCAAACCCTATAACTGGGTTTTCCGTCGGTGAGATATCCCATAAAATTAGGCCCTACGCCGATGATGATATTATAGCTTGCACTGACTTAGAGACCTCCCTGTCGGCGGTGATGGACGCCCTGGCCCTGTTCACCAAATTATCATATTATAAATTGAACGCGACTAAATCGTTGATTTTCCCCATCGGTGTCCCGGGCCCGCTTGCTGCCAGACTGCGTGGACGTGTCCCTTCGTTTGGAGGAAGGAGGGTGTTCCGTACCTCGGGATCACCCTAACAAACACACACCGTATAGTGTCAGTTAATGTGGATGCTCTCCTGGCCTCCCTGCACAGGGAAACAAACACTCACCCCCTGCCAGCCCAGTCGTGGGTGGCGCGCATTCATGCTTTTAAAAGTTCCTCCTCCCGAAAGTTCTATATCTCTTTCGCAATCTGCCTCTGTCTATTCCCTCCAACCTACTAACGCACTTACAACGAGCCATGCATGCATACATCTGGGCAGGCCGAAGAGCCAGAGTATCGGGGAAAATCATGTATCTGCCTTACAGTCAGGGGGAATGGGAGTTCCTAATTTGTCGGCGTAGTACAGAGCTACACTGCTTCAAGTGGGTAAGCTTTGGTGGATGGCGAGGGGCACTGGGGCTGGGTGAGTCTCGAGTCCGCTCTCCTTGGGACTGGTTCTCTGTGCCATCTTTTGGAGGCGGAGTGCTTGGCCCCTACGAGTGTCCCTGCAGCACCCCACGATGGTCTCACTCTTGTGAACCTGGAGGGAAGAAGTGGGGAAGCAGATCCATCATAACCCATTTCCTGAACATTGGTCCTTGGATGCGGGCGGGGAACCGCAACTGTGCGGACCTCCTTAAATCTGGTCGTCTCAGCCCCTTTTCAAGCCTTTGTGCGAGATTTCCAGGTATAGAGAGGACTTTCTACCAATATGCGCAGATCTCACATTTCTTTAGCTCTCTTGGGGGGATGTGGGAACCGCCCACACTCCCCCTGAGGTCTCCCATTTTCAAAAGTTCCTTTTTTCCCCCCACTAAACAAAAAGCTCTGTCGGGAGTGTATAGACATTTGACTGCGGCCTTGTTCCCCAATAAACCAAGCTACATGAGGAGATGGGAGGAAGACCTGGGGTTTACGGCCCCGGAGGAAGACTGGTTTAGGGGACTGAGGGTCTTACAGGCAGCTTCCAGGTGTGTTAATCACCTGGAAATCCTGAAGAAAATTCATATGAGGTGGTATTGCCCTCCGGTGACCCTGGCACGCTTCTCCCAGGATCGATCCCCTCTATGCTGGAGGGGCTGTGGAGAAAGAGGTACACTGGCCCACATGTGGTGGTCTTGCCCCAGACTGGCCCCGTTTTGGGCAGTCATCACTGGCTTGATGGGGTCTGTAACGGGCATGCGTGTCCAGGTGTCACCGCAGCTGGCAATCTTACATGTAGGGATCCATCTCTTTCCCAGGGACTCCAGAACGCTGATTTCTAATGTTTTAACTGCTGCAAGGTTGAGCATCGCAGCTAAATGGAGGGCGGATGCTCCCCCTTCTATTGCAGAGGTCACGGACCGTCTGAATGTGATATTCCACAATGAATACCACCTAGCTTTAGATAATGCCACCAGAAACAGGGTGATAGACGACTGGGCACAATGGGCGGCCCACCCGTCTGCAGTTCCGATTGTGTGAGACTTAGACTGTTGACGCTGGCTGTTCACGGAGTTATTCACGTCGCTATTTCTGCCATTGTTCAGAATGTATGTGGTATCTGCGTTTAGGTCCCTGGTGGTCCTTGTCTCATCCAAACCTCCCCCTTCCTCCCCCTCTACTTCCCTTGGCTGTTTTGTTTTCTTGTTTATGTATTCTATGTTTATGTCATTGTATTTGCTTTGCATAACCTCAATAAAAATAATTGGAACAAAAAAAAAAATCACTTTAAGAACACTAAAATGGGTTGTTCAGGTAATATATATTATGTTTTGTTTCCTTTCCTTTATGTGCTACTAGGCTGAGGCATTTTAATAATAACCCCTTTTACAACTTGAAACTAGTTCTAGCTATAAAAATTAGATAAACTTGTTCATTTGTCATTCTGTTGTTTTTTGTATGTTTTTTTTTTTAAGAATGTGCTCAAAAAATAAATAAATAGAAATTCCCCCAGTAATTTTTCTACCGGCTACCGTTTTCTGCTGGCTGGCCAATGAGGAGTAGGGGTTAATATTCTTTAAATACTATCTTCAACAGCGCAAAGAGGAGATGCTCCTCCTGTAGGTGGTTATTATTAAATTCTAAACAGTTGGGACACAGACATATCTATAAACTGCACAAATGTTTTAGGCAGGTGTAAAATAAAATGCTACAAAGGTGGAATGCTTTAAAAAAAAGAAAAATAGAAGTGTTTATAGTTTGTTTCTATCAATTACGAAAATGGAAAGTGAATGAGCAAAATAGAGATCTAAATCAAACCAATATTTGGTGTGACTGCTGTTTAACCTCAAAACAGCAGCAATTCCTCTAGGTACACATACACACAATATCTGAAGGAATTCGTCAAGGCTATCCAAACATCTCGGAGAACTGACCACAGATCTGTGCATGTAGTCTTGTGCAAATACTTCTCTCTCTTCTTGTAATCCCACACAGACTCAAGAATGCTGAGATCAAGGCTGTATGGCGTCCTATTATAATTTCCAAAACCCCTTGTCTTCATACCGAAGATAGTTCTTTATTACACTGGTTGCACGCTTGAGGTCATTGTCCTGTTGGAGAAAAATGTTTGGAGCCTCCTTAATGATACTGTATGATGGTGTGAAGTATCAGCCGTGAGGACACCACTACTCATGACCAAGCTCCCAACTCCTTTTACTGAAATGCGTGTCCCAAAGTTGCAAGGAACCTTCACCATGGTTCACTTTTGCCAGCAATATATAATACTATGTAATCCAAGCACTCATAGGGTACCATTACACGCAGCAACATTTCTAGGAATTTATAAAAATGTAAGAAAGACGGCACTCACCAGGTCAGCAGGTAACGGGATCTTTATTTCGGGAGCATACAAAGTGCAGGGAGGGGGCACCGAGGTGACGACGGTCCGTTTCGGGCAAAGGCCCTTCTACCGGTCACGGCTTTGTATGCTCCGAAATAAAGATCCCGTTACCTGCTGACCTGGTGAGTGCCGTCTTTCTTACATTTTTATGACGTTTTGTTCCACTATACTGGCACCACCAGTTGCACTATTGCTTCCCGCCTCACATGCTTATTCCACTGCCTGAGAAGGATTGCTGGTCGTAGTGGTGCCCCTTTTTCGTTTCTGTTGAATTTTTCATTTCTAGGAATTTCACTGGCAACTTACTGGTTGCAGTGAAATCATGGACACATTGTTCTATTTTGTTGCTGTGTACAAATGGAACAATGTGTCCATGATTTCACTGCAACCAGTAAGTTGCTAGTGAAATTCCTAGAAAAGTTGCCGCGTGTAAAGGTACCTATACAGTTTTTGGGATGCTAAGCATCCCAAAAACTGTATGAGTGCTTGGATTCCATAGTATTACATGTCTAGGATCATCTGATCCGTTCCATTAGCACCATCAAAATGCACAAGAGTGAGTGCTGGTCATTAACCGTTCTGCTCACTTTTTCCTGCAGACATTTTACTGTACCACACTTCACCCTTTGATGACAAACTCCTGCCTGATACAGCCACCAAATATTTCACATATTGGCTCATCAGTACAGAGAACTTTTTGTTTATATGTCGAATGTATGTTTGTTTTGGCTGTAATTAGTACATGAAGATCGCTTCTGGTCAGACTTCTCTGAACATCAAATGAGTGTAGCTGGGTGCCACAGGTTACTGACAATTCTGTGTTTATGTCACTGCTCGACATCTTTTGATTTCAAAGGAAAGCAAATAGGATTTATCTTTCACCTACTGCACTAAGATTCCTTAGTAGACCGCTGTGTCTACGATCCTTAGCATCACCCATTTCTTGGTGTCCTGAATGTTGAGAAATGCAGTCAAAATTTTTTCTCTATCGCCTCATTAGGGGACACAGGATAACATGGGTGTATGCTTGCTACCACTAGGAGGCGACAATAAGCCGATTAATGAAACAAGAGTTAGCTCCTCCTCCTCAGCAGTATACACCCCCAATCCAAAGGGACAGCCAGACAGTTTTAGCTTAGTGTCCATAGGAGGCACATGTTTACCTTATTCTTAGATATTCCTTTTCCATTTCACTTTTACTGGAGGTTCTGGCTTTCCCACAACCACCAACAGGCGGGAACGTGGAGTGTCACCTCAACCTCCTCCTCCTCCTCCTGCAATGTTGGATCCATCAGGGTGCGCCTGCCTATGAGACTTCAGGGCGATGGTTTCCCCGACACCAATTTGCCGCAACCACCAACGGTCAGGCACGTGGGCACGCCTTCCCTGCAGACTTTCTCCACCGGAAAGCTGCACATCTTATTTCGTGGGCACCAGATATGGAACAGGCCACAAATGGGCACTGTATCTGGGGCACAGGACTATCACTGACACCATGTACAGATCTGCACATATACTAGTGCATTAGTATTAGCTGCTTCTTCAGCTGCACTTCGCTGTTCCTCTGATGCATCACTGACCCTTGCCGGCATCACTACCACTTGCAACATGCAATCCAGCAACTCTCTCAATTGTTAGCACATCAGTGACTGAGTACTTTAGCTCTCCCACAGTACCCTCACTGTCACCTCAACCAATGACATCAGGTCCAGTCAGTTCCACCGCACCATGGGCGCAGTCTGATTTTGCAGGCCACACCAAGGTTTTACTGTACAGTCTCTGTTCCCTATATAGTACAGAACCCCTCACCAACGAATACCATGCCCATACCGGCAAGGTTCGTTACCATGTGCAGAGTGTTCAAACATCAGCCTGCATCTACGGTCACGTTACCTGTCCACTTACAAGTAGCCAGAGTCTCCAGACATCATGCACTACGTCTTCGTACTGCACCTATGGCTAGGAGCCCTGTCCAATTTCCAGTGCAGAGTCTCCAGACATCACGGATTAAATTTTCTGCCCGCATCTACGGCCATGAGCCCTGTCCACTTTCCAGTGCACAGAGTCTCCAGACATCATGAATTATTTCTTCTGCCTGCAACTACGGCCAGGAGCCCTGTCCACTTCCAGTGCACAACCTCTCCAGACATCAAGCATTACGTCTTCTGCTTGCACCTACAGCCAGGAGCCCTGTCCACTTTCCAGTGCACAGAGTCTCCCGCCATCTCGTAGTATGTTTTATCCGCAGCAACAGCCAGGGGTCCTGTCCACTATCAGTGTACAGTGTCTCCAGACTTCACACATTGTGTCCTTACTTACAATTATGGCCATGGCACCTGCTCACTACCTAGTGCACAGCGTTTCCAGACATCACGTGCTATGTCTTACCTGCAAAATTGGGCCATGGTACTTACTCATTACCCAGTGCTCAGCATCTCCAGGCGTCAAGTATTCTGGTGTTGTCCACGACAATGGAATCAACTATGGCCATGCAACTCAGCTACTACCCAACTGTCTCCGGACTTTACGTCATTTTGTATTCAGTCTTTGCCTGCACCTAGGTCCACGGAACCTGTCTGGCACGACTCTGCTGTCCAAAGGCAGCGTGCTTTCAAGTATCTCCTAAATGGTAAGCTCTTGTATAACTGCATTACTTAATTGCCGGCAAGTTTGTTTGCAATCAGCTACATTGCATGCGAGCATGACTCAGACACCACACTCTTTATATCTGTCTGTTCGGAAGGTTTTTTTTTCTCGGATGTTCAACATATCACTTCCATAAGCTGACTGTCTGCACTAGCCCCTACCTTTTAGTAGGTAAACTAGACTCCCAGCTACCGTGCATCTTATAGTCGTCTCTTTCAGTGACTACCTTGCAAAAGACCCGCTTGGGCCTATAATCCACATGCTACATTGTGTTCATAGCAGTACGGGTATCAGTCTAAAGCGGCCGTCACACGCTACAATAAATGGCTAGATATCGTTTAAGCGATCTGCGTTTTGATCGCTTAAGCGATATCGTTTTGGCATCGTTGCATGTAATCAAGCGATTTTACTATGTAAAATTGCTTGATCGTGACATCGCAGATCTGAGCTCCGGAGCTCAGATCTAGCGATGAACGATTTAACGATCTGCTTCATCGTGGTGTGTAACACCACGATGAACGATCTCCCAGCGGCAGAGCCTATGCTGGGAGATGGTAACTATGGTACACGTCGGGTTACTAAGCGACGCGCAGCGCCTAGTAACCCGATGTGTACCATAGTAACCAGCGATCTCGCTGGTCCACATCGCTGGTGAGTCTGTCTGTGTGACATCTCATCAGCGATGTGAGCGATATTGTAAGCGATTGCGCGTGCACGTGATCGCTTACAATATCGCTAGCGAGATCGTAGCGTGTGACGGCCGCTTTATGTTTTCTGTCACATTTGACTAACAAGCGCAGTAATGGAAGCTCCGTTCCCTGTTCCAGGCCGGACCCTCCTGGTGTTATGAGGTATGTCGGATCCTCCCACTGTCCAGCTGGTCGGAACCCTATCGACCATAACGTTTAAATAGGTGAATTGGTGCACACTATCTGCCCCAGTTGGCATGTCGGACTCCTTGCTCATACGCAGTAAATGTACATATACATCACTACATTATGTGTTGTTACCTGATAAAACACGAGTCCGTACATCCATTGCATGCTAGACGCGGCACCTGCAGGCTCACAGAGCAGTTTGCAAAGGCTCTTCAGTTTATGCGTCTGTCTGTTGTTTCTCAACTCTCTTTTTCAGAGCATGGGCAAGTACTTCAATCTCCTCATCCGTGGATCACCCCCACCTACAGCCAGACGTCATGGCGTCGTCAGCATGTTCTCTCGTAGGCGGCAACGCTCATGCATTCACAGCTCAATCAAGGTCTCTGATGCCCTCATGTGAGGTAGTTAATTTTCTTCCAGTTCTCTCCCCAAGCCTACCTGGATCCAGCTTCTCTGTGCGCTGCTTGGCAAGTTGGACACCTTCAATGATGTCAGAACAGAACACGTGACCTGATGCATGTGATAGCTGTGACTCTCATAGTCTCGGTCCTTACCTTTTCTCTTCCTGGCCCTGTCATCTAAGTCAGGGGCTACTTCCCGTTCTCTGCATAAGCTCCTTTTCTAGCGAACTGGCAGCTCTCTCCATCAAACAAGCATGGTTTCTTTCCTCAGATATCAAAGGTGTTACCACTGAAATTGTCCACACCGCCATCGGTCACTGTCTTGCAGCCCATGTTGACACACATGTCCTCCTTCTGAGGCCTCTCCCTTTATTCATAGGATCAGCCTTTGTACTTCACTGTTTTGCCAAGCATGTCAGCAGACTTGGCTGTCTGTCCAGTATCTTAGGACTCAGAGGCCTTACTACAATGTTTTTATTCGATCGGTACGTACATTAGATTTTCTGCTTCCAACGGCTCTTTCCCGGCGATTCCTCCTTGGATCAGCCCCTCGCGCTGAAAACTATGAACACAGACCTGTTCCTTCCTCTGGGAGTTGTCAACTCCTCTACATCTGTCCTGCCAGGCCCCCCAGGCAAGTGCTCCCTTCTTCATCCTACGCTTTGGCAGCACTTATATCATTCTCAGGACATACAATGATGACTACCATAGCCCCAGTGCATGGTTGACTCACAGTTCGTAGAGAGCTCGTCGCCTTTCTTCGATTACTATGGTTTTTTTTTCAGGTCATCAGCAGGGTCCTCTGGAACCCCGGGAGTTTGTTTCGTTCTTCTCCTTTTCAGTCAGGGCCATTTGCTCTACGACTCTCCGCTTCCATATGGGCAAGAGACTACTGGTCATTTTCAGGACCCCTCCCATGCTCACACCAGATTTTGGATGTTCTGCACATCTCTGGGGCAGAGAATGTTGTTTCAGACTTCTTATGCCCAAATAAATCAGCCCATCTGTGATAGCACAGTTGTTCTCTTTTCCCGTCAGATCTGATGGACGGCTTCGCTATCTACCTCTCAAAGGACTTCCTTCGAGTCGGCTGCTTACCCCCTGTCTACAGGGAGCTAGAATCTTTATCCCTCTGTGTACAGGACACTACTATCTGCTGGACCATGCCGAGACCCTCCTCTATAGTTCGGCTACGTTCGCAGATACTCCCTAAATTTCAGCTTCTCTTACGGGACCTCGGATGCTTCAGCTTCACCTGGTTTAACCAATTCACAAAACACATCATCTTTGGTGGGATACCCGCTCAAGCGGGGGGAAACCAGGGAATTTCTCAAGTTCTCTGCCTTTTTTCTCCTGACCCTTAAGCCATTTTATAGCTGTTCATGAGCTTCCTTCCCTTTTTCCCCCTTGGACATCGTACTTACTTAGAACCCACAGGGGCGGACTGCCCCTGGTGACACGTCTCCTCCGTCCTTGCTCTAGGGTCACGTTACATATTAGTTTCTCGTTTTTTTCTCCCGTTCTGGTAACGTATCTTCCTGTCCAACAGGTCCTTTGACCCCCTCTAAGGTAGGGCATACCCCTTCCTAGCTCAGTCAGAAGCGAGCCTTCAGCACTTTAATTCCTTCCTCAGGTCAGTTCTAATCACCATAGAACTGCTAGTCGCGCCGGGTCACGGTAAAGCGATGGCTTCCGAAAGTGGTCTTGTCTCCAAGTTACCTTCTTTTTCACAAAATTATTTTTGGAAGTAAGATCTTTCTAGTCACTTTACTTCTTTTACTCTAAACGGACATGTTCCATCTCAGACGATAGATCCCCTATGCTCAAGATCCACGAACAGAAGGGTTACCTATCCACGTTTCACTACGAGTATAGTGACACTTCGGGCACTCTCCTATTCCTTGGCCCACTTATAGTACTCTTGACACCTTTTTTTTCTCTGGTTGTCCCAGTCTTAGACAATAATGTTTTTGTCTATGGACAGTGGCCTCCTCTCCCAAGGCTCCAGCTTCTGTTCTCTTTCCTCTTATAGTCCTGTTTTTTCCCCATCTTTGGGAACTGCTTTAGGATGTCCCATGGTATCCTGTGTCCCCAATGAGGCGATAGAGAAAAGTAAATTTTTGTGTACTCACTGTAAAATCTCTTTCTCTGAGCCATCATTGGGGACATAGCACTCGCCCTTATTATGTGTATTTATTTTTTCTGCCGTACCATTCTGAGTTTATTTCCATTGCTTCTGCTACGGCTTTTGCACTAACTTGCTGGCTGTCCCTCCGGACCGGGGGTGTATACTGCTGAGGAGGAGCTAACTCTTTTGTTTAATTAATTGGTTTAGTGTCACCTCCTAGTGGTAGCAAGCATACACCCATGGTATCCTGTGTCCCACAATGATGGCTCAGAGAAAGATTTTACGGTGAGTACACAAAAATCTACTTTTTCATTAACCAATACTATCAGAAAGGCAAATTTGTTCTACAGGAGGACAATTTCCTAAGCCATCAATCAATGCTATTCAGAACCACCTTCAGCATAAAGAAGAACATGGAGTCCAAGAAGTGATATGGCCCAACCTACTTTATTGACTCTGTGTGGGATTACACGAAGAGATAGCTGTATTTGTGCAAGTTTACATCCGTAGAAGATCTATGTTTAGCTTTCCAAAATGTTTGAATAATATCCCTGACGAATTCCATCAAAAACTGTATGAAAAGGTACCTTGCAGAATTGTTGCTTTGATGTGATTTTTGAAGGCAAGGGTGGTCACAACAAATATTGATTCTACTTAGAATTTGTTTTGTTAATTTACCTTGCATTTTGCTAATTCACAAAGTATCAACACTTCTATCATTCAAAGTATTTTAAAAATATTTTCCACAACTGCCTAAAACATTTGATCAGTACAATATTTTCTCAGTTTTTTCTGCATTTTTAGATGAATTGCTCCAAGCAGAAGAAGTAATCAAGACCACATACACATGATCATTTGGGGAGTTTTCAGTATTTCTAAGCCAAAATCAGAAGTGGCACAATCAGAGGAACAGTATAATAAAAACACGTCACCACTTCTGCGGTTTTTTATTTACAAACTCCTGTTTTTTTTTTACTTACAAATACTGATGTAACATACTCACCAATGCTGTTTAACGATTATTCTTTTGTGTGTTTCAGAAGCACACCGCTCATCATCCCCCAAGCAGCTGACAAGTATTTTTTTTAAGCTTTCCCTGCCATTCTACACTGTGGGCAGAATTATCAGGCAAATGTTTATTTTGATCACATGATACTTGTTATACATGTTGTCCTACTCCAAGCTGTATAGGCTTGAGAGCCAACTACTAATTAAGTAAATCAGGTGATGTGCATCTCAGTACTGAGGAAGGGTGTGGTGTAATGACATAAACACCCTATATAAGGTGTGCTTAATTATTAGGCAAATGCCTTTCTTAGGCCGGCTTCACACTGCGGGTCTGATCCGATCCGTGGCTGTCAGGATGAACCTGACAGCCCTGGACCGGATCAGCACACAGAACCAGAGGGCTAATATGCCCTCTGGTCCGGTGTCCAGCCGCACGCAGCTGACACTGCTGATAAATCAGGACCGCGGCTCACAGGGAGTGTGCAGCCGCAGGTACCCGGTTCCCCATAGGCTCCCATGTTCAGGAGCGCCGGATTGCCCTGGATCCGGGTGAATCCGGGAGGATCTGGGAGAAAGCAATTAGGAGAGATTTTTCTCCTCGGACACAAAAACGTTGCAAGCAACGTTTTTGTGTCTGTGAGAGGAATCTGAATTCTCCCGGATTGTCCCAGAGAGATGGAAACCGCATGGCATTGAGCTGCCATCCGGCTCCATAGGCTACTATGGAGCCAAAATCCGGTCCGGGGCTGTCAGGTTCACCCTGACTGCCACGGATCGGATCAGACCCACAGTGTGAAGCCAGCCTTAGGCAAAGTGGGTCAGAAGAGAGATTTGACTGGCTCTGAAAAGTCCTAAATTGTGAGATGTCTTGCACAGGGATGCAGCAGTCTTGAAATTGCAAAATTTTTGAAGCTTTTGGGTTGATTGAGAACATAGTTTTTGATCAATAATAAAAATAATCCTCTACAATACAACTTGCCTAATAATTCTGCATACAGTGTGTTGAAGAGGTTCTGTTCCTCATCAAACAGGTCAGAAAGCAATTCCTATTGGCAGCTCAACAATGGATAGAAGTACAGTATGCAGAGACCTAGCTGTGAGGAGGGGGACTAATCACTAGTAATGAGGGAATATATGAAGGTATTCCCGATATTCATTAACTCGAGTATTTTGGTATTCACCTCATGAGTTTAAAGACCCCTCCCCGCATGTTTGGCACCTGATTTTAAGCCACTAAACATGCGGAGATTGCTTACCAGTCACGGTAATGTCGTAGCCATCTTTGCTACTGGCATTACTGTATTGACAGTTACAGTGAAGCAAAATAAAACTAAACACATGCAGTTCCCGACGATTTCAGATAACGAATGCAGGTAATGTAGATAGCTACACTTTCACATGAAGTCACTTCTGGCAGCTCCCACGCTGCCCCAGTGTGTCCTGGAGACTGTTTTGAGAGTTAATGAATTGGAGAAAGAGGTTTTTTTATATATTTAAAATAAAGGATTATGGTGAGACGGCTAAGTGCTAGGATTGGTGCATCTAAAGGTACCTTTAAACACGGCAATATTGCTAGGCAATTTCATTGGCAATTTGCTGGTTCCAGTGAAATCATGGACACATTGTTCTATTTTGTAGCATCACTTCCGGGCGCCGCTGGGTGTAGACGCTCCCAGGCCATCTTCAGCATGCCACCTGCGCATGCGCTGAAGGTGGCCTGTAAGAAGCGACGTTGCTAGGCAACGAAGACTGGCGTCTTCAGGACAGGCGAGTATCCTCCCTCCCTCCCTGTGTCCCCCCTCCCTCCTGCAAATGAATAACACACATCTACATAGATATATATTTACATGTGTGTGTTATTCATTGGAACAATCACACATACATATGTACACAAATATATGTGTGTGTGTGTGTGTGTAAATATGTATGTATGATCACACACGCACACACACATCTACTATATAATCTCCTAATCACGTCTGTCTCACGCTGAAATCGCGCGCTAGCACTCATTGGTCGCCGGCAGACGCGGCGGCCAGTGAGCACAGCATATGCAAATGAGCCAAGAGGTTAGGCTGGCTTCACACTGGCGTATGCAAACACAGCGCACCGAATGTAGCCAAACGCTTGCGCACATGCGTTCCAATGTTTAACATGGGAACGCATGTGCCTGTGTTTGGTTGCGTTCGCGTTCGGATGCTCATAATTTGTGCGCCCTCCGAACGCAGCTTGTTGCATTTTTTGTGCGTTTGCTTGTTTTATCTGCAACGCACAAACCATGCATTGAAGTCAATGGATCCACAGCCCTGTTTGACTATCATCTGCTCTGGGGCGCTTGCTCCACTTGTGGAGAGCTGTGTCATCTTTGCTGCGTCATCAACTGCCCTAGTGGTCCTGAACTGCAGCATCAGCCCAATATAGCTGCATACCACAGGTGGCGTCACATAATCCCATATAATAATTTCCCATTTAACACCGCCAGGGTCACGGAACGGGTCACAGCTCTGTGACCTCCCCAGAAAAGGACCGACCCAGCCCAGTTCAGAGTACCCCACGGCCCTGGTGGCTGTGTCATCAACACAGCTATGGCGTTCTGTGGGCCAGAAGTCTCACTCCACTCCATGACTGAAGTAAAATTTCTGGCATAGTGCATGGAGGCACACACCACTCCAGATTCATGAAGAAGCATGCACCTCTACATGAATTAGGAGGGTCTGCCTATACTAACACCCCCTTCATCAAGATCAATGAGAATATCGATGTCTTCATGTCCCTTGGCCGATGCCTTTTATCTTATAATTTAGCACAGCTACTTTCTGATCCGGGAACTCTCAAAGCTTTACGAATATTAAATCAAGAAGTATTTTATTGCATCAGGAAATCTGGAATATAAATAGTATCCACTTACTGTATATCTAGAATCTAGATCATATACAACGCAGTGAAATCACTTAGTGTCAAATGATTTAAAACGTAATTTATTCATATTCAAAACAGCCCTACTGGAAGAGAAACATGGAAAATATATGTATATATGCCGATACATATATATACACATACATATTATTTATAAAGAGATACATATTTACAAATATCATTACAATGGCTATTCCTTCTCTATCTTTGGTTTTACATTGCAATAGGAAAGTAGTAGCTCCTTGATTAACATCACAATAGAAAACCTATTATTCATTTTATGGCTCTTTTAAATAACGAAGTAGAAGGAAGTTGTAATGGAGGCCATGTTTTACTATTCAGGGAAAAAAAAATACACATACAGTCTAGAATTTCAGGGAAACACCCCAATCTATAAACAAAACAAACAAAAAAAAAATCATAAAAAGTTTTCATTCATAAAAATGCTGTGTTGCTTTAAAATAGCCAAGGCAACTCTGGTTAGAACTAAACCACAACACAAGTAATAATAAAAAACAGGAACTGCTCATCTATTTGTGCATTTCTCCATATTGTACTCTATGAAACATTCTTTTAAAATATCCAAATGTTACAAACATTGGATGAAATAATAAAAGCCAACACATGGGAAGAAAAATAAAAAATAAAAAACATGAACAGCATTTATTATAAGGTTCATATACCACATTTAAAAAAAGTAAACATTGGGATAGGGGAAGGGGGAATTAACTTCTCTCTTGCCGATTACATTTCTTAAGAATCAGAACACGGTACGTTTGTAGGAAAATATAGCATCTTATCTCTGTAGTCTGGGGAAAAGGGGAGGGGGCAATGATTGAGGAGACAGTCATTGGTATAGAATGACTATGAGGATATTCCACAAATATCAATATTGTCCAGTTTTTGTTTTGTTTTTTCACACTAGATTGAATTCCCTCAGGTTCAGCTGTAAGATAGTGTCTTTAACAGCGGCGAAGACAAAGCGAATGTTCTCTGTGTCTGTGGCGCAGGTGAAGTGAGAGTAGATGACCTTCTCTTTGTCAGGGTTCTGGTCTTGGTAGAGCTTCAGAATAAATTCACGGGCTGATTTGGCATCTTGCTTGGCACCTAAAACCAAAGACCAAACATTGTGTCAGTATTTGAGTGGGAGATCAAGAAGTATTAAGAGAGACCATGTATATTGTAAGTCATATGCTGCAGTCTCTCCTTTTAAAGACTTCATTTTAACTGCAGGTTCAGCGTAGACAAGGTTTGTGGTGTTTATTTTTTATTTTAAACACTCAACACAGCAAGATCCCAGTGGACCGAATTCACACATGCAGAATTCAACAACTGTTAAAAACCTTTAAGATTACTCAGGAGCTGGATAACAAATGACATGACAATGACGTGGGAAAGACTTTCACTTTTTGAATGTACCCAGGCAGTCAAAATTGTTGGTAGCCCTCGTTTAATGAAAGAAAAGCCCACAATGGTCACAGAAATAACTTGAATCTGACAAAAGTAATAATAAATAAAAAATCTGTGAAAATGAACAAATGAAAGTCAGACATTGCTTTTCAGCCCTGTTTCCACAGAATTTAAAAAGAAAAAATTAAACTCATGAAATAGGCCTGGACAGAAATGATGGTACCCTTGAAAAAAATTTGACAAAAGGCACATGTTAAATCAAAGTGTGTCCACGAATTAGCAACACAGGTGTCTACAATCTTGTAATCAGTCAGTGGCCCTGTATATAGGTCTACAGATAATGTGCTGTTTGGTGATGTGGTGTCTACTACACTCAACATGGACCAGAGGAAGTGAAGGAGTTGTTTTAAGAGATTAGAAAGAAAATCATATACAAGCATGTTAAAGGTAAAGGTCATAAAACCATCTCCAAGCAGCTTGATGTTCCTGTGACTATCGTTGCACATATTATTCAGAAATTTAAGATCCATGGGACTGTAGGCAACCTTCCTGGACGTGGCCGCAGAAGCAAAATTGATGACAAATCAAAGAGACGGATAATACGAAAGAGTCCAAAAAAACTTCTAAAAGAGATTAAAGGGAATCTGACCTCTAAAAATGAGCCCCCAGGCTCTTTTAACCTGTCCCTGCACCATGTTAATACATTTCTAGGCATCCCTTTGTGTTATTAATGTGCTATAGTAAAGTTTCTAAAAGTTGCTTTAATACCTGTAGATCTGCTGGCTTCTCATTATTTGAGAAGCCGCAAAAGGCGGTCTTTTGTGCTTCTTCCCGCCGTCTGCTTGTAAATTATTCACGCCCAGAAATGTCTCATTATTTTGCAGTATGGAAACAATAGGTGTATTTACACAATTTATTTTTCCAGTATTTTTCTGACTGTGCTGGCTCCCCCTCTGTTTTCACATCAGCTCTGTGTTCACAGATGAAAAAATTAAATATATCAAGAAAAGAACACTGTCCCTACTGTGAAACATGGAGGAGACTCTGTTATGTTCTTGGGCTGCTTTGCTGTATCTGACACAGGGTGTCTTGAATCTGTGCAGGGCACAATGAAATCTCAAGACTATCAAGGGATTCTATAGAGAAATGTGCTGCCCAGTGTCAGAAAGCTTGGTCTCAGTCGCAGGTAATGGGTCTTGCAACAGGATAATAACCCAAAACACACACAGTAAAAAACACCCAAGAATGGCTAGGAGAAACACATTGAACTATTCTGAAGTGGCCTTCTATGAGCCCTGACCTAAATCCTATTGAGCATCTTTAGAAAGAGCTGAAATATGCCATCTGGAATAGGCAACCTTCAAACACAAGACAACTGGAGCGTTTGCTCTTGAGGAGTCGCCAAAGTACCTGTTGAGAGGTTCAGAAGTCTCACTGACAGTTACAGGAATCGTTTGATTGCAGTGATTGCCTCAAGAGGTTGTGCAACAAAATATTAAGTTAAAGGAACCGTCCTTTCTGTCGGGCCTATTTCATCAGTTTAATTTAAAAAAAAAAAACTCTGTGGAAGCAGGGTTGAAAAGCAATATCTGGCTTCCATTTGTTCATTTTCATAGTGGTTGTATTTATTATTACTATTGTCAGATTCAATTTATTTCTGTGAGCATTGTGAGTTTTTCTTTCATTAAACGAGGGGTACCAACAATTTTGACCACGTGTGTATTTTTGGAGGATAAAGGTTAGGACTGAACGTAAATTTTCCATTTACATTTGAATTAGTAGATCTTGGCTTCATTGATGGATAGTTTAGGTTACATGCAGGAAGCTGTCCAGAACCCTAAACAAGCAACTGGGTCAAACAGCAGCAGCTGAATATGGAGCAGAAAATATTTTGATTTAGTCTGATGCAGCTATATACAGGTGTACAAAGAACAAAGATGATAGTACATATAGTGATAAATATAGTACTCAGATGTTTCTATATGCCAGGAAAAAATAAACCAAAATTTTAAAATTTGTGTATAGATGTTCAGATGCAATAAACCTCCAGAAAGCCTCTTAAAAGTCAATTGGAAGCCATTCACTGGTTCACAGAAAACCTTAATACAACCTTCGACCCTCTCAAAATCGCCTTCTCTCCTGCTGCCTTATCTCCTCTTCCCACAATTGCATACAAGATTTCTCCTGTGCATCCTCCATACTCTGGAACTCTCTGCCCCAACACATCAGACTTTACTGTGGAAACCTTCAAAAAGATCCTGAAGACTCACCTCTTCCGACAAGCCTACAACCTGCAGTGAGCCTCAGTCTACTAAACGCCTCATGAATAGCTCTACCCGCTTCTAGAGTATCCTCACCCGTCCCTTGTAGACTGTGAGCCCTGTAGACTGAGTCCTCTCTCCTCCTGTAGCTGTCTGACTTGTATAGTTCATAAATATTATAGTGGTCTCTATTGTGTTTAACCCTTTTCACTTGTAAAGGGCCATGGAATAAATAGCGCAATAATAACACAATATGACAACCCTAGATGTATATCTCCGATATAAATAATTGTAAAAAAAAAAGGTGTACCATACTGAACACGTTTTTAGTTTATTTTACAGGACACCATAGTATGGAATAGTGTTGGGAAGAGAATCAGCCCAAAGGAAGTTAAAGAGTTTAAATTGAAAATTAAACCACATTGAAGAAAGAGGCACTCACCCGGTGATAGTTGTTCCTCAATGGACGACTTTAATCAGCATTAGGGTACAGGGTGCTGGGGAGGGGGTGTGACTGGGAGGGTCCTCTTTCTTCAATGTGATTTTACCTCTCAGGCTGTTACAAGACTGTGCACCCCCGGTTCTGCTGCAGTTGACACTGCTGATATCACTACTTTGGATCTTAAGTGATCGGTGCCCCGCTATTCTGCCTCTCAAATATCATTTAAATTGAAACACCTTGGTAAGAATGTGTAAATTTAAGACATTTCTCTCAGTACAAGCAGATATTCATGTGATGTGAATTGGGCTTTAGCTCTATGAACACACCACGTGTTTCTATCCTTCATAAATTATATGAATCTTACTTCTACAACTAGTAATTCTCCCTCATCAATTCTCCACTAGATGCATCATTCTCTGGTCTGTTTCTTGCAAAAAATAAAATCCAATAACAGTTGGTGCAAAAAATAAAATCCAATAACAGTTGGTGTTGCTTACCAGTAAATTCAGGAAAGTAGTCAATTAAATGTGAGAATAAAATTTTCTCCTCTAAAAGATCCTTCTTGTTTAGAAAGAGAATGACTGAAGAATTCTGGAACCAGGGATAGGTTATGATGGTTTTGAACAGAGCTTTGCTTTCTTCCATTCGGTTCTAAAGAAAAAAAATATATTAATGGAAACATTTTTACTTATTCAAGACCCTTAAGCCCCTGTCACACATAGCGAGATCGATGATACGTCACAGTTTTGTGACGTAACGGCGATCTCTCCAGTGATATCGCCTCCAGTGATATTGCAGTGTGTGACATGTAGCACCGATCAGGCCCCTGCTGTGAGATTGCTGCACATGGTTCAGGACCATTTTTTGGTCCTTGGTCTCCCGCTGGCCAACACACATCGCTAGGTGCGACAGCGAGAGACCAATGACCAGCGACCTCACAGGCTGGTAACTATGGTAAACACCAGGTATCTAGGCAGCACGCGCTGCCTATATACCCGGTGTTTATCATAGTTACCAGCGTCCTTCCTGTAGCCAGCAATGTGGAGGTGGCTCCCTGGTCGCTGAGGAGATCTGCCTGTTTAACAGCTTCCAGCAACCAAGTAGTGACACTGCAGCGATCCCGGCCAGGTCGTTAATCGCTGTCGGGATCGCTGGAGTGTCGCTCAGTGTGACGGGAGCTGTTTGACATCCAAGTTAGAGATAAACAAATCACTTTGTGCAACACTGCCCTATGGTCCAGTTCAGGGATCTCTGCCCATGGACAGGAGCTGTGCCACTTTCCTGATCTTCTGTGATTCTGGGCTCATCTTATGATTTGCTCTACTGGTGCGTCGTCTCCTTACGTCACATAGATGATGTCGTACCAAGCCAAGGATCAAACACAGCACCAAGGAAGCCAGTAAATGAGTGCAGCTCCTGTTCATGGTCAACGGGCTTGCTCATGGTCAAAGTGCTTTGCTCATCTCCAATTTCAATATTATATATTTATTTACTTAAGTCAGTGTTTGCAAATCAGGGCTTTGTGGGCCTAGTGTTGCATAAGTAAGTGAGGGGTAAAGTTTAAATCTAGGAGTAGCAACAGCAATCACGTTTCATCACATAGTATGGAAGATATGCTGATCCAAGCCTCTCTTGAAAACACCTTAGTGAGATTAACATCTTTCGGACTGTAAGACGCACCGAAACAGAAGACGCACTCAGGTTTTAGAGAAAGAAAATAGGAGAAAAAAAATTAAGCAAAACAATGTGGTCATAACACACTTCTGGTGAGGGATTTGCTGCTGACACGATTATGGGGTTAACGTCCCCAAATTCTGTACTAATGTCTGGTCCCATTCCAGGTATATATATCTCCCATCTCGGTATATGGTCCATATCTTGGTCTGTGTGTCTATGCAGGTATATGATCCATCATCCTGGTATATGTGCCCCATCCAGGAATATGACCTGGTACATGACATCTTCTCATGCTGGCAGCTGATCATCATGTGAGCACGCAGCGATGACATCACTGTCATGGCCACGCTCCCACATGTTGTCAGTTGCCAGCATAAGAGGACGTTGCGCTGCCGGAGAGTGATGGACGGGGAGTATAATCTTCTGTCCACTGCCGAGATATTTAATGCTTCCACGCCAATGAGGAAGCATGGGAAGCAGTGAATATCCACACATGCGATCGCCCGCAGCTGCTGTGACCCGCTCCACCGCCATCGTCCCCCCCAGCCACAGCCAAGTTCTGTACATCTAAAGAATAAGATGCACCCCCACTTTCTATAAAAAAAAAATTGGGAAAAAGTGCACCTTATAGTCTGAAAAATACGGTGGGTGTCAACATTTTAAAGACCAAACTGAGAACTTAATGCTAGTTGAAAAATTATGTAACACTTTGCAAACCCTAAATCCAAGTATCTTTGAGAGAGAGAATAATAAGGCTATGTGCCCACTGGACGGTTCTGCATCATTGCAGACTGTCAGAAAACCGGTGGAGAATTGCAGAAACTGAGTTTTCTGCCCTCAGCAGTGTCCATCGTTTTTTTTAGCGGTTTTTGAGCGGTTTTATAGCGTTTATACAGCGTTTTGTCGGCGGTTTTTCTTAGCGTTTTTAAGACTATATTTGTGCACTTGTAAGCTGGAACCGCTGGAAAAACGCTCAAAAGAAGTCACTTGCTCTATCTTTGAAAACCGGTGGAAAAACGCTGACGAAAGTGGAAAGGAGACAAAAAAAAAAACCGTTCTAATGTACACAGCGTTTTCTAAAATCCATTGACTAGCATGTTAATCCAACCGGTGGTTAGGATTAACATAAATTAACATAAAACTCAGCAGAAAACGCCGACGGAAAACGCTAAAAAACAGCTCACAAAACTTCCAATGGGCACATAGCCTAAAAGCAGTCTTGGAACTTAAGCTTAGAAAAAAAGTTAAAAAAGTGCACATCATAATGCTGGTCAAGGGGCAAAAATGGGGTCTAAATTATAACAATGAAATATTATAGGTTATAACAGCCTAGATTATAAATGTAATTATCTCTTTTGTCTCCACGGACAATAACCTCAATAATGGGGATTAGGCATGGAGTTTTATATAACTACAGACAGATCACTAGGAAAGGTATTCCTAATCCTGTACAGCCTCTATAATACCACACCAAACACACTCAAAAGGGAATCTGTCAGCAGGTTGATGTTCTATAATTTGAGCACAGCATAATATAGGGCAAGAAGGCCTGATTCCATGGATGTATCACTTACTGGGCTGCTTGCTGTAGCTTGCATACAGCACCTGTTTTGTCTGATGTAAATGGAGCAAAGCTAAGATTTCCAAGCTTTATATAACCCTGCCCATATTGTACACTGGTAGTTTCCTGTCTACACTATGCATTGTCAGGAAACTGCCAATCAGTGGTGGGGGCGAGGGTTACACAGATTATGAGGTATACTCTGGGCAGTGATAATCTCCTGCTGATAAAATACTGATTGTATTGAAACAATACACAGCCTTTCTTGCTGACAGATTCCTTTCAAAAATTAGACTGCATACATTATTATATCACTAGTCTGTCCACAGCTATCAGCTAAGTGAATAACCAATAGATATTTTATTCATTCACTTGCCTCATTATCACATTCTGCAAGAACCTGATCATATTCACTCAAAGCCACCAAGAAAATTATGGAAGTGACATTTTCAAAACAGTGAATCCACTTTCTTCTTTCTGATCTCTGGCCACCAACATCCACCATCCTGTATGACAAGAAAAAACACCATCAATATACAGAACTAATGACTGCATGGATGTGGAAGAGAAAAAGGTTCAATACATTTTATAAATCATGTTATTTTTTCATGACGTACAAAACATGAGGAAGCAAATCATATAAACCCTTATCTGTATTCACATCAGGCATCTGATATATGCAGCAAGCAATTCTAACAACTGGGTATTGATTTTGAATGCAACAACCATGACCTTGGGCATTACATATTTATCAACACGATGCCTTGGTTAAAAAAGGGACTACGCTCTATAAAAACAATTGTAGGGCATACTTAGGCTACTTTCACATCTGTGTTTTTGCCACTTCCAGCCGATCAGGCAAACTTGAACTTTTCAATTTCAGGTTTGCCTGATCTGTCATTTTTCAAATCCAGTGGATTCCCACCTTTTTCGGGAAAAAAAAAAAAAAAAAAACAGATCTGGCACACTTGCAGCAGATCACATTTTTTGCTAGTGCATTTCTATGGTACTGCTGGAAGAGCGCGGACACTTGCGTTATTAGGCAGATCCGGCAAATCCGGCACATGTAGCGCTGGACAAAATCTGCCGCTAGCTGTGGTTTTAAAAAACGCAGAAAGTGCCGGATCCAGCTAAAAATGCAAGGGTCCGGCAGTCCTTTAGAAATGCAGTAGCAACATTAGCAAAAAACGCAATTTTGCCGAGATCTTGCCAGATCCGTTTTTCGTTTGTGAAAGCACCACTGCTGGTCCTCTGTTATGTCTCCTGAAGATGCATCAATAGACTGTACAGAGTGACAAGATATCAATAGGAATATTTAACCCTTCACCCCCAGGCAATTTTTCTGCTTTTTTCCTCCCTTGCTACCCGTTTCAAGAGCTATAACTTATTTATCAATATAGACATATGAGAGCTTGTTTTTTTCAGGACGAGTTGTAATTTTTAATGACACCATTCATTTTACTATACAGTATAGTGGAAAACAGGAAAAAATATCAAGTGCAGTGAAATACCGAAAAAAAGTGATTTTTTTTATTTTTTATTCATCATGTTCAGTATATGGTAAAACTGACATGTCAAAACGATGCTTCGGGTCAGTACGAGCTTGTAGATACCAAAAATGTATACTTCTACTTTTATCTAAGCGGTGAAAAAAATGTTGAAGTTTTTTTAAAAATAGCATCTAGTGCTCTTGGCGCCATTTTCCAAGACCTGTAGCTGTCGTGCCTTTCTTTGAAATACTGTATATTGTTTGCTTGTTCAGAGATGACTCTATAGCGCCATCTGTTGACAATGTTCCCACATTATATTATGTTTACTGCATAGTCTAATTTTGGTCCCTGCATGCCTATGTAATCCCATGAGGCCGTGCTCTAGGCTCAGCCCCTTCTCCTCCAGTAGCCATTATAGCTTCATACAAGCTGACATCCTGGTGTGCTGACCCTTCTCTCCCTAGATTTCAGCTTATCTGCATGTTTCCCTCAACATAGCACAGTCGGTGAGTTTAATATGCTGCTGCCCACCTATATGTAACAATGTAATGTTTTGCACTTCATGTATACTTATGTTGTACTGAGAATTTCTATCTGTTTTTTATAGTTTTACACTTAACCCATTAATAAAAGTTGAAAAGGACCCCCAGCGTCCATGTCAATGCATTGATGGAAAAGAGTTTACCTGTCTGCCAACTCGTTCTTCAGGAGTACAGAGCGAGGGTGCCAGAACAGTAAAACGACTACTATAAACGGGGTCGAAGCACAGACACTGACTTCTAGCAGAGAACAGTAAAGCCGCATACAGACACAATGTCAGATATAGGATCTGAAGTTTATGTGACACGCTCCCATGTAAGCGCATCTTCACGGAAGTCTGTGAGCAGCGCTGCAATTGCCATCGCCAGGGCGAAGGCGGAAGCCGCAAAAGTGAGAGCTGCTTACGCTGAACAGGAGTGGTTATTAAAGAAAGAAAAGGCACGTCTGGAAGCCGACCTCGCAAAACTCGCCATAGACACAGAAGCAGCGGCAGCAGAAGCTGAGGTACAGGTTTTAGAAGAAGCAGCACGCTGCGATAGCGAAAGTTTCAGCTTAAGGCTCGGACCTGAACTTAATCATCGTGACATCTCACAACGCACTTCAGACTACGTGCTACAGCATGCCTCATTAGATGACCATCTACATTCATCTCCAAGAGAGAGACCGAATCCTGTCATTCAGCCATCAACCTTCATTCACCAATCATCCCACATTAAGCATGAAAGTAATTCTGTCCACCTTCCATCATCAGTGAGACCAGCACCCGAACCTGTAGATCCCTACTACACAGAGAACACTTTCAAGATAGAGGACCCCGACGGTGACTATCGTGACGAAGATACATTTTACGGCAACGATAGCTCACGGAGACCTCATCACAGCAACAGGCACCCGGACCGCCTTCTCAGAGAACAAGAGCTACCAGCTTTCCTCAAGTTCTTTGCACGTCGTGAGTTACTCACCAAAGGTCTCTTAAAGTTTAATGACCGTCCCGAAAGTTTCAGAGCGTGGAGAGCTTCCTTCAGAAACGCCACCGCTGACCTAGACATCTCTGCCAGCGAAGAGATCGACCTCTTGGTTAAGTGGCTAGGAAATGAATCGGTAGAACACGCGAAACGCATCAGAGATCTCAGCATCAACAACCCCAGGAAAGGTTTGTGCACGTTATGGGAGAGACTCGACGAGTGCTATGGCTCCTCAGAGATGATAGAAGAATCCCTCTTCAAAAGGTTGGAAGACTTTCCTATAATCTCTAATAAGAACTTTCACATGCTAAGAGAATTGAGCGACCTCTTAGTAGAACTCCAAGTCGCCAAGACTGAAGGAGACCTGCCAGGCCTCGCATTCCTAGACACATCCAGAGCCATCAAACCCATAGTGAAGAAACTACCTTACAGTTTGCAAGAGAAATGGTTGAACTGGGGTTCAGATTACAAGCAGCGTCACAATGTGGTGTTCCCTCCATTCCACATCTTTGCAGATTTTGTCCGCCAGCAGGCCAAGATAAGGAACGATCCCAGCTTCAACCTTTCTGCCGTAGATCCTGTCAACCCAAGAACAAGTAAACCTGTTCCAGTTCGCAACCCCAGAGACTCACCTGTCACCGTACACAAAACTAATGTGTCTTCTGCAGACTCATCACACAAGACCCACAGTACAGTAGAACCCAAAAGGTCAATAACGATGGACCTGGAAAGGGAGTGCCCCTTACATAAAAGGCCTCACCCACTACAAGAGTGCAGGAGTTTTAGGGGAAAATCCCTTAAAGACCGTAGACTCTTCCTCAAAGAGAATAACATATGCTACAGATGTTGCGCATCTACATCCCATTTAGCTAAAGACTGCAAAGCCAGCATTGTTTGTTCGGAGTGTAACAGCCAAGAGCACAGCACAGCTCTACACCCAAGGCCAGCCCTGCAGACCCCCTCATCCATAGACCGACTTACAGAGCACGGCGGGGAGGAGAAAGACAGTACACCTCCTGAAGTGTCACCCCAGTGCACTCAAGTCTGCGGAGAAGGTCTTATTAACAAATCCTGCTCAAAGATCTGTTTGGTTACAGTTTACCCTATTGGCCACAGAGAAAAGGCGGTTAAACTCTACGCTATACTCGATGACCAGAGTAATAGATCACTTGCCAGCTCAGTTTTCTTTGACATCTTTAAAATCGAGGGACTCAGCTCGTCCTACTCACTAAAAACATGCACAGGAGTGAGTGAAGAATCTGGGAGGAGGGCTACAGGTTATCAAATCGAATCCCTGGATGGGAAGACATCCCTAGCCCTTCCTACACTAATCGAGTGTAATTCTATCCCGAACAATAGAGAAGAAATCCCCACTCCAGAAGAGGCACTACATCACCCTCATTTGAGAAGCATAGCGCATCTTATTCCCTCACTCAATCCCCAAGCCAAGTTAGTCCTTTTGCTAGGGAGAGACATCATCAGAGTCCACAAGGTGAGGAAACAGATAACTGGTCCTCATAACTCACCCTACGCTCAGAAGCTAGACCTGGGATGGGTAGTTATAGGGGACGTTTGCCTCAGAGACGCTCACAAGTCAAACAACGTTCACTCTCTCTACACAAACACGTGGAGAGTGGCCATCCATCCTTTTTCCTACCCTGCCCCAACAAATTCCTTGTGAAGGAGAAGCACACCAACTCGGCACAATTAAATGGCAGAGAAGACAACGCGACTGAATCGAAAGTCCTAGACTCATCCACAGACTCTCTTCCTGTACAATGTGGTCTAGGGTTTAATTGGGACTCAGAGTCTGATGGTTTAACTTTTCAAGTCAGCCTGGAGAAAAAACCCTTCACATGATGAGGCGTCCTGTTCACAATCAACGATCCTGATGACCCATCTCTGCTTACTCCTCCAACTCTCCTTACCCAGAAGTTTAACGTGAGACTAAAGACTTGTACAAATCCCAGTAGAAAAGAGTTCAAATGCTAGCAGACTTGTTTCTGAACTTATTCCTTTGCTCTAGTTCAAGTTTATGTGGCATCCCCCGGATACCAGACGGGGAGTGTCGTGCCTTTCTTTGAAATACTGTATATTGTTTGCTTGTTCAGAGATGACTCTATAGCGCCATCTGTTGACAATGTTCCCACATTATATTATGTTTACTGCATAGTCTAATTTTGGTCCCTGCATGCCTATGTAATCCCATGAGGCCGTGCTCTAGGCTCAGCCCCTTCTCCTCCAGTAGCCATTATAGCTTCATACAAGCTGACATCCTGGTGTGCTGACCCTTCTCTCCCTAGATTTCAGCTTATCTGCATGTTTCCCTCAACATAGCACAGTCGGTGAGTTTAATATGCTGCTGCCCACCTATATGTAACAATGTAATGTTTTGCACTTCATGTATACTTATGTTGTACTGAGAATTTCTATCTGTTTTTTATAGTTTTACACTTAACCCATTAATAAAAGTTGAAAAGGACCCCCAGCGTCCATGTCAATGCATTGATGGAAAAGAGTTTACCTGTCTGCCAACTCGTTCTTCAGGAGTACAGAGCGAGGGTGCCAGAACAGTAGCGTCCATTTTTGGGGGCTCGGGGCTGTCTGACAGCTCTTTTTTGCGTCTTGAGCTGACATTTCTAATGATACCATTTTTGGGTAGATGTGCTGTTTTGATCCCCCATTATTGCATTTTATTGCAATGTTGCAGCGACCCAAAAAAAACAACAAAAACATGAGCCTGACATTTGGATTTTTTTTCATCACGCAGTTTAAAGATCTGATTAATTGATTTTATATTTTGATAGATCAGGCATTTCTCAACGCAGCAGTACCGAATGTATTTTTGTTTCAAGTTTAATTTTTAATAGGGCAGAAAGGCGGTGATTAAAATGCTCTTTTTTAATATTTTTTTTACATTTTTATTTTATTTTACATGTCCCCTTAGGGTGCCTCAGCACTGCACTGTCTGATCGCTCCTGCTGTTCAGAGCTAGCTGTGATGATCAACAGTCCTGAACAGCAGATATGATCACTTTCTGTGAACAACACTGCTTAGGCATCGCTATCAGAAAGGAGTCATGACAGCGTCTGGGGTCATAAGCTGACGCCACACTCTCATAGCAACACATCGAGGCCCTGCTATTGCATCACGGGGCCGCCAAGCCGATGCCTACAAGAAAAAGCTTGATCCCTGATACGCCACTGATCTGCCTGCACTTGTTAAGGGGCCGTTACATGCATCAATATCGCTGTCAATATCACTGCTGCACATGACGTTGCAGCGATATTGACGCGTGTGACAGGGAACATCAAACAGCGATAAATCGCTGGTTGATGGTCGCCAGGTTTTCGGACTGGACCGAAAACCTGGCGACAGTTGCCCGGTGTACACGCAGCATCACTGCGTGTGAAACCAGGACGAGCGATCAGAAAGCTCCCAGCACCTCTCAGGAAGCGCTGGGAGCTGGTATCCAGGGTAAACTGCGGGTAACTAGGCAGCGCGCGCTGCCTAGATACCCGATTATATACCTTGGTTACCAGCCTTCTACGCTCACCGGCTGGTATCCAAGATACACAAGTGGATAACTAGGGACCCTGCTACCTGATACCAGCCGGTGAGCAGAGAAAGCTGGTAACCAAGGTATACATCGGGTATCTAGGCAGCGCGCTGCCTAGTTACCCGCAGGTTACCTTGGATACCAGCCTGCAGACATCGTGGAAACGATATTCAAATAATTTCCACGATGTTGCTGGTCCAATGATCGCTGGTGAGTCTGCTTGTGTGACAGCTCACCAGCGATCAGCCGTCAATGTCGTCATATTAACGCGTTGTGGCGCCGGCTTAAGCTACACATGCTGGCTAAACTCACATCAAAGGGAGGAAACAACCACGGACAAACAACTACATCGTTCCTTGTGAAGGGTTTAACCCTAGAATGCGTAATGTATATGGGATTCCCCAAAGAAACATTGTTATACAAAAATGTCTATCACATAAAATTATATGAACAACTAGACATTACCAAAAATGACATACTTGAGGAATACCTAGAGTTTTAAAATTCTAACTAAATTCATTTTGCAGAAAATAAATAAAATAACATACCAGGCCTAAAAGGTCCAGTTTATGCATTCAAGGGTTTTAAAGGAACTCTGTGGGCACAAAACAACTGTTCAAACCAAGAACAGGTGCTCGGTGCATGGCATGGCCAAACAATTAAGTGCCACTTACTTTTTTCCCTTTATCTCTACTCTCCCTTCCTTGATTAACAGCTGTAGCTTTATAGAGCCAGAGAAGGGAGGAAATGGATGGAAAACATGTAGGTGGGAAGCTGCACTCTGTTACCTAATTGGATGTTGTAAAAGTAGTTTGGCATTTTTACCTCCAGTGAGCACTTATCTTTACATATTGTCTTAAGACGTATATATGGTACAAATACAAGCGCGCACAGAACGAGCTACAGACAATGTTCTACATACACACATGATAAAAATATAATCTAAATACAAATAAATATATACAAATTCTCTAGTTATTGAAGAGTTAACAACCGGGCACCACGATCCCTTTCAAGGATCTTCCAAACCTCTTCAGTCCTGTTAGTGGATATATGAGGCCACCTGAATATGGTGTTGCACGCTTAACAGATAAAGATTCTTGCTCCAACAAATAGAAGAAAGGAAGCAGCACTCACTATCTGAAGATAGTTCCGTTCATTCGATCTGTCCTGCCAACATTATAGAAGGATATTCAATGCGGGGAGAGGGAGTGAGGAGTCGACGGACAACGGCTTGCCATTCTGCTGGGTTACCGCATCAACGCGTCCCTGGTCGTCCATTGACTCTCACTCCCTCTTCCCAGATTGATCATCCTGCAATGGTGCTTGCAGGGCAGATTGTGTAAATAGAACTATCTTCAGATGGTAAGTAGCAAGATTATATATATATATATATATATATATATATATATATACATATAATATATATATATATTAGAAAAAATTCCTTGCAGCACACAGCTATCACCAATGTTGCATAATGCTATAAGCCATGTGGTTGAGAAAAAAGTTTAAAAACTTACGTTTTTCTGAAAAAACTCAAAATCTTATCTTTTAATTCTGAAGTTCTTAGTACAAACATTGGCCAAGGTCTGTTTGCTCGTCAACTGCGACAAAGTGACTTCAGGCACGACGAGTCCTATCGCTGACACCCAAGTCCTCCTTGTCCACCCTACCCCACTACTAAGTGGGCGGACACCATCTATACCCTCCATCACCTGTCTACGATGAGGGTGCAATTTGCAGCAGAGTATCTGCAACTCTATGTAATATATAACGCAGTCGACGAGCAAACAGACCTTGGCCAATGTTTGTACTAAGAACTTCAGAATTAAAAGATAAGATTTTGAGTTTTTTCAGAAAAGCGTAAGTTTTTAAACTTTTTTCTCAACCACATGGCTTATAGCATTATGCAACATTGGTGATAGCTGTGTGCTGCAAGGAATTTTTTCTACTATATATATAGATATATCTCTGTGTCCCTGCTTGCACCAGTTCACACTGGTCTGTGAGTGCTGTGCAGTTTTTTTCGTTATATATTACATAGAGTTGCAGATACTCTGCTGCAAATTGCACCCTCATCGTAGACAGGTGATGGAGGGTATAGATGGTGTCCGCCCACTTAGTAGTGGGGTAGGGTGGACAAGGAGGACTTGGGTGTCAGCGATAGGACTCGTCGTGCCTGAAGTCACTTTGTCGCAGTCGATGAGCAAACAGACCTTGGCCAATGTTTGTACTAAGAACTTCAGAATTAAAAGATAAGATTTTGAGTTTTTTCAGAAAAGCGTAAGTTTTTAAACTTTTTTCTCAACCACATGGCTTATAGCATTATGCAACATTGGTGATAGCTGTGTGCTGCAAGGAATTTTTTCTACTATATATATATGGATATATCTCTGTGTCCCTGCTTGCACCAGTTCACACTGGTCTGTGAGTGCTGTGCAGTTTTTTTCGATATATAGATTATATATATATATATATATATATATATATATATATATATATATATATATATTATATATATTATATATATATATATATATATATATATATATATCGCTGGTGCAATAGTCACTTCTCATTCTTAAAGGGGTAAATTCACAAAATGCTTGTAAATAAGAAAGCAACTTTGTAATTTACTTGTTACAGATACTCTCTGTTCCAAAAACTGGAGAGGATTTTTAATTCTACTGTGTAGCTTTTTGTCTTTGTTCCCAGCCACCCCTGAATTCTATCAGTCTGTCTGGTGTAAATTTAGGTACCGTACATACTCGTGTATAAGCCGACCCGTGTATAAGCCGACCCCCCTACTTTTGCCCCCCAAAACTGGGAAAACGTATTGACTCGAATATAAGCCGAGGGTGGACTCCAGCACAGGGTATACAGCTCCCAGCACAGGGTATACAGGACACCATCCCTGGTATACAGGCTCCCCCTCACAGTATAGCGCCCCCCGCCACAGTAAGGCCTCCCCATGCTGCCGCTGCTCACTGTACAATAAATAGTGTTATTAGCTCTCACCCTTGCTCCTGGCTGTGCATCTTCCCTCCTTCCTGCTTGTCCTGTGACCGGGGCTCACGGCGATGACATCACCGGCCAGTCACATGACACGCAGGGAGGAGGGAGGATGCACTGAGCCCGAAGCGAGGGTGAGAGCTAAGAACACTATTTATTATACAGTGAGCAGCGGCAGCATGGGGAGGCCTTACTGTGGTGGGGGGAGCCATACTGTGATGGGGAGCCTGTAATGCGATATGCACTGCTCCCCCCGCGGATGGGCGGGGGATGCAGTGCATATCATGAATAAGTTATGAGTGGTTCCATGTCACGAGCCGCTCATATTACAGCCTTCCCCCACCTCCTCCAGCCTCCTCCTGCTCCCGGACACAGCTCCCACTTCACACAAAAGTATATGACTCATGTATAAGCCAAGGGGGAACTTTTCAGCCCAATTTTTGGGCTAAAAAAGTCGGCTTATACACGAGTATATACGGTAACCGAATAGTTGGCTTCCTTTGTCCACAAAATTTGAGACACAATATTGTTACTGACACATGCCAGGGTACACCCCCTTGTCATTATGCCACCTTGCCTTTCAACAAAGCCTCATCATAATGGGCAAGACATGGAAAGTGTATGAAGCACATAACAGATGTGGCGCAAGTCACAAAATATGTTTTTAGGTGCAATAGTATATTTAGCTTTATAAATCTCCCCTGACATTGCAAGAACTTCAATGATTTTCTAGGAAAGCAAAACGGAAAAGTTCATTCAACGTACCTGAAAATAATATTCTCTAAATCGAAAGGATACTCAATGATTCCAGTAGTGGGCACTCTGACTCGAAGTACATCTTGCTGGGTGGGTATGTAGCCAGTAACAGAAATACGATCTATGTCCCCAAGGTAGCTGGATGTGGGGAAAAAAGTCATGAACATTAGATGTATCAACCCCTTATGGACCAAACAATTTTTCATAGTTGTGCTTTTATTTTTCGGAATTTTTTTTTCTCACTTACAAAGCCACGAGGCGCTTTTTTTTTTGTGGGACTACTTGTATTTTTAAATTACACCATCCATTTTATCAAATCATGTACAGGAAAATGGGAAAAAAATCCAAGAGATTGTCCATCCCAGTATGATTATGAGGATATCAAACTTGCATATATCGTAACGTATTTTTCGCTTTATAAGATGCACTGGATTATAAGAGGCACCCCAAATTTGGTGAAGGAAAAACAAACAAAAAAAAAATTAATTTTAAATGGAGTCCGTCTTATAATGTCAGTGTCTGTCTTATAAACAGTGTATACAGTGGAGAAAAGCACCAGGGCAATGAAGGAGTGGCTTCATAAAAATAATTTCAAGGTCCTGGAGTGGCTTAGCCAGTCTCCAGATCTGAACCCTATAGAAAACCTTTGGAGGGAGTTGAAAATCCATGTTGCCCAGTGACAGGCCAAAGTCATCACTGCTCTAGAGGAGATCTGCATGGAGGAATGGGCAAACATACCAGCAACAGTGTGTGCTAACCTTGTGAAGACTTACAGAAAACGTTTGACCTCTGTCAATGGCAACAAAGGATATATAAAAAAGTATTGAGATGAACTTTTGTTATTGACAAATACTTATTTTCCACCAAAATTTGAAAAAAAAAATTCTTTCCAGATCAGGCAATGTGATTTTCAGGATTTGTTTTCTCATTTTGTCTCTCATAGTTGAGGTCTATCTATGATGTCAATTACAGGCCGACCTCATCTTTTTAAGTGGGAGAACTTGCACAACTAGTGGCTGAGTAAGTACTTTTTTTCCTACTGTATGTCACTTACCCCATCCCATCTTGGCATATATGGCCCCCATCCAGGTATACATGGTCCCCATTCTGGTATATATGTCCCCATTCTGTTATGTCTGTCCACCACACTGATATATACACCGTATGTCCCTTATTCTGGTATATACACTTTATGACACCCATCCTGGTATATACAACCTCTGGCAAAAATTTTGGAATTACCTGGCTCGAAGGATGTCCATTCAGTTGTTTAGTTTTGTGCCAAGTTGGTGATCTGCTTTTATTCTACAAAATTAAAGTCAATTCAAATGGTAACTCTCTGCCTTGAAGAAACACTAAAAGAAATCTTGAAAAAACAATGTGCTAGCCAGTAACTGTTACTTTTGTAGACCAAGCAGGGGGAAAAATTATGGAATCATGACAAACACACAAACAAAACAACACTCAAATACATTACTAGTATTTTGTTGTACCACCTCTGGCTTTTATAACAGTTTAAGTCCATGCCTCAGAGACTGCAATGAGTGACAAACAGTACTCAATCTGGCTCCAACTTTTTCTGATTGCTGTTGCCAGATCAGCTTTGCAGGTTGGAGCCTTGTTATGGATCATTTTCTTCAACTTCCACCAAAGATTTTCAATTGGATTGAGATCCGGACTATTTGCAGGCCATGACATTGACCTTACGTGTCTTCTTTCAAGGAATGTTTTCAGTTTTTGCTCTATGGCAGGATGCATTATCATCTTGATAAAGGATTTCATTATCACCAAACATCCTTTCAATTGATGAGATAAGAAGTGTCCAAAATATCAATGTAAACTTGGCCATTTACTGAAGCTGTAATGACAGCCATCTCCCCAGTGCCTTTGCCTGACATGAAGCCCCATATCATCAATGACTGTCTAAATTTGCATGTTCTCTTCAGGCAGTCATCTTTATACATCTCATTGGAACTACACCAAACAAAAGTTCCAGCATCATCACATTGCCCAATGCAGATTAGCGATTCACCACTGAATATGACACCATCCAGTCATCCACAGTCCATGATTGCTTTTCCTTAGCTCATTGTAACCTTGTTTTTTTTCTGTTTAGGTGTTAATGCTGGCTATTTTGAGCTTTTCTTTATGTAAATCCCATTTCCTTTTGGCGGTTTCTTACAGTTCGGTCACAGACATTGACTCCAGTCTCCTCCCATTTGTTCATTTGTTTTGTTGTGCATTTCCTGTTTTGGAGACATATTGCTTTAAGTTTCCGGTCTTGACTCTTTGATGTCTTCCTTGGTCTACCAGTATGTTTCCCTTTAGCAACCTTCCCATGTTGTTTGTATTTGGACCAGATTTTAGGCTGCTTTCACACAGCGTTTTTGTGCTGTCCGAGGGGATCAGACTTTTTGCTGCACCCCTCGGTCAGCAACGGATCCAAACTGATGCCTGCAATCAGATGCCAAATAGGCATCCGATTCCGATATTTAGCAGCATCCGTTTGGATCCTCTCTCCTATCCCTGCTCCTCCTGTCACCTTTCTCCCCTCCCTCTTTGTCCCCTTTCGCCCCCTCTGTCTCCCCTCTTTGCCCCCTCTGTCTACCCTCTTTCGCCCCCTCTTTGTCCCTATTTCACCCCTCTTTGTTCCCCTCTTTCGCCCCCTCTTTGTTCCCCTCTTTTGCCCACTTTGTTCTCCTCTTTCCAGGCCTTTAAAAATAAAAACAATCTTCATTCTCACCTATCCACGAGGCCCGCGGTGCTTCCAGCTTCTCTTCTTCTGATGCACTGGACCTGGCGTGATGTCACAGTCACATGACCGGTTACCGCAGTAAGCGGTCATGTGACTGCACTGTGACGTCAGGCCAGGTCCTAGAAGCACAGAGCGCTGGAGGCAGCGCTGGATCGTGGGAGAGGGGAGGATAAAGATTTTTTTATTTTTAACCCTTTATTTTCACCAGATGTCACTTTTACAATGTATGAATATACATTGCAGAAGTGATATTAGATGGCACAGAGCTATTTTAGTGTACATGCTCAGTACACTACAATCGGGTCCGAGGAACGCTCAGCTGTTTCCTCGGATCCGCGCTCCATAGGCCCCATGTTATTTGGCACGGATCAGGTAGGATCCAATTCGGTCCGATTTGACCCGCTGTGCCAAAAATCGCAGCAGGCTGCGATTTTGGGCACACCAAAAAAATCAGCCAGAATCGGATCCGACAAAAATCGGATGCCAATAAGGCCAAATCCGATGTGATCTGTGCCCATTGACTAACATGGGGCCAAAATCAGATCCGCGGCTGTCCGTTTTACAATGGACAGCCACGGATCACAGAAAAACGCTGTGTGAAAGCACCCTTAGACACAGCTGAGAACAACCAACATGTTTTGCAACATTGCGTGATGATTTACCCTCTTTTAAGAGCTTGATAATCCTCTTCTTGTTTCAATTGACATCTCTCGTGTTGGAGCCATGATTCATGTCAGTCCACTTGGTACATCAGCTCTCCAAGGTGTGATCACTCCTTTTTAGGTGCAGACTAACAAGCTGATCTTATTTGATGCAAGTGTTAGTTTTGGGAATGAAAATCTACAGGGTGATTCCATAATTTGTTCCTCAGAATTGAGTGATTCCACAATTTTTCCCCCTGCTTGGTCTGGAAAAGTAACCATTACTGGCTAGCACATTTTTTTCCCCAAGATTTCGTTTAGTGTTTCTTCAAGGCAGAGAGTTGTCATTTGAAATGACTTCAGTTTTATGCCATTATCTGCTTTTTTTCTACAAAATTAAACAACTGAATGGACATCCTCTGAGCCAGGTGATTCCATATTTTTGCCAGGGGTTGCATATGTGCCACCTCCAGGTACATATATCCCCCATCCACGCACATAGCCCCCATGGCTTACTGAGGGGATGATTTGCAGGCGTGCATGCGGTGACTTCACGGGTCCACAGGGAATTGGGGGCAAAGCCCAAAGCTGCGGGGAAAATCGCGACAGTTTTCCGGTGGGCGCCTCCATTATTATGTCTGAGCATGCTTTGCCGAGAGGCATAACATGCTCTTGTGTCCAGACTGTCAGAAAATGGCCACGGAGGCGGCGCATGTGCAGACTGCGATCAGCGATTATTTTCTTAAAGTCTGGATACAGCATGTAATGCCTCTTGGCAGTGCATCGTAGGACATAATAATGGCGGAGCCAACCAGAAAGTGCCGCGACTACCCCTGCACTCCGGACTTTGCCCTACCCCTCTGTGGACCCATGAAACCACCACATGCACCTCCGCAATCCCCACCCCAAGTATGATTTTTTAAATTCAAGTTTTAAGATGCACCCCCGTTTTCCCCCCACTTTGGAGGAAATAAAAGTGCATCTTAAAATCTGAAAAATCTGGTATATTTTTTTTCTATTTAAATGGTGAACAAAAAAAATTTAATTTTTTTTTCCAAAAAACACACCACATTTTTCGCTTAAATCGGATTTTCCAAACCCCATAACATTTTTATCTTTCGGTCAATGAAGCTGTGTAAATGCTTGATTTTTCTTTTTCTCTTTACAACTTTTTTTTTCACATGGTTTTAAAGGGTTATTTTTAGTACAAGCATTTTCCTCCTTACTTTCTATCTAATTTATTCCAATCTAATTTATTTCAATAAACTAAGTTATTTTTTAATAGGCTTGCTTTAATAATTCACTACTGTTCCCTCTCTACACCATCTAACAGCTACTGTGTTTTTTTTTATCCATTTCCTGCCTGATGACGGCTGTGTGAGAGTGCACGGTGGGATACTCACATAGAACGTCAGAAGACTGAGAGCTTGCCGTCACTTCCACAGCCTCTGTCCCTCCATGAAACAAAAAGTCACATTAATAATGATAGTTTCAGGGGTGGGCCTGAAATGGCTGTGTACATGGGGGTCTCTAGCCCCTCTCCCTTTACCCCTCCCCACAGTGTGCTGTCTCAGCCCCCCTGTCTCCCCTCCCTGCAGTGAGCCTTCCCAACCCTCCCCAAGCAGTGTCTTGCCCCCTGTGCAATGAGCACACACTCCCTGACTGATGTCGGCTTATGAATAGTGATAAGCCAACATGAGAGGAGTTCAACATATGGGCGGCGTAGGAGATCAGCGCTGTCCCGCAAGTGATATCAGTGGAAGCTCCAGACTAATCACTATGCATAAGCTGCCCGTGATGTCACCTGCGGGGCAGCACTGATGTCCTTTACCACCAACCTCCTGGATGAGGGTGGGGGATGGAGACTGAAAATTGCAGGAAAGGGGGAAGGAGGGGCTGAGACAGCACACTGTGGACAGGGGGGGATGGAGGGAAGTAAGGCTGAGACATTGGGAATGGTAGGGATTCCAAAATAGTTTAGATTATAGGAATAAATTAGATAGGAAGTTAGAACAAAAATTCTTGGCCGCAGACTAACTTTTTAATTAGTTTTATATTTAGATGGAGCAAACGTTTCTCGACACAGACATCAAATGTGTTTTTTTTTGTTTACTTTTCTTTATTGTTAATTATGGGAAAAATTGAGTTTTTATATATTTTTTTAAACGTATATAAAAAAAAGTTCATCTTTTTACGAAGGGGGAGTTGAACCTGCATTTTTCTGGTTGCTTGTGTTATATACAGCAATATTATGGTATTGTTGTATATAGTAAAAACATTAGTGCCTCATCCGGCCCCCCTACAGACTGGATGTCACAGAGGAAATCGCATGACCTGCATGTAAGTGATCATCCAGACCCAGGCTGTTATAGCAACCCATCAGAACCCCAAGATCGCATTGCAGAGAAGTACATGGCTGAGCTGGATCAAGGCGCTTTAATGCCGACTGTCAGAATCATTTATATAGCGCTATTAATTCCATAGCACTTTACATACATCAGTAATGCTGTCTCTCTTGGAGCTCACAATCTAAACATCCTATCAGTATCAGTATGTCTTTACAATGTGGGAGGAAACCGGAGTGCCGGAGGAAACCCACACAAACACGGGGAGAACATACAAACTCCTTGCAGATGATGTCCTTAGTGTCCTTGGTGGGAATTGAACCAGGACTTCAAGACCCAGCGCTGCAAAGGCTACAGTGCTAACCACTTGAGCACCGTGCTTGCCAGAAGAATTTAAGATGTTAACAGCAGTGATTGGCAGGCATGTTGATTGCTGCAGTTAGTGGCAAATACCAGCTATACAACATAGCCTACATCTGCCCTGAGTAGATCTGACTACTTCTGAACCAAAAGTCCCTAACATACTTCATGTTGGATTTACATCCATCATCGGGAGTTGAGGGTTAAAAAGTTGAAAAAAATTGACAGTTTAATTAAAAGCAAATGAGATGTTCATGCACAAAAGCACATTCAAAAGACCTGTGCTTTACGGCTTTGAAAATGCAGTCCATGATATTCCTTTCTGTACTGTTGTGTGACTTAAGTTTTTCAAAATAACCACAAACAAATTTTTCTGCCATTGAAACCACAAGGAAAAAGGAGCCACTGACACCAGCATAATGTGGCACAATGGGGACTGGTAAATTCTGCAGTTCGGTGTGGCTTAGATGCATGCGTATATGACAACCAAGAATACATGTGTTTTATTGTATAGCATTTTAATACCTAAATGAAAACATTTTTTGGCTTGGACATATTACTTTCCCTATTCTAACACTCTTGATTCTTCAGTTCCCCGCATGTCTTGGCTGACACAGTACACTTACTATTTAGCAGAGTCTGACAGCTGGTACTCCCTTCTCCGGTCATAGCACTCCTGGATCCCAGGATCCTCCCAGAGTTTCTTAATTGCTTCTACTTGTTTCCTTTCCAGACTGTTTACTTTATCTACTTCTACTTCCCGAACCAGCAAGGCATTTTCCTAAAATAAAGAAATGAAATACAATTTTTGTAAGTTAAACCTATCATCTATTCCAGATGAGAAAGAAAGAAAGAAAGAAAGAAGGAAAGAGAGAAGGAAGGAAAGAAAGAATGCATGAATTTAACCACTTCACCAAATTTTACAATTCTGACCAGTGTCACTTTATGACATAACTCTGCAACACTTCAATATATTCCAGTGATTTTAAGATTGTTTTTCGTGACACATTGTACTTCATGTCAGTGGTAAATTTTGGTTGATGTTGTCATTAATAAATGCAAATCATATAGAATATTTCACAAAAAAATTTGAAAATGTTCAACCACATCCAAGAAGTTTATTAACCCTTAGGAGCTTCAGAGGAATGAAAGCAATGTAGAAGGAAAAAAAATAACATTTTACTTTTTCCAACAAAATATTGCTTTAGCACCAAACTGGATTTTCACAAGGGTCACAGGAAAAATTGGACTCTATGACTTGTTGCATTATTTCTCCTGAGTATGCCAATATACCGTATTTTTCACTTTGTAAGACTCACTTTTAGTCCCCCAACTTTTGGGGGAAAGTGGGGGATGCGTCTTACAAAGCGAAAGTGTGCTTTGGGGGGTGGGAAAGGCAGCTCAGGAGCGGTGTCCGGGGGCTGGATGGGGCCAGGAGCGGGCTGCAGCTGCGGGCTCTGGTCACGTGGGGCCGCTCATTATCTCCTGTAATATGCACTGCATCCCGCTGTCAATCACCAGCGGGAGCAGCCCATGTTACAGGAGCCGGGTCCGCAGCTGCAGCCTGTCTGTATAGTCAGTGATTTCCACGCTTGCATTGCGTGGAAATCACTGACTATACCATGGATTGATACTCACCTAGCTTCACCGCTGCCTGCTGACCGCGATATCCCCGCCATCTGTGCTCTGCCGGCATCTGGGTGCTGTGAGCGTCGCTGCGAGTGACGTCATCACCGAGCGGCGCTCTCAGGACCCGGATGCCGGCAGAGCACAGATGGCGGGGATATCGCGGTCAGCAGGCAGCGGTGAAGCTAGGTGAGTATCATGTGCGCAAAGGGGGCTACAGTGTGCCAGCCAGGGGACAGTGTATGTGCCAGCCAGGGGACAGTGTATGTGCCAGCCAGGGGACAGTGTATGTGCCAGCCAGGGGACAGTGTGCCAGCCAGGGGACAGTGTGTGCCAGCCAGGGGACAGTGTGTGCCAGCCAGGGGACAGTGTGTGCCAGCCAGGGGACAGTGTGTGCCAGCCAGGGGACAGTGTGTGCCAGCCAGGGGACAGTGTGTGCCAGCCTGGGGGGACAGTGTGTGCCAGCCTGGGGGGACAGTGTGTGCCAGCCTGGGGGGACAGTGTGTGCCAGCCTGGGGGGACAGTGTGCCAGCCTGGGGGGACAGTGTGCCAGCCTGGGGGGACAGTGTGTGCCAGCCTGGGGGGACAGTGTGTGCCAGCCTGGGGGGACAGTGTGTGCCAGCCTGGGGGGACAGTGTGTGCCAGCCTGGGGGGACAGTGCAACACCATTGGAGGCAGTGCGCCACTCTGGGGGAAGTAGTATGTGCCAGCCTTGAGAGGCAGTGTGCCAGCATGGAGGACATATATACCAGTATGGGTGTTTCATGTACCAGGATGAGGAACTTGTATATGATCTGTAAGACGGACACTGGCATTATAAGACGAACTCCATTTAACATTAAAAAAGTTTTTTTTCTCTTTTCCTTAACCAATATTGTGGGTGCGTCTTATAATCAGGTGCGTCTTATAAAGCGAAAAATACAGTAAGTGGAAAGGTACTGTTTAGGCACACAGCAGGGCAAGGAAGGGAGGAAGCACCAATTCAAAATTGTCTGGAATCGTTAGGTGACACCATGTTGCATTTGGACAGCCCCTGATGTGCCTAAACAGTGAAAAAAAAACCACAAGTGACCCCAGTTTCAAATTTTCAAAAGTACACCCATCAAGGAACTTTTCTAGATAGATGGTGAGCACTTTGAACTCCCAGGTGCTTCACAGAATTTCAGAACGTTGAACCATGAAAATAAAAAAAATTATTTTTCCCACAAAAATGTAGACTTAGCCCCAAATTTATTTTTACAAGGGTAACCAGAGAAAATGAACCATGCAATTTGTTGTACAATTTCTCCTGAGTACAGGGATACTCCATATGTTAGGGGAAACAACTGTTTGGGTGCATGGCAGGGCTCTGAACGAAAGAAGAACTATTTGTATTTTGGAACATCAAATATGACATCTGCAATATATGTCAGTTGTAATGAAGAACCCCTGACATGCCAAAAAAACAGAGACCCCATTTCGGTAATTACACCTTTCACTGAACTCATTTAGGATAGTAGTGAGCATTTTTAACACTCCAGCAAGTCACAGATTTCTATAACACTGGGCTGAGTAAAATGTAAAATTATCAGGGTTTCCAAAAAATGTTGTTTTGGCCCATAGTTTTTAATATTCAAAAGGGGGTAATATGAGACAATTATTGGTACAATTTGTTATGCAATTTCTCCTGATTTATGCCAATATGTGGTCAAAATCTACTTTTGAGACAATGCAAAGCTCAGAAGGGAATGAGAACCACACTGGAGTTCAGATTTTGCTGGAATGGTTTGAGGGCTCCTTGTCACATTGACAAAGTCCCTGACATACCAGAAAAGCAGGGCCTTTCATACATGACTTCATTTTACAAACCGCACCCCTCAATAAATTCATCTGGGGGTGAAATGAGCAACACCATAGGTGCTTCACAGAATTTTATACCACTGGATGATGAACTACTGTTAAGGCACAGAACAAAACTCAGAAGGGAAGAAGTGCCTTATTATACTGCAGATTTGCTGGAATGAATCCCTTAGGTGCCAAAAACAGCAGAACCCCCCCAATAAGTGACCCCATTATACAAACTACACCTTTCAATTAATTCCTGTAGAGATGCAATGATCATATTGACACCACCGGTGTGTCACAAAATTTTATACAATTGGGCGTTAAAGGAAATATAATTACATATTTACCACTAAAATTTAGTTTTAGCCCCCGATTTTACATTTTCACAGAAGGGATAGGTAAATAGTGTCATATTCAACAGAAAGTTTGGAGCCCTATCCCATAAAAGGCTTGTACTGTTTGGCCTCACGGCAGGGTTAGAGACGATTTGAGCGCTATTTGACTTTTGGAGCACAGATTTTCAAAGAATAGTTTTAAGACTCCATTTGCAGGTCCCTTAAGTGACAGAAGAGCAGAATCCCCCTATAGTGTCCCCATTTTGGGAATTACATTCCACTAAAAATTCATCTAAAAGGTGTGGAGACTATTTTGACTACATTGGTGCTTTTGAGAAATGAGAAGATGACAATTGCAAGTCAATTTTGCTCTGACTGTTCCACTCCTGGTTTTGGCTTACAAACACTGAAGTAAAAAACTCAAATAGTTATTGTGTGCATGTGCCCAAAGACCCCTCTTCTGGCTGGGTCTAACAGACCACCGTACCTGGAAGACCCAGAAGTCAAGTCACCAAAAAATATAAGTAAAAATAATTACAAAATCAAAAATACATGAAAAAAAAGTAAAACAAAAAATAAAATAGAAGGTCCACAGTGAAAATCACAAATATACATTATGTACATTTGTGTCTACATATACATTTATTATGCATTATTACTATATTACCATAATTATTATTATGCATTATTACATTATATACTATGCAAACGTTTTAAGCAGGTGAGGAAAAAATGCTTTAAAAAATTAGTTAAAAGTTTACTTTTCTCAATTAATAAAATGTTTAGTAAATAAACTAAACACAAATCTAAACCAAAATCAGTCTGTGGTGTGACCACCCTTTTTTCTGTAAAACATCAATTTACATACACATATATACACAGACATGAACAAAATTGTTGGTACCCTTCTGTTAAAGTAAGAAAAAATGATAAAGGTCACTGAAATAACTTGAAACTGATTAAACTAATTTTCAATTAAATTTACTGAATTGTTATTCAATGAAAGTCAAACATTGCTTTTAATTATGGTTCATCAGAAAAAATAATACATAATGAAAATAGCCAGGACAAAAATGATGACACACAACTAAATACTTTGTTGTACAACCTTTTGAGTACATAACTGCAAACCAATGATCTTTGTAAAGCTCAATGGGATTTCTGCCCCTGTCCACAGGTATTTTGGCCCACTCCTCTTGGCCCCTTTCACATATGCGTTTTTTTTTTAAATGCGGCAGATCCGGCAGATTTACTGCATCTTCCGCCTAAGGGCCCTTTCACATCTGCGTTTTTCGTAATTCGCGGCAGATGCGGTGAAAAAACCGCATCTGCCGCGTTTACCGCATAACCGTTCCACTTGCGGCGCGGTTGCGGTTTTTTCTATGCAATGTATAGGGGGACTTGCGGCAGGTGCGGCAAGTGCGGTTTTGCACTTGCGGCAGGTGCGGCCGCGAAAAAAACCGCGGCTTACTGCGGTTTTTTTCGCGGCCGCACCTGCGGCAAGTGCAAAACCGCACTTGCCGCATCTGCCGCAAGTCCCCCTATACATTGCATAGAAAAAACCGCAACCGCGCCGCAAGTGGAACGGTTATGCGGTAAACGCGGCAGATGCGGTTTTTTCACCGCATCTGCCGCGAATTACGAAAAACGCAGATGTGAAAGCACCCTAACGCTGCTGACCGCAGTTTTTTTTCGCGGCCGCAAGTGCAGTATCTGCCGCAACCGGCAAAACTGCACTTGCTACACCCGACCGCAAGCCCATAAACAATGCATGGGGCTTGCTGAATTGGTGCCGTAAGTGCTGCCGTTAGGTGGCAGATGTGGTAAATCTGCCGCAATTTAAAAAAACAACTCTTAAGTGAAATCGGCCTTACAGGAGTTGTCTGATCTAAATGCACAAGTCTGCCATCACTCTATGTGACTGTAGACTTATGAATCCTCAAATTGCACACACTGAGGATTCTCAAGTGTCATAATAATAATGATAATATTTATTCATATATATAGCGCTATTAATTCCATAGGACTTTACATACATCCATAATACTGTCCCCATTGAGGCTCACAAACTAAACATCCTATCAGTATGTTTTTACAATGTAGGAGGAAACCGAAGTACCCGGAGGATATCCACACAAATACAGGGAGAACATACAAACTCCTTGCAGATGATGTCCTTGGCGGGACTTGAAGCCAGGACCTCAGTGCTGCAATGCCACAGTGCTAACCACTGAGCCACCGTCCCATAACTGGGAATGATGGTCACGGGGGTGTGAACATGCGATATTCATACTCCCGGGCAGAATCTCTCTCGATAGGCACAATCTCGCTCAATAAACTTTCCTATAAGCAAACTGTTCCTGCTATTTCAAGTGTGAAGGGGCCTTCTCCAGACAGCATGTTTCAGCTCCTTACACAAATGTTCAATTGGATTTAGATCAGGGCTCATAGAGGGCCACTTCACAATAGTCCATGCTTTGTTCTTCGCAATTCTTGGATTTCTTTGCTGCGGTTTTAGCCATTATCCTGTTGGAGGACCCCGACTCAGACCAAACTTTGACACTGGGGAATACATTTCAGTCGAAAATGCCTTGATAGTCTTGAGATTTCATTTTACCCTGCACAGATTCAAGAAACACTTTGAAGGATGCAGCAAAGCAGCCCAAAAACATATCTGTACCTACTGTGAAATATAAAGGAGGCTTATTGTTATTTTCTTTGTATGTCTTATATTTGCATATGACCTTTGAGGTGATGTGACTCCAAAGGACATTCTCCCAGAAATGTTGTGGCTTAACATTATTATGTTCCATTTTGTCAAATTCTGGTCTTACTTGTTAATGATTTGCTTTAAAGAAAAAAAAAAAAAAATAGTGGTTTCCTTTACAGTCAACTTCCATGAAGTCCTCTTTGCCAAAGCTAGTGATGAATTGCGTGATCTGACAGTGATATACACAGACCTTGGAGTTCATCTCCAATCTCTTTGGAAGTTATTCTGGGTGCTTTAGTTATCATTCACATTAACTGCTTAATTTGTCAAATTTTCCTTTTGTGACTACTTCCAGGTATGTTGGCTACAGTCCGATGGCCCTTAAATTTTGAAAAATTTGTGCAACGGTAGTAACGAGAACATTAAGCTGTTTGGAGATTGTTTTATAGTCTACCTTTAACGTGCTTTTATTTCTAATCTCCTCAGAACACTTTCTTTAGCTTTTAGTCCATGTTCAGTGGGGTGAAGTCTATGATACCAAACAGCACAGTGACTACTTTTCACCCTCCAAACAAGCAGATGGTCAGATAACAAGTTTGTAAACACCTATTATTAATTACAGGATATTGCTTTTATTAGTTTCAATTCAAGTTATTTCAGTGACCATTTTGGGTTTTCTTATTTTATTGAAAGGCTTCCAGCAGTTTTGTCCACATCTGTATGTGTCTGTATATGTATTACATACCACACATATTGTGTACATATTTATAAAGGTGATCGGGAATATACACGTCACCTTTTTCAGATTTAAGATTAAACCAAAGCAGTAATAAGGTTATATTATGTTAACAGAATATTAGCGGCAGATTTTTCAGCTTCTGTTTTCTGCAGATTTTTCTTGTTGATTTGCAATGTAAAAGGTGATATCTGCAATTAATTTTGCACACAAAAAAATGTAAATGTGGAGAATTCCTGAGAAGGAATTCTGCAACAACGTGTAGATTCAGATTTTTGGAATTCTAGACACCTTATGGTGAGGCATTTACATATTCAATTATTTCCTGCCTAAAATGGCAATCGAAAAGATCCTCCTATAAATCCACAAACCACTCCTTAGTAAAGTATTACATTGCGTGTATGCTTATTTTAGGTTTACCCTCTAGAGGGCAACATTTTTCCACAAGAGACATTAGTGATCCAAGGTTCACATAGCCTAAAACAACCTTTGAACAGGAACAGGGCATTTACAGGAAAGTTTAAAAATACAGTAGTTTAACAATTCTTATAGTAAAATTGGTTGCACCCCAAATTCCCCAGAAACAATTCTATTAGCAATGTCTTCTATTCCCCTTGGAAAGATAGCACAAAATATACCCAAGCAGCTCAGTGTTGCCCTCATCTTTCATACCTGCAGTGGCAAGATTTGCTATTATTTTGACAGAGTTAGATGATCTGCAGCATTTTAACCCATTTAATTGCTACCTATATAGAGCTATGATCCTTATATCTGTCCTCTAATTCTTGGAAAGATAACCTTGGTTAGCAGAGGACAAACAGAAGAAAGTATAGCTGCTGGAAGAGCCTACAAAGTGTATATGTTGACCATTACTAGCATGGTACAAGAACAGTACAGAAGAGCGTATTTTCATTGTTTTTTTCCAAAAGTGGTCAGAGTTGCACATACCCTAAAAGGCACAGAGATGCCCAACAGTAATGTTAACCACTGAGCCACCCACCATGATCACAGATCAGATCGCAGAACACGGCTGTTTTAAAGAAGAGATTGACATTTGCAGTAACCTACATGATATGTGGAGCTCCCTGGAGCGGTTTCTTACTTAACGTGTTACCTGAACTAACAATACAGAACGACATTCACCACACTGACAGGTTTTAAAATAAAGGAACAGATCTGACCTATGCGCCTGAAGAACTTGCCAAGGTTTAACTGGTTATACCACATTCTCCAAGTTAATATTGGCGGGTATAAACAACACAAAATCCGCACAACATACTGCAGAGCTGGAAGACAGAATGTGTGGCATAGCACCCACCCAGTCTTATTCTGATGGTCTAAATAAGTATAGGAGATCCAACGGAACCTGGACAGAGACTTACATTTACACATGAAAGTCACATAGGTTCTAACCGCTGTAATATGTAATATACAGGGTATAAAATAATAATATGCCTCATAACTTCATCTAGACAATTTTTCCTGTAATTTAGGTCAGGTTTACGTGATTATGGACCACGATGTCCACAGTATTTTACAGTATATTGTGCTACAAGGATCCCTGCAATCAGCATACCATAATATCAGAAAGGAGAGCAGACCAATTCTAGAAAGTGAAACTACTCTTAGGGGCCTTTCACACTAGCATTTCTGTCCGGATCTGGACAGAAAACCGCACCTGCCGCTTAACGGCAGAAGTTGCGGCAAGCCCCATGCATTCTGTATGGGGCTTGTGGCAAGTGCGGTATTGCCGAGATCCCAAATTTGCGGCCGCGAAAACAAGAAATGCGGTCAGCTGCTTTTTTTTTTTCAAGGCCGCAAGTGCCGGATTCCGGCAATACCGCACTTGCCACAAACCCCATACAGAATGCATGGGGCTTTCCAGAAGTGTGCTGCAAGTGCAGTTGTTAGGCGGCAGATCCAGTTTTCTGTCCGGATCTGCCAGACCCAGACAGAAATGCCACTGTAAAAGGGGCCTTAGGCTTCACACCACTTTAGGCATCCTGTTCTGTTCATTTTGAAAAGAACAGAACATGATCCTTTTTTGCCTCCCATTTATCCCTATGGTGCCGGATTGGTGATATATGGCCATCTGTTTTATTGAATTCAGTCCAGGATTCATTTTTGTCCTGTTTTTTTCAGGACCCAAAATCGGAGACTGCATCGTTTTTTGGGCACACCGGACAAAACCGGGCACAAACAAATCCAGCTCGATTAGAGCCCATAACATGGGAGTCTATGCTCCCGGATCCTATTTTAGTCACTGAACATGCTCCGAACAGTTTTAATGTTCTTCCCAGCCCAATTTTTGTTTTCTCTCTCTCCGGACTGACATTAAATGGCTGCAGATCTTGTTGCAGCTTTTCAATTATAAAAATGGAACCTGTAAAAAAATGAATCCTGAGCCATAATTGACATCTATTTCCACACATCCCTGCCAGTTCGTCTGGTCCTGGAAATTACAGGATCCAAATGGACAGACAAAAACCATGGTGTGAACCCAGCCTAAGCCGTGCAGCCATGGTGTTATGTGATTTGTGACTGCCATACACTCAAGTACTCGCAGCTGGTACCTCACACTAAAGGCCCAGTTACACACACAGATATCTGTTCAGATATTGGTCACAGATCTCTGGTTGCAGTGAAATCATGGACACATTGCTCCATTTTGTGGCTGTGTACAAATGTAACAATGTGTCCATGATTTCACTGCAACCAGCAAATTGCCAACAATGTATGCACACTTATCTGTGTGTGTAACTGGGCCTTAACATGCAGTAGTCAACATGTGGGCTTTTTATTTGCTGCACAATTGTGTAAAATGCATCAAGTTATAGTTTGTCCTTGTCTGCCGGAGTATAACACTATTTTTTCCACTACCACATATCCCAGTGCTTGGCAACTACATGCTAAACCATGCAGATAAATGTTACAAGATAGGTTGTAGTGGAGATCTGGATGTATATTTTATGCAGATACACCCACTTCCCTATATTGACTCAGGATTTCCTTTGCTCTCACCTCTCATCACCTTCCCTTGGTCACAGCCACTGGGCTCTGCTTTAGTAAATATCCAATTTTTTTGTTTTGAAGTGGTATCAACACTTTTTTGACAACAAAACATCATGTGTTTTCATTCGAACCCCTTAACACATGAGGAGATTACTAAAACAAGAGAATTTCTGCCAATATGAGGCTTTTTGGTCATAACTAATGATGAGCGAGTGTGCTCACCACTACTCAACACTTGATCGAGTGTTGTGGGTGCACGGATGTGATGTTTATGAATGATCAGACAAAGAGCTGGCTCGCTTCAGTGAACGATAGAAGCCAGCACCACAGTCACAGTCCCTGGCGGTGTCAATAAAAATTTGGGAGTTAAGGTTTTGAGGATTAAAGTCTTGATGCCACCCGTGATGTTCAGCTATTGATGGCAGACGCTGCAGTGTGGGACCTCTGGGGATGATGGACTCGCAGTTAAGGTGACATCGCTCCCCACAGGTGGAGTGGTCCCCCAGGTCAACCGGTATAGTCTATGGTGGTGGTAGGCTGTTGGATGATTCTGGCTGGAGAGGCGGATGGTGGTATTACTGAGGCGGGTATCTGTGGCCTCTGCTGCTACTTTGAGCAGAAAGTAACAGTCTCACACAGCTTCTGAGTTCTGTACCCAGTTTACTCAATGATCGATTAAGTATTGCCGCCGGATGCTGCCTTCTGCCAAGCCCCAGTCCAGACAGTCCTCAAGGAACTGGGATAATTCGTCCAAGACACCTCTGTGTTCCTTCCGTTTTCTGGTTGCTTCCCCAGCGCAGACTATCTGCCTCTCCTACCTGGACCTCTACACACAGAGCCCCAACGAGGCAGCCACAGGTCTTGGCAGGCGACGGGTACCTAGTCCCCGACCCTAGTATGGCTACCTTCTCGGCGGATGTGTCAGGCTTTGGCCACAGCTCCTGTAGATATTGTGGCCTCCAGTTCTGTGGTTGGAGCGTTGAGCCTCCTTGCCACCTCAGGGCCAGTCCCTGGTTCTAAACCAACCCCTACATCCAACTCTGGTCGAACCTGGATTCGGGCGCACAAGTGTTTTTCTGTCACTCTGCCCGTGTCTCTAGGGTTCCCTCTGGCTTTTTTCACTGACTGCTATTCTCCCTACCCAGGATGAGCTCCTCACCCCTCCAGTCCCAGGGCCAACTTTCTTCTTCACTCTCCTTCCTACTTCTCCACCACCCACCCACACTTTTTCTGTCCCTTGACTGAGCCCTCCCTCTATCAGGTCCGCCCACTGTCCCCAGGTTCGTGTTTTAAGGGTGTGCTGGGTGCTTGGTGGGTGTCTCAGACTTACCATCCAGTTTCCCTGACAACAGGAATACCACACCCGTGGTGTGGGTGCAGTACCCCTTGTGGCGACCAGACCGCAGGGGTGCCACAACAGCTTGCTCATCATTACATGTAATAGGATCGAGCAGGCTGCATGCAAAAAAGTTAAATGTTGACAGGCTCGATTCATTAATTACAATTTCTTAAGGTCACTTCTCTTTTATAGTCATATAAACTTTTATAACTTTTTAAGCACCAAAAAAGTTCAAAATAGCACACATGGCTCAAAGATATACTGATAGAGAATGTAGATTGTGAGCCCCACTGGGGACAATGTTGCAAATGTATGTAAAGCACTATGAAATTACCGTATATACTCGTGTATAAGCCGACCCGTGTATAAGCCGACCCCCCTACTTTTGCCCCAAAAATCTGGAAAAACCTATTGACTCGTGTATAAGCCGAGGGTGGACCCCAGCACAGGTATACAGCCCCCAGCAGTGTGGTATACAGGCCCCCCCAGTGATATACAGGCCTCCCCAGTGGTAGTATACAGCAGCCCCAGTGGTAGTATATAGCATCCCCAGCAGCCCCAGTGGTACTATATAGCATCCCCAGTGGTAGTATATAGCATCCCCAGCAGCCCCAGTGGTAGTATATAGCATCCCCAGCAGCCCCAGTGGTAGTATATAGCATCCCCAGCAGCCCCAGTGGTAGTATATAGCATCCCCAGCAGCCCCAGTGGTAGTATATAGCATCCCCAGCAGCCCCAGTGGTAGTATTATAGCATCCCCAGCAGCCCCAGTGGTAGTATATAGCATCCCCAGCAGCCCCAGTGGTAGTATATAGCATCCCCAGCAGCCCCAGTGGTAGTATATAGCAGCCCCAGCAGCCCCAGTGGTAGTATACAGCAGCCCCAGTGGTAGTATACAGCAGCCCCAGTGGTAGTATATAGCATCCCCAGCAGCCCCAGTGGTAGTATATAGCATCCCCAGCAGCCCCAGTGGTAGTATATAGCATCCCCAGCAGCCCCAGTGGTAGTATATAGCATCCCCAGCAGCCCCAGTGGTACTATATAGCATCCCCAGTGGTAGTATATAGCATCCCCAGCAGCCCCAGTGGTAGTATATAGCATCCCCAGCAGCCCCAGTGGTAGTATATAGCATCCCCAGCAGCCCCAGTGGTAGTATATAGCAGCCCCAGCAGCCCCAGTGGTAGTATACAGCAGCCCCAGTGGTAGTATACAGCAGCCCCAGTGGTAGTATACAGCAGCCCCAGTGGTAGTATATAGCATCCCCAGCAGCCCCAGTGGTACTATATAGCATCCCCAGCAGCCCCAGTGGTAGTATATAGCATCCCCAGCAGCCCCAGTGGTACTATATAGCATCCCCAGTGGTAGTATATAGCATCCCCAGCAGCCCCAGTGGTAGTATATAGCATCCCCAGCAGCCCCAGTGGTAGTATATAGCAGCCCCAGCAGCCCCAGTGGTAGTATACAGCAGCCCCAGTGGTAGTATATAGCATCCCCAGCAGCCCCAGTGGTAGTATATAGCATCCCCAGCAGCCCCAGTGGTAGTATATAGCATCCCCAGCAGCCCCAGTGGTAGTATATAGCAGCCCCAGCAGCCCCAGTGGTAGTATACAGGAGCCCTAGTGGTAGTATACAGGAGCCCAAGCAGCCCCAGTGGTAGTATACATCAGCCCCAGATGTATATACAGCCCCAGAGGTAGTATACAGCCCCAGTGGTAGTATACATCAGCTCCAGAGGTATATGCAGCCCCAGTGGTAGTATACAGGAGCCCAAGCAGCCCCAGTGGTAGTATACATCAGCCCCAGATGTATATACAGCCCCAGTGGTAGTATACAGCCCCAGTGGTAGTATACATCAGCCCCAGTGGTAGTATACAGGAGCCCAAGCAGCCCCAGTGGTAGTATACATCAGCCCCAGATGTATATACAGCCCCAGTGGTAGTATACAGCCCCAGTGGTAGTATACAGCCCCAGTGGTAGTATACATCAGCCCCAGAGGTATATGCAGCCCCAGTGGTAGTATACAGCCCCAGTGGTACTATCCAGCAGCCCCAGAGGTATATACAGCCCCAGTATTAATAAAACAGCCCCCCCCTCCTTATCATGGCCCCCCAGGCTGCGGCAGCTGTCAAAATAACAAACAGTTTATACATCACCTTCCGACGCAGCTTCTCCGCTCCTCCGCTCCTCCGCTCGCCGGCTGCTTCTTCTTTCTTGTTGTGCCGACTTCTGTGACCGCGCGCAGGAAATGACGTCATCTCCTGCGCCCGGTCACATGACACCGGCACAAGAAGAAAGAAGAAGCCGGCGAGCGGAGGACCGGAGGAGCGGAGAAGCTGCGTCGGAAGGTGATGTATAAACTGTTTGTTATTTTGACAGCTGCCGCAGCCTGGGGGGCCATGATAAGGAGGGGGGGGGGGCTGTTTATTAATACTGGGGGACCCATATTAAGGAGGGGGGCTGTGCAGTGCAATATGCACGGCATCCCCCCGCCGTTGATGGACAGGGGGATGCCGTGCATATTCATTGCACTAATGAGGCGGCCCCACGTGACCGCCTGCGGTCACCGCGGCCCCCTCCTGCCTCCTCCAGCTCCCGGTCACAGCCCCCACAGCATTACCGTATAGACCCGTGTATAAGCCGAGGGGGGGACTTTTCAGCCCAATTTGTGGGCTGAAAAACTCGGCTTATACACGAGTATATACGGTAATAGCGCTATATAAATGAATAAATACTATTATAAATTTAGTACAAAATAAAAGAATGCTTAATTTTTGTCTTGGGCCACTTTCCTCAACTTCTTAAGACTGGTTTCATCAAGTTTGTGTGTCAAAACCAGGAGTGTCTCCAAAACTCAGAACAGGAGTCAATCTTTCAATTATAGTCTCTCTCTGCAAGTTCCTCTCCTGGTTGTGGCACACAAACGTGATAGAACCTGATCAGGGAAAACTGCAGTGTGAAATCAGCCTCAGGGTACCGTTACACGTTGCAACATTGCATGCAATTTCATTTGCAATTTGCTGGTTGCAGTGAAATCATGGACACATTGTTCCATTTGTACACAGCAACAAAATAGAACAATGTGTCCATGATTTCACTGCAACCAGCAAACTGACAGTGAAATTGCATGCAATATTGCCGCGTGTGACCGTTCCCTAATGGGGATGTCACACGTGTCAATGTTGCCAGCAATCTCATCGCTGGCGATATTGAAGGCTGATCGCTGGTGAGCTGTCACACAGGCAGACTCACCAGCGATTAGTACCAGCGAGAACGCTGGTAACCATGTATACAAGCGGGTAACTGAGCGCCGTGCGGCGCTTAGTTACCCGCAGTTTACCATGGATACCAGCTCCCAGCGCTTGCTGAGAGGCGCTGGGAGCTGGCTTCTTGCTCGTCTCCCGGTGTCACACGCAGCGATGCTGCGGTGTCCACCGCGCGACCATCGCGAGGTTTTAGAGCAGGTTCTAAAACCTGGCGACCATCAACCAGCGATTTATTGCTGGTTGATGCGCCCTGTCACACATGTCAATATCGCTGAAACGTCATGTGCAGCAGCGATATTGCACACGATATTGACGCGTGTGTGACATCCCCATTAGAGTATCAAGTGGTTGCAAATCATTTATTTAAATAAAATAAGTAATAACAACACGTCCAGAAACCTTAGGCTGGTTTCACATCGCAATTTTTTTTCCTGTCCGTGGGATCCTAATTTTTGCAGGATCCCAGGACAGGAAAGGATCAGGATCGGATGTGAACTTCAAGGTTATTTCTGTGTCTGGGGCCGTGATTTTCACAGGTCCGGACACAAAGAGCTGTGCGGGGCACTTTCACTTCCGTGAATTGAAATTAAGTAAAAGCAAAGGTTAAAAAAAAAAAAAAAGTATATTCTCTCCTTTCCAGCGATCCCCCGATGTTCGCATCTAGCTCCGAGCATTGTAGGACCTAGGAAGGCGGGGCCACCCGATCAGTGTGATCGGTCACATGACTGCAGTTACCCAGTAACCAGTCATGTGACCTGATCAGCTGATCGGGTTGCCACGCAAGGCCAGGTTCTGTCCTGGGAAATAGATGCCGCACATTGGGGGAATCGCTGGAAAAGTGAGAATATATATATTTCTAATTTTTTAACCCTTGCTTTTACTTAATTTCACTTTCGCAATGTATGTATATACATTGCGGAAGTGACGTTACACGGTACAGAGCGGTTTTAGTGTACTGAGCATGTTCAGTACACTAAAAATCGGGTCCGAGAAACGATCCTGTGTTTTCTTGGATCCGTGATCCATAGGGCCCCATGTTAAAGGCCGTGGATCATGTCGGAGCAGATTGTGTCTGATTGGTTACTGTGCCAAAATTGGAGCAGTCTCGATTTTGGTACAGCAAAAAAATCGGGCACAATCGATCAGACACAAATTGGATGCCATTAAGGCAATCGATGTTATCCAATGCCCATAGGCACACATGGGGGCCAAATCGGATCCGTGGCTGTCCGTTTGGATAGCCACGGATGCTAAAAAAAAAAAAAAAATCACAATGTGAAAGCACCCTTAGTCCAGAGTACATGGGCCAAAAAAAACGCAACATTTTATGAATCTGTCTAAGGGTAAGTGCCGACACTGCTTTTTTTTGGTGCAAACATTTTCTGCTGCAAAAACGTTGCAAAATGGTACATGTGGGAGGAAAACCGTACCACAAAACACGTTTGTTTTTGTGAATTTTAGGTACAGATTGTGTTCACGCGCTTTTATTAGTATGGCCCCCAATGGCTGGGAGGGCTACAAAATGCCCCAACAATTGACATGCTCATTTTTTGTCTTTACCACAATCTGCACCTAAACTGCAAGGAACAAATAAGCATCATGGGCATAACACATCAGAATTCTCAGACTTTGCTGGGGGAAGGTTAGGCAGGCAGGTTTGTGAGAGAGATGATACAAAAATGCTGAAAAGTGCTGCAAAAAAAGCAGCATCGACACCCTGCCCTAGGGTGTGGGCCCACTATTAGGATTAGCAATGTTTTAGATGTAGTGTAGTGATGTCGGTGTGTCCAAATCACTGTGTTGTACAGTACCAGCACACTGGATGGTGGATGGGATTTATAAAACTCATGCCCACGGTGTTTCCTTTGAACGTTCCGTAAACTAACACGGGAAGCCTCCCGAGCCACAGCATGTCAAATTATTCTTGTGAAATGATGAATTGGGACCAAAGACTAAAGATGATAGACTGTATGAGTAAAGCTCAAAAAGCTGTATATATGTAATAGCACATAAATTAAAAAAATAATTTTTTTTTTATTGCTATGTGAGCCCTATATGCCATAATAAATAGATTGGTGTATGACAATTATTACTGAAGGTAACAAGTGGGTACACGGATTAGCATGCTTTGTGTGCAAATCCAATGTCCATTAGTGAAAAGAAATATGCTGACTGTTCATAAGGTGCTCATGTCGGCAATGTCTTTATAGCCATTTTGTGCTTGCTTTTTTTAAGCTTGCATATTCTACATTTTGAAACTGTTCTCATACCTTGATGAACAATTCTTCTTTATATCTGTATATTTAAACAAAATAAATATACCAGCGTCCATACACAGATAAAGCAAAGAGGATATTTTTCTCGAGGAGCTGGAAGGCTTTATCTTGTGGTTAAAAAAAAACCCATTGAACTGATGTTAAAGCCAGAACTCCAAGGGAAGTGGGTAAACACGGAATGAAAAGCTACATCTCAGTGCAAAGTATCATTTTAATGTCATAGCTTATTTTATAATTTTTCAGCGTTAAAGCTGTGACTTTATTTGCACTCCTAAAGGATTTTTCTTGGAGGAAGCTCAGAAAAATGAGGGCTTGTGGGTGCACGGCTACCAGATTATCCAGCCTAAAAACACACTGCAAACAGAAGCCGTTATTGTGTTAGCTTCACATGTAGCTTAAAAGGGGCTTCTATGGTTTTTTTTGCATGTGAATGGTAATCGATATATAATAAAACATTGCTCAGCATGTGTTTTCACTGCCTCATCGTATTTAAGCTCTGCTTGTTTTCACTGAGAGTACATTAAGAAAATCAGGAGACTGGGCCATGGGTGTGACTGCCCCCATCCTCTGATGTCCACTGGAGCAGTGAAACATTCTCCAGTGTGATAGGTATAGACAGTATTCTGGATCTCTGTCTGAAGAAATATCTTGAATGCTGTAGGCACAACAGGTGCTACTAATGAGATGAGTGAATTGACCGATTGGACTCACAGCAAGCTATGGGCACCACTACGGATTCTCCATCCAGTAGAGTTTATGGTCGGCGAGGACAACATAAAAACTGTGTGCAAAATTTTTAGGCAAGTATTTTCACCATAGTATCATCTTTATGCAGATTTTCCAACCTAAACCTGTATAAACCTGAATGCTTATTGGTTTGAAGCATTTCAGGTGATGAGTATCTACAGATATCAACATCATTTACCACTGTGTACAAAACTATTAGGCACAAAACGATTCTTCAAACTCTAAAAAGTCAAAGTGTTAAGGGCTTTACAGGGGGATAACATCACTCTTGACATTACAAAGACATTGGGGTGTGATTACAGAACTATTAAATGTTTTGTTGCAAATAGTTAACAGGGTCACAAAAAATATGGTGAAAAGAAAGATGCACACTAACTGCTAAAGATTTGAAAAGAATCAACCGGGAACCAGGAACCCATTATTATCTTGCAGAACTGTCATATTCCAGAATTGCAACCTCCCAGGAAGCCCCAAAAGTAGAAGGCGTTCAGTGCTCAGAAACATGGCCAAGGTGAAGAAGGCTGAAACATGAACTGCACTGAACAAGACAAGTTAAAAGTAGGCAAAGAATTATCCGGAACAGATTTTTCAATGGTCTTATGGACTGAGAAGAGATGAGAGTGACTCTTGATGGATCAGATGGGGGAGCCTGCAGCTGGATCTGTAAAGGGCATATACCTCCACTTTGACTAACACCAGCATGATAGTGGTGGGGTACTGCTATTATATAGATTTTTTCCAGAAATGTACGTACTTTTGTACATTTTGAGTTGTTTGGTTATTATTCTCAGATCAACAAATTAAAATAAACAATTAAGATGGGAAAATGTTATTCTTTTACATAACTCTGCAAAATCTCCTAAGACAATTGTACTTTCTTACATTTTCAGGATTAACAACCTTTTGGCATTACCTACATCACTGTAGTTATCACATTAACATTTACTATATTTTTTCAGACTATAAGACACAAACCAGGATGGGGCCATATATAGGGGATGAGGGCCATATACAGTGGTGTGAAAAAGTGTTTGCCCCCTTCCTGATTTCTTATTCTTTTACATGTTTGTCACACTTTAAATTTTTGATGATCTGAAATATTTTAAACATTAGACAAAGATAACACAAGTTCTGTCTGATAAAGTAAAGTAGACCAAAGGATCCACAAAAGCTGGACATTTGTGTCTGCGATCCAAAGAAATTCAGGAATAAATCAGGAACAAAATAATTGAGATCTATCAGCTGGAAAAGGTTATAAAGCCATTTCTAAAGCTTTGGGACTCCAGTGAATTACAGTGCGAGCCATTATCCACAAATGGCAAAAACATGGAACAATGGTGAACCTTCCAGGAGTGGCTGGTTGACCAAAATGAACCCAAGTGCTCACAAAAGGCCCTACAACAACATCCAAAGATCTGCAGACCTCACTTAACTCAGTTAAGGTCAGTGTTCTTGACTCCACCATAAGAGACTGGGCAAAAATGACCTGCATGGCAGAGTTCCACAATGAAAACCACTTCTGAGCAAAAAGAACATAACGGCTGAAAACATCTTGATGATCCCCAAGACTTTTGGGAGAATACTTTGAAATTTGAACTTTTTGGAAGGTGTAGGTTCCATTACATCTGGCATAGAAGGAACATAGCATTTTGAGAAAAGGAACATCATACCAACAGTAAAACATGGTGGTGGTAGTGTGATGCTCTGGGGCTGTTCTGCTAATTCAGGACCTGAAAGACTTGCTGTAGTAAGGAACCATGAATTTTGCGGTCTACCAAAAAATCCAGAAGAATAATGTCTGGTCATCCGTTCGTGACCTCAAGCTGAAGTGCACTTGGGTTATGCAGCAGGACAATGATGCATAACACAACCGGCAAGTCCAGCTCTGAATGTCTTAAGAAAAACAAATTAAGAATTGAGTGGCCTTGTCAAATTCCTGACTTTTATCCGATTGAGAGGACAAGGCATGGCCTGAAAAAGGTGGTTCATACTCAAAACCATCAATGTGGGTAAATTACAACAATTCTGCAAAAATTAGTGCGCCAAAGTTTGTCCAGAGTGTTGTGTAAGACACTCATTGCCAGTTATTGCAAACGCTAGATTGCAGTTGTTGCTGCGAAGGTTGACCCAACCAGTTATTAAGTTTAGGGGACAATCACTTTTTCACACAAGCCTTGTAGATCTGGATTTCTTTTTCCTTTAATACCTTCATTTATAAACTGCATTTAGTGTTTACTTGTGTGATCTTTGTCTAATATTTAACTTTGGTGATTCGAAACATTTATCTGCGACAAACATGCAAAAGAATAAAAAATTATGAAGGGAGCTAACACTTTTCCACACCACTGTATACCTGGATGGTGCCATATATCCCAGGATGGGACAATGATGGGGAACATATATACCAGGATGGAGGACATATTTTTATACCTAGAAGGAGTCCAGCCTGGGGGACATTAATACAGAATTGTGGGACATTACCCCCCATAATAATGCGTCATTAGTACTTTTTTTGCTTCAAATTTTTTTGTTCCATTTTCCTCCTCTAAGACATGGGTGCCTCTTATAGTCTAAAAATTTGGTAATAACTAAAAATACAAACTGCCTCATAATTGTGCACACAGTGTAGTGGTAAGGGCAGATTGTGGTGCTTAATAATGCCATTACAGTCAAGGCACTTTGAGGAAGCACATCAAGTGCATAACAGCTGTAGGTTACCTGGCTATCTGCTGATGAGTTTTTCTGTGTATGCCTCCTGTTATGTAAGAAATGTATGAACAAATAGTTATTTTTATACTACTTCCGTGTGGCGAGTGCCAATATTCTTTTTGTCTATGCTACATTACAGATTCTTGCACCACAAATCAGCGACATTACTGTGTGCATTAGCCAAGTGTTCCTAATTTTGAGTAGATGAGGGATATGTTAACAATTAAAACCCCTTCATTGCGGTAATTATTTCAATCTGATCACATGATCACCCACACCCTACCTACCATTAAATGCACACGAGAAAAGAATGCTGTTTACAAATAAGCGAGTAGTAAATTGTTAATGAGGAGAAAGTCATCAAAAAACTGCTCCTGAGAAAGATATGTATTCTTCTGGTACAGTTTACCTCCACAGAGGCTATTGACAGATGAATAGGTTCTTTAATCGTTAACAGGTAATAGCCAGCACAGTCTTTTCCTTGCTTCACTGGTTTTGTTGTACAGTGCCACTGTTGACAGCACTTCATTATTCAGACAGTGCCAGGATAGAAGGGCACACAAAAAGTAATGAATGGAGATTATAGCTTTTTATTTACTGTATTACAGTCTGCATAGATCGCTCATTGAGGACAGGGTGAATGTGAACAAAAAGGTTTGGGGTACAGCATGGACTACATACAAGTCATATACGAATAAGTATAAAATTATTCAATTATCCTAGTGAGCAAGAGAAAAAAAAAAAAAAAACCATGAACTACGTAGGGGGTTAGAGTGTTTTCACATGTGTACCTTCACAAATGAAGCTGGAGCAGTCTAAGGAACTCTACATTATATACTCTACAATTAGAGCCAACGTCTGAGCTCACAGAGGACTTCTTCTGTAACTCAGGATGGCTGACGACATTACATAACTAGACATACATTTTCCTGTACCACAATATATTGGACATTTCAGTGCAAGATGCATATTTACATCAGAGACCACACTTGGGAACAATACAAAATGCACAGGCAACTTTCCCAGAACCGCCAATAGAGTCAGGGCAAACAAGCCTGAGCCTGAACAATTACAACACACTTGTAAGGAGAAGGCTTCCCGTTACTGTTGAGCATGCACTTTATGCCAGAAAGGACACACAACTGAGCAGCCAGAGTTCACATGGCTGAGCCTCCCTGCCAGGGGCCTCCTGCTACAGGGAAGGGAAATGAGATTGGATGCGATGGTGGATGACCTACATCCTGCAGGTTAATATGTACACTTCTAGCCCACAATGTATACACTATGTCTGAACGGCAGTGCATGTGCCCTGGCTTCAAGAGGGAAAACATATGCAACAAGTCAGCTGACCCTACTCCTTTAAGGCTGTATTCACATAGCAAATTATCCTCCAGAACAAAATCTTGCGCTTTTACATTTGTATTAAATGTTTTTCATCCATATGCATATCCATATTGGATCTGTATGTCCTTATTGGATCAGTTTTGTATTTTTTAATCTTACTGCATATACATGTGTACGCGATTTGTTTTTGTCATCTGTTTAATATAAAAACACTTTTCTTTACTGTCTCATCTCACTGATTATTAACATCGTAGCCAAAAGAAAAAGCTTTTCCACTTAATGAATCCGCTTATTTTCAATGTAACAAATTGGAAGACATGTAGTTTATGATACACACTTATAAAGCTGCAATCGAAATTCTAAATTTTAACCCCTTCATGACTAAGGATGAACGGGTTCATCCAAAAAGCAAGGTCGATCCCAACCAAGGATGAACCGGTTTGTCTTGAGGCAAATGCGGCACCGTGGCCACAGCACCGCTGACCAGGCTCTGGTACCTGATGTTTCCTGAAGCAAAGGACCAGAACCTGATCACACGAGGGGTAGCATTACCACCCCACAACAACGATTACCATGATTGGCTGTTCAATTCTGCTGTGATGATCACTTCCATCAGCATGGAGTACAGCGGCGGCATGACTCGCCTGTCAGAGCTCCTCTTCAGCCTCCATTCCTCTCCATGCAGACGATGAAGCTGGAGTCACACCCTCAGGGACGGGATCACTATGTCCCTAGCAGTATCAAGCCCTAACTGCTGCAATCAGTATCAATCGTAGCAGTTAGAATACTAGGAGGGGGATTGCACGCCCCCTTACTTCTGTCCCCGCACTTATCATTACCTCCACAATGTAATTGTGAAAGCCCGATCATCACCATGGTTACCCGACATTGCCATGGAGACATACGGTCACTTGACCAAGCCTCACAGAGTTCATGTGATCTCTGGGACTTGTGTCTGCAGCACTGACAGCTGTACTGTATGGCAATAAGATTGTTGCCATATAGTGCAGCTGCAATCAGAACAGCAGAAGGTGATGTCCCATAAAAAAATCTAAGTTAGGGCCCTTTCCCATCAGCGGTTTTTTGCCGTTCGCGGCAGATGCGGTGAAAAAAACGCATCTGCCACGATTAACGCATAACCGCTGCACTTGCGGCACAGTTGCAGCAAGCCCCATGCAATGTCTATGGGGCTTGCGGTAAGTGTGCGGCAGGTGCGGTTTCGGCACTTGCGGCAGCGAAAAAAAAAAACGCAGTCAGCTGCGTTTTTTTGCGGCCGCACCTGCCACAAGTGCCGATACCGCACCTGCCGCAAGCCCCCATAGACATTGCATGGGGCTTGCCGCAACTGTGCTGCAAGTGCAGCGGTTATGCGTTAATCGCGGCAGATGCGGTTTTTTCACCGCATCTGCCGCAATCGGCAAAAACCGCTGATGTGAAAGCAGTCTAAAGGCCCTTTCACAACAGCGTTTTTTTTCAAATCGGGCAGATGCGGTGAAAAAAACGCATCTGCCGCGATTACCGCATACCGGCTGCACTTGCGGCACACGCCATACAAGGTATAGGCGGACTTGCGGCAGGTGCGGCAAGTGCGGTTTTGCACTTGCGGCAGGTGCGGCCGCAAAAAAAAACGCGGCTGACCGCGGTTTTTTTTCGCGGCCGCACCTGCGGCAAGTGTGAAAGGGCCCTAAGGCTGCTTTCACATCAGCGGTAATCGCTGATCGCGGCAGTTGCGGTGAAAAAAACGCAACTGCCGCGATTACCGCATAACTGCCGCACTTGCGGCAAGCCCCATGCAATGTCTATGGGGATTGGGGCAAGTGTGCGGCAAGTGCGTTAAAAGAAAAAAAACTAAAAGGTTAAAAAAACAAAACAAACAGCAGTGGAAAAAAAACCCAAAACATTACATAGGTCTTTGCTATACTTTTTTTATTCTCAGCATAGATAAAGCAGACAGCTACGGGCCACCACTTCAAACTGTCTGGCTTTACCTTGGCTGGCAATCAAAAATAAGGTGGAGCCCAATATTTTTTTTGGCTTCCCAGCCAAGGTAAAACCCAGGCAGCTGGGAGCTGATATTCTCATTAAGGTGAGGCCCATAGTTATTGGGCGGCCCCAGACTAAAGAATAGCAGCTCGCAGCTGCCCCAGAAATGGGCGCATTCGTTAGAAACGACAATTCCTGATGCTTTACCTGGCTCTTCTTGACGCCCTGATGCAGTGGGGCATAGGGATGATAGAAGTGATTAAAGACAGCCGAGTATTGACAGCTTGTCAGTAAGCTCTAGATTGAGAATGTTCAGGTCTCTATGGAGTTTAAAAAAAACAAAACACAGAGAAAAATCCTTTATTTGAAATAAATTACACAGGCAACCCTCATTTTCCAATTACCCCACAGATACGCCTGCAATGATAGTCCACAATGATGGTCCCACAAAGCACACACAAGCGTCCTCTAGATCACACTGACAGACATGGGGGAGCGGTGATGTCACTCACTGAGTCACTAAGGCCCCACAGCAGTGAACTCATGTGAACCCGCTGCCGGCAGCAAAAGAGAAAAAAATGTTTCCAAAATTGTGCTGATGTAAAGTAGACATGTGAGAAATGTTATTTATTAACCATTTTGTGTTATATAACTCTCTGGATTAACAGTATATAAATTCAAAGTTTGAAAATTGCTCATTTTCAAACTTTTTTTTGCCAAATTTCAGTTTTTTCTAAATAAATGCAAAAATTATCATCCTATATTTGCCATTAATATGAAGTCCAATATGTCATGAAAAGCAATTTCATAATCACTGGGATCCAATGAAGTGTTCCCTCAAAGTGACACTGGTCAGAATTGCAAAAAAAGGACTGGTCATTAAGGTCAAAACAGGCTCGTAGGTAAAGGGGGTTAATAAACTTAATTTGCAAATGTTCTGCGCAACACAACTCATATAACAACTCTTTTTTCCTAATAAAACCAAGCATGCCGCTTTTAATGATGACTGGAGGGTCAGATTTATTCAACCCCCGTTATAGAATCCCTCAAAAGCACACCTGATTTACCCATGAAACACATGGAGGAATTTGTGAATTTTGCAGAAGACTTCCAATGAGGGTTCTGATTGCAATTCTATATAAACTATCTATATGGAAAATGTGTGAGTGTATAAAAACTTTCCTGAAATGCACACGTGGTCTTGGTACTGCTCGTTTAATGACAGTAAAACCCACAATGGTCACAGAAATAACTTGAATGTGACAAAAGTAATAAAAACCGATTTTTTTTTTTTTTAATTAACTTCGTGAAATCGGCCTGGACTGAAATGATGGTACCCCAGAAAATAATGTGACAAAAGGGACATGTTAAATCAAAGTGTGTCCACGAATTAGCACCACAGGTGTCTACAATCTTGTAATCAGTCAGCAGGCATGCATATAGGGCTACAGATACTCACTGTGCTGTTTGGTGATGTGGTGTCTACCACACTCAACATGGACCAGAGGAAGCGAAGGAAATAATAATAATAATAATTTATTCATTTATATAGCGCTATTAATTCCATAGCACTTTACATACATCCGTAATGCTGTCTCTCTTGGAGCTCACAATCTAAATATTCTATCAGTATGTCTTTACAATGTGGGAGGTAACCGAAGTGCCCGGAGGAAACCCACGCAAACACGGGGAGAACATACAAACTCCTTGCAGATGTTGTCCTAGACTTGTCTCAGGAGATTAGAAAGAAAATTATAGACAAGCATGTTAGAGAGGTTATAAAACCCATTTCCAAGCAGCTTGATGTTCCTGTGACTACAGTTGCACATATTATTCATAAAGTTAAGATCCATGGTACTGTAGCCAACCTCCCTGGATGTGGTTGCAGGAGGAATATTGATGACAAATCAAAGAGGGGAATAATGCAAATGGTAACAAAAGAGCCCTGTAAAACTTCTAACGAGATTAAAGGTGAACTTCAAACTCAAGAAACATCAGTGTCAGATTGCACCATCCGTCCTTGTTTGAGCCAAAGCAGACTACATGGGAGACTACCAAGGAGGACACCATTGTTGGAATAAAAAAGCCAGACTAGAATCTGCCAAACTACATGTTGACAAGCCACAAGGCTTCTGCGAGAATGTCCTAATGACAGACGAGACAAAAATGGAACATTTTGGCAAGGCACATCAGCTCTATGTTCACAGGCGGAAAAAATGAAGCATATCAAGAAAAGAACACTGTCTCTACTGTGAAACATGGAGGAGGCCTGTTATGCTCTGGGCTGCTTTGCTGCATCTGGCCACTGAAACTGTGCAGGGTACAATGAAATTGCAAAACTATCAAGGGATTCTAGAGAGAAATGTGCTGCCCAGTGTCACAAAGCTTGATCTCAGTCGCACGTCATGGGTCTTGCAACAGGATAATGACCCAAAACACACAGCTAAAAAAAAAAACCAAGAATAGCTAAGAGTAAAACATTGACTATTCTGAAGTGGCCTTCTATGAGCCCTCACCTAAATCCTATAGAGCATCTTTGGAAAGAGCTGAAACATGCCGTCTGGAAAAGGCAACCTTCAAACACAAGACAACTGGAGCCATTTGCTCTTGAGGAGTGGGCCAAAATACCGCTATTTCTAAATAGGTAATCTCCACAAACAATCATATTACTGCAAAAACAAAATGGCTTGTAAGGGGGGAACACAATGAAAAATAATGGGGGGAGGTTCACCTTTTTTTGTTTACCAAAAGAGATTGGATTACAACATGGCTACATTGTTTTTTTCCCCTTGCCAAATAATGGAGAATATATCAGTGGAAAACACATGACAGCACATGAACGACAAACATTGACATCTGAGTCAGCAGGGCTATGGATTCTGTAAGCCAAACCTCTGACTCCAACTCTACCAAAATGGACACCGACTTAACGACTCCGACTCCACAACCCCAGTGGGCAGTTGGCAAGCCAAACCTCCGACTCCAAGATTCTGACTCCACAACTCCAGTGAGAAGTCGGTAAGACAAACCTCCAAGTCGAACTCCACAGTTTCCCTGAATCCACCAACATGGACCCAGACTGACTCCACAGCCATTTGAGTAAGGCCCAAGTCAATGAGGATAATAAAGGAGGGGTGCTCTATAACACATTGTAGGAATACTTATATTGCCAATGTAACCTATTTATTAATAAATCAGTGTAAAGAGAAAAACTTCATGCAAACCATTGGCCATTTACACAAAGTAACTGTCCAGCTGTTCAGGGCTTATTGCCCACTGGTAAGGATCCATAGAGCATCTGTGGACGGACACACAGAATCCATCCCTTGGTAGTAACATGTAAAGATTAAAACATATTTATACACTTTCCAGTTCAGTATGTCATGATAGAATAAAAAGAAATATGGCCATATAAGCATCAAATTGTATTTATGTACTGGAAAGCTCCTGTCATACACACTCAACTTGTCTAAAAAGTAAGGCTATATTAATTTTGTTAATACTGAGCAGAATACACTATTGTAATCTCAGAATTACTATTTTTGTTAACTTAAAAAGGCGGCTCCTGCACCCGTTCCTGGTGATGACCACAAACAAATGGCTCTTGGGGGTGAATGGCCATGAATATAGGGTTAGGGTACTTATAGAGATAAGAGGAACCTTTTGAAGTTCGGGTAGTGCAGCCAAACGTTTTGGTGCACTGTTCCTCACCTGAACCTCATAGGTTTGCTCAAATACCGGGAAGTTCGGTGAACTGAACCTTGAAAGGTTCACTCATCTCTACTTATAAAACCATCGTAAGCTGTCATATTATGGATGTGTGCATAAGGCATTAGGGTACAGATCTATACTTCCCACTATTTGCCCAATCCAGGAAAACAAGAGCCCCTTTGATTTAGATCTAGCAAGCAAAGTTTCAGCTCACACCTCTGTTTTAGATCTCGTCAATTTTTCACAGAACTGACTGATGCAAAAAGAAAATCTATGGAAGCCATGCCCACCAGAATTAGCGCCAATGGGCTTCAATAGACCAATTGTTTGTAGATTCATAGTTTGTCTCCTAAAACTCAACCATTCAGCAAGGCCCAACAGCAAACTACAGAATTATTACAGCAGCCAACATATAGAAGTAATGTCTCTCTTTTTTTGGGTAAAACTGACAATGGCTTATAACATCCAGACATTTAGTATGTTATACTGCATTCAAAACTGAGGGTACAGTTACACGACGCAATATTGCTAGGCAATTTCACTGGCAATTTGCTGGTTGCAGTGAAATCATGGACACATTTTTCTATTTTGTTGCCGTGTACAAATGGAACAATGTGTCCATGATTTCACTGCAACCACCAAATTGCCAGTGAAATTGCCTAGCAATATTGTGTCGTGTAACTGTACCCTGAAGCTCACCAGAATGTTATTCCAAAAAAAGGAAGAGTAACTGCTCCTATTCAGACTGACTGAAACAAACTTACATTTCTGCAATTTTAAGTAGTTGTGCTGGCAACTTGCGTCTTGTAGAGAGCCAAGAGTTTGTGAACACATGCATTGCATTAACTTTCCCTCCAAGCAGAATGTCCAGCAACATTTTCAAGAGAAAACAGAACAATGCGTCCTTACTGAGCGTGACTGTCAATTCACCTAGATAGTGCTTTTTTCATATTTGTTAGGTCAGATACCAAGACTTCAATATTCTGTAAAGGTTACACATTCCTGTACTTTACTGAAACCAAGATCTACCACATCTAAGCATTTAGTATTTAGCAAGCTCAAAGAAGTGACTGTAGCATGAAGGCCAAAAATGCTGAAACTATAGCTTGCTACTAACCCTGCTCCCAGAATAAAACTGGATGCCCGTCTTCATTAAAGCGAATCTGTCACTAGATATTTGCTACTCAGGGCAGCATAATGCAGGAAGAGAGATCCTGAATCCAGTGATGTGTCGCTTAGGCTGATTTCACACTATTGTTTGGTACGGATGAGGATGAGAACAGATGAGCAGATACATGTCAAACTGGATGCAAACGCATGCCAGTGCAGCATTTTTTATCCTGGAAAAAGAGAGAAAGAGATTTTTTTTCTATTTTCGAGTAGTGGTGCATCCCTGTTCAACCGTATCCATCCGGACATGGATGTGCCACCATTGTCATCAATGTGCCCTTTTCACGCAGTGCAGCACATCAGGATTTTTCAAGCATCTTGATGCTCGCCAAAATTGCAACATGATGCGTTTTGGCGGTGACATGAAAAAGACACACAAGGACGGATGAGCACTCAAACTGATACCTTGCATGTCCTGCGTCCACATGTTAAATATAGGGATGCATGGCGAATCCGTATGCCCGCAAATTAGGATGGATGCCACCGCAACGCACACAAACGCTAGAGTGAAACCATCCTTAGGCTACTTTCACATCTGCGTTTTGTTACAGTTCAGGCACTTCAGTCAAAACCTGAACAGTTCAACTTTAGGTTTTATATTACTTTCACATCAGCGTTTTTTCAAATCCGGTGGAATTCAGCCTTTTTAGAAAAAAATGACACGGCAATATCGCGTTCTGTGTAATGCATTCGTAATGGAGTTCCGGACACTTAGGTTTTCACCTGGATCTGGCAAATCTGGCATTTCAGGCACCGAACAAAAACCGCTGCTAACTGCAGTTATAAGACAAGCCTGAAGGGCCGGATTTGCTGGATCCAGATTAAAACGTAAGTGTCCAGAACTCTATCACAAATGCATTAGACAGAATGCGATATTGCCGCGTCCATTTTTTTCCAAAAAGGCGGAATTTCACCGGATTTGAAAAAACGCTGATGTGAAAGTAGCCTAAAGGCCCAGTTACAGACATAGATAATTGTGCAGAGATTGTTGGCAGATCTCTGGTTGCAGTGAAATCATGGACACATTGTTACATTTGTACACAGCCACAAAATGGAACAATGTGTCCATGATTTCACTGCAACCAGAGATCTGCCAACAATCTCTGCACTATTATCTGTGTGTGTAACTGGGCCTTTAGATTACTGGGTGAAGCAGTTGTAACACAGAGTTCTTAGATGTAGCATTTGGCAGAGCTCAGAAAACTAACCCTGCCCACACCACAGCTCTTTATGTACACTGTCTAGTGACAGTGGGGGGGACTGATTAAACAATGCATCATAAACCCCATCTAAGGCAGTAATATTCACCTGGTGATACACTCTATAGTATGTAAACAGCAGCACATAACCTGATAAGTGACACCCCTGAATTCAGTGTTATAACCTCTACAAAATGCTTTCCTCAGATTACATAGCAAAAACCTGCTGACTGATTCCCTTTAAACTTCTTCTAAGGGTACCGTCACACTTGGCGACGCACCATCGATCCAGACAGCGATACGATCTGGTAAGGATCACTGGTGCGTCGCTATGGGGATCGCTGGTGAGATGTCAAACAGTCAGATCTCACCAGTGACGCAACAACGATCCGGAATGAGACAGAGGTTGTTGGGACCCTGTTTCTCAGACCTGTAAAATTGAGGTTGTTGTCCCTGTCAAACACACCGATGCATGCTGCCCAGCGGGACGCCAACAATCAAAAAATGGTCCAGGAGACTGTGACACGACCAGCGATCTCACAGCAGGGGCCTGGTCGCTGCCAAGTGTCAAACATAGCGAGATCGCTGGCGAGGTCGTTGTTGCGTCACCACAATGTGACTTAGCAGCGATCTCGCTTAGTGTGACGGGGGCTTTAGAGATAAACAGTCAGTGGGGGGGTAACTGGGACAGGCTGTACTCTGCTGCATCCAGGGGAGCTCATACAAGGATCAAACCCCAGTTCTATACTGTAACCTTATGAAAATACATGGTGGGTCCCAATTAACAAACAAAACCACTAAGGGGGTTATGCAGAACCAATTTATTTTTTTTTTTACTTTGCACCTAAGAACTAACAGACAAGCAGTTGCTAATTATGTGCCTGTTCTGCCTGCACCAATCTCTGCTGACAGAGGAGGGTCACAGAACACACCTGCCATTACATTGACAGAGTAGCTACTTCTCTTCTGTTCAGCACCGTTCTAACTGAAAAATATGAAAAATCCTATTTTAGGCCCTAGTGTAAAATCAGAGGGACTGACCACTAATAGAGAATGCTTAAGGATGCTTTCCCACAAACAAAGTTAATTTTAAATTCATTTTAATCTATAGATCTTGGAATAATACATACAATTGGATAGGTTTTATAAAAAAAAAAAAAAAAAAAAAATTCCTGTGGTGAGATAATCTTATATATCTAAATGGAGCTTGTGGAGCCTTGTTTAAGAGTCTTAAACACAGGACTAGCTAGATATCCCTCCAAGGAAGGACCTAGCCCACCTTAATATAGTGGTTATGGTGGTCTCCGCAAGGATTCAACCCCAGGGCTAGGTCCTTCCCTGGAGGGATATCTAGCTAGTCCCATATTTGAGACTCTTAAACGAGGCTCCACAAGATCCAATTGCATATTCAAATTCCCAGGGGGCAATGCATCATGGATTTCACTGTGCTTGAGCGCTTTAGCCAGCTGCCCGCAGTGTTTTCCTCGACTGGTCCCCCTGAGATCAGTGAATGCTTTGCGATGTTAATCTTATATACAGTGTTGGACAAAAGTATTGACACCCCTGCAATTCGTTCAGATAATACTCAGTTTCTTCCTGAAAATGATTGCAATCACAAATTCTTTGGTATTATTATCTTCATATAATTTGTCTTCAATGAAAAAACACAAAAGAGAATTGTCCTAAAGCCAAATTGGATATAATTCCACATCAAACATAAAAATGGGGGTGGACAAAAGTATTGGCACTGTTAGAAAAATCATGTGATGCTTCTCTAATTTGTGTAATTAACAGCACCTGTAACTTACCTGTGGCACCTAACAGGTGTTGGCAATAACTAAATCACACATGCAGCCAGTTGATATGGATTAAAGTTGACTCAACTTCTGTCCTGTGTCCTTGTGTGTACCACATTGAGCATGGAGAAAAGAAAGAAGACCAAAGAACTGTCTGAGGACTTGAGAAACCAAATTGTGAGGAAGCATGAGCAATCCCAAGTCTACAAGTCCATCTCCAAAGACCTGAATGTTCCTGTGTCTACCGTGCGCAGTGTCATCAAGAAGTTGACAAGAGATTTCAACGCAAGATTGTGCGGATGGTGGATAAAGAAACTCGACTAACATCCAAACAAGTTCAAGCTGCCCTGCAGTCCCAGGGTACAACAGCGTCAACCCGTACTATCTGTCGGTGTCTGAATGAAAAGGGACTGTATGGTAGGAGACCCAGGAAGACCCCACTTCTTACCCCGAGACATAAAAAAGTCAGGCTGGAGTTTGCCAAAACTTACCTGAGAAAGCCTAAAACGTTTTGGAAGAATGTTCTCTCTTTTTGGGCAAAGGCATTAACAGAGTTTACAGGAGAAAAAAGGAGGCATTCAAAGAAAAGAACACGGTCCCTACAGTCAAACATGGCGGAGGTTCCCTGATGTTTTGGGGTTGCTTTGCTGCCTCTGGCACTGGATTGCTTGACCGTGTGCATGGCATTATGAAGTCTGAAGACTACCAACAAATTTTGAAGCATAATGTAGGGCCCAGTGTGAGAAAGCTGGGTCTCCCTCAGAGGTCATGGGTCTTCCAGCAGGACAATGACCCAAAACACACTTCAAAAAGCACTAGAAAATGGTTTGAGAGAAAGCACTGGAGACTTCTAAGGTGGCCAGCAATCAGTCCAGACCTGAATCATATAGAACACCTGTGGAGAGATCTAAAAATGACAGTTTGGAGAAGGCACCCTTCAAATATCAGGGACCTGGAGCAGTTTGCCAAAGAAGAATGGTCTAAAATTCCAGCAGAGCATTGTAAGAAACTCATTGATGATTACCGGAAGCGGTTGATTGCAGTTATTTTGGCTAAAGGTTGTGCAACCAAGTATTAGGCTGAGGGTGCCAATACTTTTGTCCGGCCCATTTTTGCAGTTTTGTGTGAAATGAACAATGTTTTGCTTTTTGCTTCATTCTCTTTTGTGTTTTTTCATTGAAGACAAATGAAATGAAGATAATAATACCAAAGAATTTGTGATTGCATTCATTTTCAGGAAGATACTGAGTATTATCTGACAGAATTGCAGGGGTGTCAGTACTTTTGGCCAACACTGTATGTACCCCTGCTATGTACTGTGTAATGGCTGTGTCTGAATGTACAGGGACATGGTCTGATAATACATCTGCTAGGCCGGGGAGGATGTACAAGAAGATACAGACATTAGAGCACGGGATGCTTTCTGTGAGGTAAAACATTTTTTTTTTTTTATTTGGGCAGGGAATGTTTTATCTCACAAAAAGAATCAGCTGTGATACTTTGCTGTAATGTCTATATACTCTATTTTATCCTCCCCTGAGAAGGAGCAGGACAGAGGGGGTGAAGCTATACTAAAATTCAAGAATAACTGCGGCACTCAATCCTGTCAGTGTGCACAGGTGCACGCCAAACACAATACTTACGGAAGTAGAAAAAAAGCAGCACTCTGCTATGACAATTACAATATAGAAATATTTCATAAGCCAAAAAATTTTTTTGAGACACTTAGCTTTATAAATATGGCCAGATCGATAAACCTCTCTGTTGCTCTGTTATTGGCATTTACCTTTTTCCAATTTGTCCATAAAAGAGGTGGTCTTTAACCCAGATATAGGCTGAAGATTGCGATTAGGGACTCAGTCAGTCAAACACGCCTCAATGTGGTGACTGGGTGGTTTATCGATATGGTCATGCCCCTGTACAGTCAGATACATCCATTACACAGTACATAGCAGGGACACATATATAAGATTATCTCAGCACAGGAGATGTGGTATGATCAGACCATGTCCCTGTATGGTCACACATCCATTACACAGTACATAGCAGGGGCACATATATAAGATTATCACAGCACAGGAGATGTGGTATAATCAGACCATGTCACTGTATGGTCACACATCCATTACACAGTACATAGCAGGGGCACATATATACGGTTATCTCAGCACAGGAGATGTGGTATGATCAGACGATGTCTCTGTACGGTCAGACACATCCATTACACAGTACATAGCTAATTTTCCATTCAAATTGTTAGCGGACACCATGTCGTGTATGGAGAGCCCCTGCGTGCCTAAACATTGGAGCTCCCCCACATGTGACCCTATTTTGGAAACTTGACACCCCAAGGAACATATTTAGATGCATAGTGAGCACTTTGAACCCCTAGGTGTTCACAAACTGATCCGTAAAAATGAAAAAGTACTTTTTTTTCACAAAATTTTCTTTTGGACTCAATTTGTTCACTTTTACATGAACAACAGGACAAAATGCATCCTAAATTTGGTTGGGCAATTTCTTCTGAGTACACCGATACCTCATACCGTGTTTCCCCGATAGTAAGACCCCCCCTCCCCCCGAAAGTAAGACAGGGTAGGGAAAACGTGAGGAGGGGGGGGGCTGCTAATGTACGGCCTTCTTTTCTCCCCCCCGAAGCTAAGGCCGCCTAGGGGGGGGGCGCTGGGGAATATAAGGTGTATGTGTGTGTATGTGTGTTTGTAAGTATGGGTGGGTGGGTGTGTGTGGATGGGAGGCTGCAGTGGCTGGGGCTGCCAATGTAAGACCCCCCCCCCCCCCCCCGAAAATAAGACAGGGTGCCACTTTTGGCCCCCAAAAAATTTAAGACAGTCTTACTTTCGGGGAAACTTGGTATGTGGTCATAAACCACTGTTTGGGCGCACGGCAGGGCTCAAAAGGGAAGGAGCGCCATTTGACTTTTTGAATGGAAAATTAGCTCCGAAAGTCAAATGGCGCTCCTTCCTTTCTGAGCTCTGCCGTGCGCCCAAACAGTGGTTTATGACCACATATGAGGTATCGGTGTACTCAGGAGAAATTGCCCAACAAATTTTAGGATGCATTTTATCCTGTTATCCATGTGAAAATGAAAAAATTGAGGCTAAAAGAACAATTTTGTTGGAAAAATTAAAATGTAAATTTTTTTCCCCCACTTTGCTTTAGTTCCTGTGAAGCACCTGAAGGGTTAATAATCTTCTTGAACGTAGTTTTGAGTAGCTTGAGGGGTGCAGTTTTTGGAATGGTGTCACTTTTGTGTGTTTTCTGTCATGTACGCCCCTCAAAGGGACTTCAAATGTGTTCTGGTCACTAAAAAAAGGTTTTGTAAATTTTGCTGGAAAAATGAGAAATTGCTGATGAACTTTAAACCCTTATAATGTCCTAACCCCAAATTTTTTTTTTTTTTTTTTTTTTTTTTTAATTGTGCTGATGTAAAGTAGACATGTGGGAAATGTTATTTATTAACTATTTTGTGTCACATAACTCTCTGGTTTAACAGAATAAAAATTCAAATTTGAAAATTGCTACATTTTCTAAATTTTCGCCAAATTTTTTATTTTTTCACAAATAAACGCAAAAATTATCAACCTAAATTTACTACCAACATGAAGCCCAATATGTCATGAAAAAACAATCTCAGAATCGCTAGGATCCGTTGAAGCGTTTCAGAGTTATTACCTCATAAAGGGACACTGGTCAGAATTACAAAAAACGGTCTGGTCATTAAGGTGGAAATTGGCTCCGTCACTAAGGGGTTAAAATGGGCTTTGTTTGTAGAGAGTACCCTTTAGACTGTTACAAGTGCCCCAAATAAAATGAACAAATAAATAAAATGGTGGAACTGTGATGATCCAAGAAGTTATTTTAAATGTAATGTGGGGCACTTTAGCAGTTAAGATGGGGTTGTCCAGTTGTGGGCAAACCCTGGAAGGAAAGCATTCGCCGTAGTGTGGTCCACATTTACCACATTAAATCACATCCAAATTCTGTAGAGAGTATCTGAAGCCTGTAAATTTGGAAAATTGTATGCACAGTCCATCAACTGTATTACTACTACTGCATCCTTCTGTAAAATAAGCATTGAGACATGAAATTTTATAAAAGTGAGCTTCAAACCCTATGTCTATACATGGGGAGGGTTGAGGAAGTGGGGTACCCTGTGATCCCCTCTCTCTTCATGAGAGACGCGAGATGAATCTGGGCCTCTGTCTCCCTTCCACCCTGCCTTCCACCCCAGGTCTTAAAATAGTGTAAACAGGAGCCAATTGACAACTGCAGCACTTACGGATATAAATTACTTTTCATAATCATCTACTATAAGGGGAAATTAATATAATTAATCCATTCCTGTTTCCTTTTCTTTGGTCTCTTTCTTTTGTGTATGTATTTTATTTTTTATTTTAGATTATTACTACTTTTTGCATAATTTGTATGCCCGGTGGTTGGTGCATTCATTTGGGCATTTGTTGGCCCTATAGAATGTTTGTTTTGACTTTTATGTAAAATTTAATAAACATATTATTTATAAATAAAAAAATAACAAATAAAAAAAAAGTGAGCTTCAAATACCCAGACTCAGTAGACCTGCAAATACAGTACAACTGGATACGCTAAATATGTAACGGACTTGGTGGTGAATGTGAACCATCATAGCACTCAGACTAAGAGATCTGAAAATGGTGGGAGTGTTTAGTGCCATGGAGATAAAAAAAAGGTGTAGCAACCAAGTAAGGCGCCAGTACAGAGTTATCAACATTGGTCCACAGAAAATAAATAAAATAAGAACAAGCATGTGTGCACACGTAGCGTTTTTGGTGCATTTTTTATTTATTTTTACATCAATACTGCAAGGAAAAACACATCCCAGCGTGCCCACCTTCAGGTTTTTGACCTGCAGATTTTGATGCAGAAAGAAAAGCAGCATGCCCATTTTGACAGTTTTTCCTGGCGTAGAGAAAGACCGGCATCGAAAGACCGGCATCGAAAGACCGGCATCGAAAGACCGGCATCGAAAGACCGGCATCGAAAGACCGGCATCGAAAGACCGGCATCGAAAGACCGGCATCGAAAGACCGGCATCGAAAGACCGGCATCGAAAGACCGGCATCGAAAGACCGGCATCGAAAGACCGGCATCGAAAGACCGGCATCGAAAGACCGGCATCGAAAGACCGGCATCGAAAGACCGGCATCGAAAGACCGGCATCGAAAGACCGGCATCGAAAGACCGGCATCGAAAGACCGGCATCGAAAGACCGGCATCGAAAGACCGGCATCGAAAGACCGGCATCGAAAGACCGGCATCGAAAGACCGGCATCGAAAGACCGGCATCGAAAGACCGGCATCGAAAGACCGGCATCGAAAGACCGGCATCGAAAGACCGGCATCGAAAGACCGGCATCGAAAGACCGGCATCGAAAGACCGGCATCGAAAGACCGGCATCGAAAGACCGGCATCGAAAGACCGGCATCGAAAGACCGGCATCGAAAGACCGGCATCGAAAGACCGGCATCGAAAGACCGGCATCGAAAGACCGGCATCGAAAGACCGGCATCGAAAGACCGGCATCGAAAGACCGGCATCGAAAGACCGGCATCGAAAGACCGGCATCGAAAGACCGGCATCGAAAGACCGGCATCGAAAGACCGGCATCGAAAGACCGGCATCGAAAGACCGGCATCGAAAGACCGGCATCGAAAGACCGGCATCGAAAGACCGGCATCGAAAGACCGGCATCGAAAGACCGGCATCGAAAGACCGGCATCGAAAGACCGGCATCGAAAGACCGGCATCGAAAGACCGGCATCGAAAGACCGGGATCGAAAGACCGGGATCGAAAGACCGGGATCGAAAGACAGGATCGAAAGACCGAGATCGAAAGACCGAGATCGAAAGACCGAGATCGAAAGACCGAGATCGAAAGACCGAGAAAGATCAAGAGAGAAAGTGAAAGATCGAGAAAGGAAGCGAAAGGTTGAGAAAGTAGAAAAAATCGAGAGGGATCGAGAAAGAATGAGAAAGATCGAGAAAGACAGAAAAAGATCAAGAGAGAAAGCGAGAGATCGAGAGATTGAGTGACACAAAAAAATTAATAAAAAAATAAAAAAGTATTTTATCTTCCTGGAAAGAATTTTGGAAAATTTCAAAATATTATCTGGGATGACAGATAGAAAATGCATCAAAATACAATGAATGCTGCATTTTGCCTGCCCAAAATCCAAGTTTCCCTACCAGGAGATGCAGAACAAAACTGCTAGGTGGGCACATAGCCCAAAACTCTAAAGGCCAAGTGAATCAAATTTGAAATATAGATATAAAAAAAAAAAAAAAAAAAATCTAAGGCAAGCAGGTTCACAGAACTGATTAATACCTTAAACTTGTAATACTGGATTTTCTTCTTTGGTCAGTTACTGTCTTCTCTAAACACTTAGGTGTTTGCATAGGAGTAATCTCAAATGTCTACTGCTCACTGTAGCACTGCTGGTTTATTTTCACACCTTTAACAATCTATGTTGAGGAAGTTAAAGGGATCCTGTCACCCCCAAAACACCTGTAAACCTATTAAAACCTGTCCCTAGAGCATATTAACACTATCCCTACACTCTTTTTACCTCCTAAATGCAGTAAGTGACATTGCATAAAAACGTTTTATAAGTACCTGATTAGTGCTGATAATGAGTGACTATCTATTCATAGTCACTCATCAAGACTGCCCCTCTGCTTCATATCACGCCTATTCAGGCGTGATCGTCAGCCTAGATTCAAATTGCCGCCTCCCTGCCGTGCCCTGTCTCGTCCGAGGCTGCAGTGTGGCTGGTGACGCGATCCGCGTCATTCCCGGCGCCTGGTGACGTATTTAGACCGGCGTCGCGCTGTTAGCTTCAAAATGCGCACTGCGCATGCGCATTGGGCATGCGCAGTGCGCATTTTGAAGCTGACAGCGCGGCGCCGGTCTAAATACGTCACCAGGCGCCGGGAATGACGCGGATCGCGTCACCAGCCACACTGCAGCCTCGGACGAGACAGGGCACGGCAGGGAGGCGGCAATTTGAATCTAGGCTGACGATCACGCCTGAATAGGCGTGATATGAAGCAGAGGGGCAGTCTTGATGAGTGACTATGAATAGATAGTCACTCATTATCAGCACTAATCAGGTACTTATAAAACGTTTTTATTCAATGTCACTTACTGCATTTAGGAGGTAAAAAGAGTGTAGGGATAGTGTTAATATGCTCTAGGGACAGGTTTTAATAGGTTTACAGGCGTTTTGGGGGTGACAGGATCCCTTTAACAGAAAAGATAGTGGCACATTTGTGTTTTCTTTACGTTTTCTTTGGGCCTATCGATCCAGTACAGCAGCTGAAGCCATGGGGCCTACAATACACGGATGTTGTTCTGAAAAGATGGATGATACAACACGGGACCAAACATGTGGAAATACCTGTTCTTAACAATAGAGCGAACATCTGTGCATCATGTCCACCTTCCCCCCCAATAGTTGCCTTTAAGCTCTGCTAGTGGGTAAAATCGTGGCCATATAGCTTCAAATCCTAACAAGTGAGATGTCAAAAATGTCAAAGTCCATATGTTTAAATGTTAAACAAAAGTGACCCTAGCCATTGAGGCTACAAACATTCACCAAGGTAGGAAGTGCTGTAACAAAAGTCTCAGTGTTGAGCAAGAAAAGTAAGGTAACCTGGAAAGCAACTCTTCCTGCTGAACTACAGCACTGTGCAAAAGTTTTAGGCAGCTGGAGAAAACAAAGTGCTCTAAAATCCTTACAAAAAGAAGTTTTAATGGTTCATTTAAAATCAAATATTTGGTGTAACCCACCTTTTCAAGTGTACTTAGAATAAAATTCATCATTTTTTTTGAAGGAAGATAAAGGGAACCTGTCATGTCATTTTTTGCTTTTAAAACACCCCCAATGTTATTTGGTTAATGCTCTGTGCATCACTAACCTGTTTTGTTTATGTTTTTTTTAAATCCATGTACTTCTCAAAAAGAAAGCATTTTAGATGGTTAGATATTTGCACCATGTACCTACACAACCAGTAATGGAGTGGATACTTCAGCTGGAATCAGTCCCGTTCATCCATATTCAGTCATGTAGTTTATTAAGCGTAGCCACGCCTTCCTGCATTGTAATATATTAACATCACTGAAAGGCCTTCAGAAATTCACATATGCTGTTGAAGGACGTGTGGGGATGTAAAGGACATGTGACAGTAATGGGTGAAGATAAGCCTACATTTCCTTCACGTTAGGGCTGCTTAGCGCCACCCATTACAGTAAAGATTATGAAACTCATATCAAGACAGTTATAGACTTAGGTTGGAGTCACATTAGCGTCTTGAATTCAATGTAAGAACATCGGATGTATTATGCTAATGACACTCCTCTCAGGCTCTGCAGAGAGTGTGAGCTGAATGTTATTCTACTGTGATCACAGCTACAGAGGAGAGAGAGATTAATCTCTCCATCCTCTCCATTGCCAGCCTTGGCATATATCGTATTGCACTCAGATGTGTGCAGAGTACAGTATGATGTTTCACTCGCACATATAGACTTGATCTATGGGTGCGATTGAAATATTACTGGAAACCAGGAAGACAGATTTGTACATATTTAAACACATCCGCACTACACTGCAGTATGTCTGCTAAGGGAAGAAGGAAAATAATGTTTTTAAGTAGTTGTTCTTTAAAGAGGTAGCCCACTATTCAGACAATGCCTTACCCCCTTCTTAGTCAATATATTTCCCCACAATATAACAGTTATACTTCACCTCCGAAGCAGATGCTATGCCGCATCTACACCGACTTTCGCGGGGATCGCATGACATTATATAACGCAATCCATGCGGCTAATCAATGCTTCCTTCAATGTCCCCCATGTACCGTATTGTTCTGATTATAAAAGACGCACTTAGTGTTCCTTACTGGGGGGGGGGTATATGGGGGTTGCAGTGATGGCGGTGGTGCAGCGGACTTACAGGAGGAAGGGTCGACGGTGGATGTCAGCAGTGGGGCAATGCTGCAGGCCCGGAGCAGTCACAGTGGATGCAGTGGCGTACAGAAACGACCATTGCATTTCCATGTTCCTGCAGGTAATCTGCGGGTTCCTCTACTGCAATGGACTACCAAGAATTGCGCCTCCTCCACAGAAATTTTCTTGAAGTCTACGGCAGTAGAGGCAGGTGCAGATTGCCTGCCGAAACCCGGAAATGTAATGGCGGCTGCTGTACGTCTCATCAGAGGCAAGGTAACTGGCTGAAAATACCTCTGTTCAGAGCTGATAACAAAAATGATCCACCAATCACAGTAAATGATGTTACTCCTGATCTTGCCATCTGCATCCCTCACAATGATCTTTACACAGGCTTATTAGATGCTTCAATACACAGGATAGGATCAGGTCATTAAGGCTAATATACACATATTGATCCTCAAACAACAAGGCAGAGGCTAAAAAAGCCCCAAGTAATCATTGTGAAAATTGCAAGTTTTTATTTTTAATACAGATTGTGATATGGGAAAATAAAACTTTCCAAGAAGAGAAATGGTGCATTCCTTTCAGATAAAAATGAACCAATGGATTTTTCATGGTTTTCAAAATTCTCAATTTAAAAGGGCTCCCTCCTGCCTACCTTTTGCAGTTCTGTACTGATAACACAAGGCTTGCTGCTGCTAACATTAAACCACTGTTTCAAGTCAATGGGATAACATATACCTCACTCACTTTCCCTGGAAAAACAAAAATGTTTCAAGATATTCCTCTGATAGATAATTTATTTGTGTGGAGTGGAAAAATGAGCAGGTTCATGCTTCTCAAGGGTTCTGCACAGAAAAACCACGGATTATCCTCAATGAGGCTGATCCACATTCCAATCAGCAGAAAGCAGAGACTTATTTTTGGATTTCAGTTGTGGATCTCCTTGTAAATGTGCATTGGCTGTGCCATAGGCAAAGCAAGCACATGTAAAACAGGGAGAGATAGATCATCAATATAGAAGAGCTTAACTTGGTTTTTCAGTGCTTTGTTATCTGCAATACTTGTTCACCATGACAAGTTAGGCTGCTTTCACACAGCGTTTTTATGCTGTCCGAAGGGGATCAGACTTTTTGCTGCTCCCCTCGGACAGCATCGGATCCAAACTGATGACTGCAATCGGATGCCAAATAGGCATCCGATTCCGATATTTTGCAGCATCAGTCTGGATCCTATCCCTGCTCCTCCTGTCACCTTTCTCCCCTCCTCTCTGCTCCCTCTTTGCCCCCTCTGTCTCCCCTCTTTGCCCCTTCTGTCTCCCCTCTTTGCCCCCTCTGTCTCCCCTCTTTCGACCGCTCTTGGTCCCCTCTGTCTCCCCCTCTTTGTCCCCTCTGTCTCCCCTCTTTGCCCCCTCTTTCGGACCCCTCTTTGCCCCCTCTGTCTCCCCTCTTTGTCCCCCTCTTTTGCCCCCTTTGTTCCCCCCTTTCCAGGCCTTTAAAAATAAAAAAATCTTCATTCTCACCTCTCCACGACACCCGCGCTGCTTCCAGCTTCTTCTGATCAACAGGACCTGGCGTGATGTCACAGTCACATGACCGGTTACCGCGGTAACCGGTCATGTGACTCAACTGTGACGTCAGGCCAGGTCCTAGACGCACAGAGCGCAGGAGGCATCGCTGGATCGTGGAGAGGTGAGTATAATGATTTTTTTTATTTTTAACCCTTTCATTTAACTGGATATCACTTCTGCAATGTATGAATATACATTGCAGAAGTGATATTAGATGGCACAGAGCGGTGTTAGTGTACTGAGCATGCTCAGTGCACTAACATCGGGTCCGAGGAGACATCAGCTGTTTCCTCGGATCCTCGCTCCATAGGCCCCATGTTATTTGGCGCGGATCAGGTCGGATCCAATTCGGTCCGATCTGACCCGCTGTGCCAAAAATCGCAGCAGGCTGCGATTTTGGGCACAGCAAAAATTCGGCCAGGATCGGATCCGACAAAAATCGGATGCCAATAAGGCCAAATCCGATGTGATCCGTGCCCATAGGATAACATGGGGCCAAAATCTGATCCGTGGCTGTCAGTTTTACAACGGACAGCCACGGATCACAGAAAATCGCTGTGTGAAAGCACCCTTACTCAAAATGAAGTAGGATTACCAATCTATCTCAAACCAAAGTGCAACCTGAAGACAATACTGGGGTGTAATGTACAATTACTTTAGCGGACCTACTAAAGATTAGAAGTTATACCCTAGCCATAATGATAAGTTACTCATTGCTGGGAGTCTGCCTGCTGGGATTGGATGCACTCCCAATGGGCGAGACCTTCAGAGATCAAATTTTCCCCTATTGATAGAGAAAAACTTTCAGTCTTGGTACAAACCCTTTAAGTAGGTTTGTACAGAATGCCTAAAGTGACAAAATCTGTTACAGACATAATGCTTTTCAGGCCGTCTTGTTTGTCAAAATAGCAATTTATTTTTTTAAATACACCACATCGTTGCAGAAAAAAACACCCTATTTATTTAGTAATAATCCTGTCCTTACCAAAGGGGTGTTTCTCAGAGGATTCGCAGGTGACATGTTTCTAAACTGCTCGGCATAATTTAGCTAGGAGACATGGCTCACAGAGGTTACATGGTTTCGGAACTTTGCGCATGCGCAAATAGCATGACTGTGCCTGTTCCGTCCTCCTCTTTCCTCCCTACTAACCACCGGAATCGGTTAGTGTCACTGTGTAACTCCCAGACCAAGAGGAAAGAAAGAGGAGGAGCAGCCATGGTCTTTGCTCAGGCGCAGATTCCCAGCCCCGCAGCATAAGACAACAAAGGGTGGGATCTGGTGCCTGCGTTACACGCAGGCGTAATGTCCTGGAAACATGTGACCTCGGTTCTCGGGCAGAGCTCATGGAGCATGCCCGAAAACTGAGGGATCTACGCAGACACCGATGACGTCACTAGGAAGAGAGGAAGAGGAAGGTCCCTGGAGGAATGAGGAGAAGAATGACCAGCGAGGACTACAGGTTCAGCGAAGGAAGCACATACCTAAATTAATTATTAACATACATGGAGCGAAATGTTATAAAGTCTTTATTTAGGTGCCCTGGTGGGAGGAGGGGCAGGGGTATTACAGCCACCTTCACAACATACAGCATAGGCGCTGCTGAAGTTGGCACTTTTAGTTTAATATGCCCTGGGAAGGGATGGGGGGGTCAGGATCCTTTTAAAATGAATGAGCAAAAACAGGATCCTTTAAAAAGAACTTGTCAGCAATTTTAATCTGTCATGCACTGTAGGCAAATTACTTTTTAAGAGTCATATGGGCGTCTGCACACTGCGGGGAGACCCGCTCCATTCCAACACCACCATGCTGCATGGAAAACTCACCCCTCCTGTGTATGTAAGTGAATGACATAGCGACGTCATGCACAAGTCTCACGCCTGCGCAGTGGCGCCTCACTGTGCACTAATGAAGAGCTAGCTGCACAGTGCCCGAAGTCTCGCGAGAGTCCACTGCGCCTGCAGTAATTAGCACACAGTGCAGGACAAATTAGAAGTCCTTTTATGAGGTATGCAGGGGCACATCTGGGGATGTAAAGGGGTTACAGGAACCCCAATTTCATCATGTTTATGGTGGTGGGCAGGGTTTAGAACCCCCAAAACAGGTGACAGGTGCCCTTTAAAAATCCTGTTTTTGCTGCAAAACAGGATCTGTGCCGCATTGCAAGAAATGCTGGTGTGAAACTAGCCTAAGACCAAAAGAGTAGCAACTAAAACAGGACCATATCTCTGGAAATGTATGGTGGATTTAAGAAAGAATTCAAACGTAAACCAGAATTCTCGTCTGAGTAAACCCATACCACTCTTGACCTGGTAACATGTCCTCTTTGAGAGCCACAAGACTTCTAGAAAGATTAGTGCTGTACCTGTTCGAGAGACATTGACAATTAAAGGCTATATTCAGTCAGTTTAATATATGCAGGTTAAAGACTAAAAAAAAAAAAGAAAATTAGTTGATTATTTCTTAACATTGTTAAAAGAAACATTATTGTACAACTACATAAACAGCCCCCAAGTCCTCCTCCCTTTCCTTTACTTGTTTCATACAATTGTCTCAGATGGTAATTAGGGCTGTTGAATTTGGCCTGGTTTCAAATCTCAGTGCTTTGAACAGCCAAGTTTTCTTGAAGAACCAGATATGCTGAAAAACATGATATGGCTTCTCCCTTTCAAACGGCTGTAGCGAGAAGAGCCGAGGAGGGAAGGGGAGGGGACAGGAAGTGGACTGTCAGCTGGACTTGGATAGGAGGGAAGGTAGTGTTTGTTAGCAGGTTCAGGCGCTAATCATTTTAAAAGCCTTCACCTTGTAAAAACAGAAATGGCAATCAAACTTTCATTACGACTTGTATATCTTCCATCACTGCTAGAAAGAGTATTTCCTGTATGAAATGCTTTGGCACAGAAAAGGCAGCAAGTGTTTATACAGTAGCCAGTCATTGTAATTGCCAGTTATGCAGAGATCCATAAGAGGAAGGGGAAAACATCATAGGCAGAGGGATCACTGAAACCCAATGTACAAATATGTATTGGCTTCTAGATTGGCGATCATTCCATCCTATGCTACAACACCTGCGGCTGTGCAGGCGTGCACTTTCTTGTCATTACATGCTAGGAAACAGACGACTGGCATGCCATCAAATCTGACAGCACGGAGAATGTACAAGTGGTACTGCCATCATTCCGTTGCTATGATACTAGAAGGAAGGAAGGAGGAAGTCCCAGAGCCGCACACGCTGCTCTATTAAAATGAACATATTTTCTGCTCATCAGGCAGGCTCTGATCTGTCATGCCATGGAGAAGCTTATTTATCTCAATCTGACACAGTTGGCAGAGTGCGCACTGAATGAATTAAGACATTTCAAAACAGAGGAAACAGAAACATCAATGGAAAAGATGAAGTGACAAATGGCCCAATCAGAGTATTTTTTATATTCACTTCAAGAAGCGCTTGGTTCTCGAACAAGACCATCACTATGGAATAAGGGCGATTTGTACTTCAGTGACTAACTTCCAAAAGGTTTACATACAGTATAAAACTTCATTCACCTGACCCTCAACCATTGGCTTTACGTTTGACATGCTCTATGCACTGGGGTGTGGATCCTATGACCTACGGCCCACTTGCAGACCACAATGTCATTTATCTAGCCAGTGAGCAGATTCCTGAAAGATCACAGTGCTTTGGCAACTAGCACTATTTTTCCATCAACCAACCCCTTACTTTTTGTGCAAAGCTTGCAAACACAAATGAATGTAGTGGATCATGCAAAGCTTGATTACAGTCAACACTGGCCAGTGCCAAGATGTTCTCTGTAGGCGAAGGTAGAGTGCTCTGCGCCCCAAAACTACAGTGTATACGCAGCAGTCATGGTGTCTCCCTATGTATATTCAACAATCCGTGTTCTACAAGTGAAGTAATCAGCAATGTCACCTATGTGATCCATCCAGGGCTGCAAGCCAAACCTCCTCAATTTCTCTTAATCTGACCTCCGTCATACATGGCACATGTTAAAAGTGATACATTTATTGTAGTACAATGTGAACATCAGGCTTGTAATCATCAGTATGAGACAATAATCAAGTTTAAATAGAACATAATTATTCATAAGAATACACAACAGGGCTGTGGAGTCGGTAAGCCAAACCTCCACTCCACGACTCGAAACCTTCATACATGGCTCATGTTTAAGGGATAAATTTATTGTAGTAAAATGTGAACATCAGGCTGTAATCATTATGATACAATAATCAAGATATTTAGAAAGAATATAATAATATTCAGCACATACTACTGTACCCAATTCATTTAAAATTTTAGGAGTCGAAGTTTGTCATTTTAAACAGACTCCGCCAAAATGGGCACCAACTCAGACTACACAGCCCTGATATTCAGCACATACTGCATTGAACTACTTTATCCAATTTTATTATTATTATATTTTAGGAGTCGTAGTCTGTCATTTTAAACCAACTCAACCAAAATGGATACAGACTCTGACTCCACAGCCCTGGATGCATCTCCAGCAATCTCTGTGTCACCAGTGTGATGTGTATACAGCTGTCTCAGTGTCTTTCAGCAGTACCAGTCATCACATTAGAGACAAGTTAACTAAATATTTGAGGCAGGCAAGATTTTTAGTTAATATTGGTATGTCCCCTGATACAAACGTCCAAATAGTCCTTGGCATAAAAAAAGTTCTTCATCTTGCTCTAACAGTTGCTTCCCGTTGCAAACTCTGCAGACGCCAGGATTCAAGACATCTTGTAGTCAAGATGCCCAAACAGTGGCTTGGGGAGCACACGACCCAGTCTTCCCTAATCTCCCTATGTTCTGAAGCTGGTTTAGACTTGTGCTCCTAAAGACAATGCAGCAGCCATCTTTGATGTAGAAGGACAAACACCAGCCTCAAGGCAGTGAAAGTGAAAAGGAGGTCACCAGATAGGTTGACTATACATGACAAAAGTATGGTTACTTGAATATGCGTAGGAAACATTCTTACCGTATTTTCTGGCGTATAAGACGACTTTTTAACCCCTCAAAATCTACTCTGAAGTTGGGGGTCGTCTTATATGCTGGGTACATAAGCTGACGAGCCTGACAGAAGCACTAACAGCTTTTGTGCCTCCGCGTATAGTGTTAACAGCTAGTAACACTAAGCGCTGCAGTCATTGCGGCCCCTGACAACTCGATGTTTACCTTGACAACTGATCCTAACTGTGCCCCACAGACATCCTCCTCCACACCGCTCCTGCAGCCCCAGACAAAGCAGCCCCACGACATTGCCTGGATGGAAGCATCACCGCCGCATACCTGAGGTACCGGGTCCAGCTGTGAGAGACGTTGGGACATTCGCCCGAGATCACACTGCCAGTGCAGCAGCAGGGAGTGTGGGGAGCAGGGGGACACTAATCACCCACGGCCATCGGGGAGGAAGCGGCGGCAGAGACTTTTATGAGGCACCTCCCTCAGCAGCCCAATCACAAGGTGAATGCCATTGTGCTCTCCTCCTTAATACCTTTCCAACTGTCTCTATTCAAAGCTCCCGGAGACCGCTTTAGGACAGCGCACAGGAAACTGCTGCACACTGCTTTTCCTGTGCACTGTCCAAAAGCGGTTATTGTTTCCCAAGCAATCCTATGGTCACAAATTGGTCCTCAAGTGGCCATAAGTAGAATCAGGTTATAGAAGTTGGTATTTTACAGTGAAAAGCTGTGAATTACTAGTGCATACAGGAAGTTGGGTTAAATTGGGTATTTTCAGTACCAATACCAAAGTGTTGATGCAGTTTACTGGCTATAGTGATGTGGAATGGCTTCTGCAAGCAGAATCTATATTTGTCTAGTGTCAAAGACAGCACCAGTATATCTTAGGCCATGTGAACATTGAGTATTTGGTGATGTTTTTATACCTTAGTATTTGTAAACCAAATACAGAGGTAAAAAAAACTCACGGAATACTTAATGTGTGCATGTTCCCCTAGAGCTGAATAAAATCATGCCAGACAATCACTTTATGCCTAGTGAGAAGTCTATCAAGCACAGTAACATGGTCTCCCAATAAACAGGTAACTAAGCACATACAGATCACTAAAGTGCCTACTATTGTCGCGAAAGGATAAACAGCATTGGAGGTACGTAAAGTTATCCATCAAACTCTGATTTGTGAGAGGTTGGAGACAGCCAATCTCAAAAATGGCAATGCAAGAGTTCCTGTTCAAAATGTAACCTTACATTGATGCAGGGCTGTGGAGTCGTAAGCCAAACATCATCCTCCTCCCCTCAATTTCACTGAATCCAACTCCACAGCCCCTTGCATTGACGGTCATTCTCCTATGTAGCTTATAGGAGATATGAAATAAATACATATTCATGTAAGTGTTTGATATGTGATCATCAATGAATTTCAAAAACAAAGTGTGACAAATCTGAAAATCTGCATTTTTAATAGGACAACAGCTCCAGATGGCGGCGGATTCAATAACCACAGCAAAAGCAGATGCCTGCTGATACAGAGCATTGTCAACAACCTGCTTTCAGGAACATGAGCAAAAACGTTTGAAAAATAAGATTTCAGAATTCAATCGGTTTTTAAATTCAATATTTAAGAACAAAGATACATTATGTGTATGGGTATACATTCTCAAAGACAATCCAAATAGACTCATGCCGCCTTTTCAGTCTTTGTAAGCATTCCACACTGGAGATTTACTGAAAGATGGATTTCACAACTTATGTACTTATTATTGAGCATTTATGAGCTTAGAAACAATAATAAAGGTACCTTCACACTTGCGTTTGGAACGCAGCACACCGAGCGCAACCAAATGCTTGCGCACATGCGTTCCTATGTTTAACATGGGAACGTATGTGCGTGCATTTTGGCTGCGTTTGGTTGTGTTTGCGTACAGATGCGCATAATTTATGCGCCCTTCTCCGCACTCCGAATGCAGCATGTTGCATTTTTTGTGCGTTCGCGAGGCTTGTTTTATCCGCAAGCGCACAAAAAAAATGCATGGAAGTCAATGGATCCGCAGTGTCCTCCGCATGATAGCGCAGGAGAATACTGCGGATCTCATGGAAATCTCTTCCGGCGGCCACCGGGAGATCAGCCAGAGCCACAGCTGATCTCCCCGCTGACAGCTGTTTAAATCTCCCGCGCTGACACTGAATAGGTGATGTCGGCGCGGGAGATTTGAAGCAGCGATCAGCTGTTTCATATCTCCTGCACTGATATCACCTATTCAGTGTCAGCGCGGAAGATTTAAACAGCTGTCAGATCAGCTGTTTCTCCCCACCGACACCGGCGGGAGATCAGCTGTGGCCGGGAGGAGGAGATCTCTGACACTGTTTCCTCCTCCCAGCCGCCCCCAAGACAGCTGATTGGCTGTCCGGGCACCATACTAATGTGAAAGCATGTGGAGATTCTCCGCTGCATTCACATAAGTATGTGCTGCGTTGCACTGTGTTTGTGTCTGCATGCCATACGCATGCAGACACAAACGTAAGTGTGAAGGCAGCCTAACATATGTTTATAAAAGTTGGTTGGGGAGCAATGAGAAATGCTCAGTTTTTGAGAACATAAGTATGAAGCAAATATTCATCAATTGTTATTGATTGAGTTGCCTAATATTGTATGATTCACTAATTAATTCTCACTAGTTGCTTGATTCTCCTCCGTACCCTAGCCTGGGCTCCAATACATGGTGGTCATGGTCTTAAAACCAACAGTAGAAGGTGACAGCTTTATTTTTAGCCTGGGTTCTCAGGAAGTACTAAAGTAAATAATTATGTTACATCAGACATGGCACTGTGAGATTACACTGTACCGTTTTAAAACTTGCATTCCTCCCATAACACAAGAAATCCAACCATTTTCCTAACATATTACATAATGTTGAAGTGATCTATGAAAAGGTGCTGTTGTGTAATGTGGAAGACTTTATCGAGGCTGAACTTGTCTCATTCTTTTAATGATTTATCCCTGGATTTCCAACTTGCATTTCAAAGTTAAACTATAAATCAGTTTCCAAAGAGAAAAACCCTGAGACTGCAAACTTTGGAGGTTCCTGCCCAAAACACACTATATCGCTCCTCACCAAAAAAGGATGGAGCAAAACACTTAATAAAGAAGGTTTCCAGTCCTGTAAACCTCACCCATCCCTGGTGTATTATTCCTGATGAAGAAGCGTGGTTAAGCTTCAATACGCATAGAATAACCCACCATATGCTACAACATGGCTTTGAATTGGATTATTTCATTTGATACCATTTTTTCTGATATTCTGCATTCACCAACCCTTGATGCAGGTTTCCCTGGGGTTGTTTAGTTTTTTTTTAGTTTACCAGGCAGATTTATGATGGTTGTATCATCAGCGGCCACTGATGGGCTGCAGTGCTTATGTGACATAAAATTGCCATAAAATAGCTGAAGGACACAGTGTTCACTGCTCACAATGGAGCTGGTGTAGAAAGTACTGTGAATTTGCATTTCATTTTGAGAAAGTAAACTTTAGAATGACGACATAAAACGCAAAAGTATTAGCAAACAATACTACCGTACATATTTTACATTGAGGTACAGTCATTATAATATACCTGTTAAAATGACAGATCATGGTCATGTACAAAAATCACAGCATATTTCAGAACGTGACATTTAATGTCCCATTAATCTCTGCAAATCAACTGACAAATTAACTAAGGGTGCGTTCACACGCTGCGTACTTGCTGCATTTTTTTTTTCACGTGAGCTCATCACAAACCAGCAGTGGGTGATTAAATACAGAAGTGGAGCGCTTGTTTCTATTATACTTTTCCTCTGATTGTTCCACTCCTGGTTTTTGATGAGCTCACGAGTAAAAAAAAAATGTAGCAAATACGAAGCGTGGAAAGGTCTATCAGAATGGGTTGCAATCTTTGCTCTCAACAACCTGTCATATTGTAATGGCATGCCCTGTACAAAGCCCACTTCAGGTCATCCCACATATATTCAATTGGATTTAGGTTTGTGCCATTCTAAAACCTTGATATGCTCCTGGTAAAGCCATTCTTTTGTTTTTTGGTGAAATACTTCCGGTTGTTGTCAAGCTCAAAGGGTGAATTTCCTCTTCATCTTTAGCTTCGTAGCAGAGGCCTGAAGGTTTGGACGGAAACTACATGCTGCTGTCGGCCTTTTGTCAACCTCTTAACCAATTTTCTTCGTGTTGTTTCATCAATTTTTGAAGGAAATCCAGTTCTAAGTAATATAGTTGTGCAAAATTTAAGCAATTCCTTAGTGAACTCAGTGACCACCTTCAAAGCATTCCATGTTTTATTAATTGGATTTTAATTTTTTTGAACCCTATTCCTGACTTATAACCTTCAACAATGAGATCCCTTTGTTATGTTGTAAGGCCCCCTTCACATCACAATTTGTGGATCCGTGTGTATCCGTTTTGAAACGGATAGCAAGGGATCTGTTTTGGCCTCCCATGTATAGCCAATGAGCATGGATGGGCACGGATTGGTCCTTCAGTTTGTGGAATTTTTGTAAGGGATCCGTTTGTGGCTGCTTTTTTACGGTCCCCAGAATTGAAGACTGTTCCGATTTTGGCTGCCTACAAAAAAGTGGACACAAACTGACAGAAATGGATCTGTCGCGGTCCGTATCAAATAACATGGGGGTCTATGGAGACGGATCCGTTTCTATCCACTAGTGTCTGTTGTGCAGTATTGAACATGCTTCGAAGCCAGGCACAGCTCCTCCTTTCTCTGGTAAGGCCAGCCGTCTCGCTCTCTCTCTCCAGAATTGTAATGCACACACATGGACTCCCCTAATCTCTGGTAACTCACGGATCAGTCAAACAAAAGGATCCGGGAGCATCATTGATATCCATTTGCACAGATGTGCCTGTCCGTGTGGTCCTTCAAACAGGAAAAAAACGCAGTGTGAAGGGGGCCTAAACTGTTTACTCGCCATGGCTTTTGCAGTAAATTGCAGAAGTGCAATGTGAGAAAATCTCATATTGCACTTTGACCCATATTAGAATATCACGAAGCTCAGACCTGCAAGTTTTTCATCAGCACTCTAAGGGCTGAGGAAAAAAAACACATCATGCTGCCATTGACAGAGTCTCAGATCACTCAAACCCTTAAAAGTCTAAGGGAATGCAGTTGCGATACACGCCAAGACTGGCAATGGAGGAGATGGGAAGAATAATCTCTCCCTGTCCTCCACACGTGATCTGACAGCAGAGGCAGTTCACAGAGACTCAGCTCAGTGTCATTAGAATGTAGCATCCCATGCAACACGCCAGTTTGAGTCCAGCCTTATAGAACAGCAAGCTATAACTATCTATGAGGTTAATCAGAATCACTATAAATTATGGTAGTTGAGTAACATCTAACTGGCTAAATTTGAGCACAATCAACTTCAATTAATTATAAGAGTTTTAAACTTATGCAACCACATAATTTTAGCTTCAATCTTTTTATTTCCTCCCCACCCAAAAAAAGAAAAATCAGTTTGCTCCTCATTGGATTTGTACAGATTGGAAGTAACATTAAAGGTGGAAATGAAATTTTAAACAGACAGAATCCTGGCATCTTAACAGGCTTGTGTAGACGTATCAAATCAATAATAATAATTGTTTTGCTTATTTTATTTTGCACACCGAGTACTCAAATCCTTCAATACCCCTTTGAGTTCTATGTAATGCAGCCATATTTCAAATGTTCAAGGATATCATTAAATGTTTAAGACATCTGGACATACTGGTCAGTAGAATGCCGAGAAAAATAAATATTAGGATTGTAACAGAGAGCAATGACCCAGAGTTCATTCACACATGCAGATATCACCTTAGTATTGACTCTGCACCTAAAGCCCCCGTCACACTATACTAGATCGCTAGCGAGATCGCTGCTAAGTCACAAATTTGGTGATGCAAAAGTGACCTCGCCAGCGATCTCGCTATGTTTGACACTTAGCAGTGATCAGGCCCCTGCTGTGAGATCGCTGGCCATATCAGAGTCGCCTGGACCATTTTTTGATCGTTGGGGGTCCTACTAGGCAGCATGCATCGGTGTGTTTGACAGGGACAATGACCAACGACCTCAATACTACAGGTCTGAGAAACAGGGTCCCAACGACCTCCGGATCATTCCGGATCGTTGTTGAGTCACTGGTGAGATCTCTGTTTGACATCTCACCAGCGATCCCAACAGTGACGCACCAGCGATCCCTACCAGGTCGTATCGCTGTTGAAATAGTTGGTGCATCACCAAGTGTGACGGTACCCTAAAGGCCCCGTCACACCTGGCGACAGGGCTGGAGATGCTGGAGATGTCAGCGGCGACTGGCGGGTGCGCACACGGTTTTTGCGCCCCGCCAGCATCGCTGTCCCAAGTTTACACGGGGCGACACCTACAGCCCCACGCCGGCGAGCTGTCAGGCAGCATAGCCGCCTGAGTGTCTGAAAACCCCAGCGGCGATGCAGGACAATGGGAGCCTATGGCTCCCATCGCCTGACAGGTCGCCGGCGCCCGATTACATGGTGCGATGTGTGCACATCGCCCCATGATGGTCGCCTGGTTTCAGAGCACTGCTCTGAAACCAGCGACCACCCAGCACCGCCGACATAGACCCTTTACATGAGGTGACGTAGGGGCGATGTCGCCGCCGATAGGCCACGCCCCCACGTCACCTCTGTAATGGGCGGCGATGTCGCCCCGTGTGACGGGGGCTTTAGGGTGCTGTTACACACAGCAATGATCCAGCGATCCAGAAAATGACCAGGCTCGCTGGAACATCGCTGTGTGGTCGCTGGGGAGCTGTCAAACAGGCAGATCTCCTCAGCGACCAGGGAGCTGACCTCCACATCCCTGGGTAAGCGGGAAGATGCTGGTAACCATGATAAACACCGGGTATCTAGGCAGCGCGCGCTGCTTAGTTACCCGGTGTTTATCATGGTTACCAGCCTGTGAGGTCGCTGGTCTCTCACTGTCACACGCAGCGATGCGTGCTGACTAGCGGGAGACCAAGGACCAAAAAATGGTCCTGAAGGATGTGCAGTGATCAGCGACCTCACAGCACGGGCCTGACCGCTGCTGCTTTTCACACACAGCGATATTGCTGGCGAGGTCGCGGATACCCCTAAGAAGTCTCAAATGCATAATTGTTTACAGCAAAAGTTATTTACTGGAGCCTTTGGCATGCAGTATGAGGATATAGTGAGTGGTGGTGCACACATCCTAATGCCTAGAGAGCTACAGAACCTTAAAGGGAACCAACCACCTCAGATCACCCTAATACACAGTTAGTACATGTCCCTGCACCCTAAGGATACCTTTCCAGCACTGTTTTTGTGTAAAATCTTGCATTAGTATAACTGATATAAAGAGTTTATAAACTTACTAGCCTGGAGACTTCTGGGCGTATCCCTCGTTCTGTTATACTTCAGGGCTGTGCATTCATTGCATGGCTGTGCTCCCCTCCCTCTGTGCAGAGGAGATAACGATCACGCCCATCAGGGCAGGGCAGAAGGCAAGGTGGGAGGGGGAGCACAGCCATGCAATGCACAGCCCTGAAGTATAACAGAAGGAGGGATACGCCCAGAAGTCACCAGGCTGGTAAGTTTATAAACTCTTTATATCAGTTATACTAATGCAAGATTTTACACAAAAACAGTGCTGGAAAGGTATCCTTAGGGTGCAGGGACATGTACTAACTGTGTATTTGGGTGATCTGAGGTGGTTGGTTCCCTTTAAGGATTCAAAATAAGGTCCCAAAACAAATTGCTTCCCTTAAAAATACTAATTCTTATACACATGGATGCCAATCTCACATCCAAAAGAAAGATTCACCATAACGATTTCATGATAATAAATCTTTATTAAATCTCATAAAATTACAATAAAATATTTATAGTTCAGAGCATTCCCTCCAGGGGGGAGACACAAGAAAACACAGCTAGGCTAATCATATTAACAGTATAGTATGCTTAGCACCATCAATATATTACAACAAATATTCAATGAAGTGGAATCAATATGTTTCAAACAATTCTGACCCTCATACACTGAACTAAAAACAATGTAACTGCAGACATTTTTTTCTCTATTAGGCTACATTCACACATTTGCGTATTTTGCTGCGCTTTTTGCCGCGTTTTTCGGCCGCGCAAAAAAGCGCAGCAAAATACGCAGGGGCTTTCACACACTGCGCTTTCTTTACCCCAGAAAGCGCAGTGATGTCACAGAGGGGAGGAAGAATCCTGCTTCCTCCTCCCCTCTGTGACAACCCCATTAGATTTCACAGTGTATTAATATACACTGTGAAATCTAAATTAAACAGAGGCAAATGTATGTAAAATAAAAAAGAATGAATACTTCACCTGTCCGGTGCCTTCTCCCACTGTCTGGTGCCTTCTGCCGCTGTCCGGTCTCCGGTTGTAAGTGAGAGGTGTATTGATAAGACCTGTGGTGACGTCAGAGGGGGCGGCGTTCCCATCGCTGATTGGCTGCTCGCGGTCATGTGATATGTATCACATGACCGCGAGTGCCCGGGAACGCCCCTCTGACGTCACCACAGGTCCTGGTAGAACACATCTCACTTGGAACCGGGGATCGCACAGCGGCAGAAGGCGTCGGACAGGTGAAGTATTCATTCTTTTTATTTTCAGACACTTGCTTTTGTTTAATTTAGATTTCACAGTGTGTATTAATACACTGTGAAGTCTAATGGGCGGCCACAGCTGGCACAGAGGGGAGGAGGAAGCAGGATTCTTCCTCCCCTCTGGGAGAATACGCAGAAGCAGCTGAGTAAACAATTGACATATCAATTGTTTACGGAGCTGCGTTTTCTCTCGGAAAACGCACTGCGTATTTTTACGCAATGTCTGCACTGCAAAGTGAATTTCCCATTCACTTTGCAGGCAGACAAAAGGCACATTGCGTATTTTGAAAAGCGCGCGTAAAAAAACGCGGCAAAATACGCAATGTGTGAACGCAGCCTTAGGGTAAATATAGCACACCTATCAGCTGCCCATTCTCTAAGTTTTATATATCTCTATAGGTATACTATAATTCACTTCCACCCTGCAGCTCAATACATTGATAGTCTTCTATCGCTGCGGTTAGATCAAATCTGCAGTTAACATTACTATAATCATAATATGTGTCTCATACCTCATTCACTGAATTGCCTGTGTGTGCTCGTGCACAGGAGGGAGCACTATTGATCCAATTGTTAGGTGTCGTCTTGGTCTCAGGATGTCAAAATGTTACACTGGACCCGTAGAAGCGGTCACCGTCGGTCCTAGCACCTCCCTCCCTGTATCAAGCACCTGCTGCTGTAATTTTTGCATTAAATTAACCAGCTGCAAATTGGAATGCTGAGTGCCGCCATCTTTCTTTTTGGATTTATTGTCTTGAACTCTGGCTGAGCAACAGGAGATTCCACAGCCTGCCACCACTACAGGAGTATAGGAGTAACGCCGCTAACAGGTCAGTGCCGGGTTTCATTTCTATACATAAATCTGTCAAAATGTTAGCAGCATGATGAGGACTGTTATGATACCAATTCTAATGGAACCATAAAATGTATTGGGCATTTCATGGATTGAACGCCTGTTGTGAATTTTGCCACTAAGCTCCGTGGACATGTGCAATCAACAGTGTAGAAAAGGTCATATTACATTCACCTGAAAAGGTTAGAGTGCATATTAGGTTCATCCTGAAATTTCACCCAAATATCCCTAACTTTTTGTGAGTAGTGAATAAACAGCGACTGTGACAGATACCTAAAAGTAGATTCACAAGGGCTGTATTTTTACGACCATGACAAATCCACCACAAAATTTGCATGTCTTAAAGAGGACCAGGCCATTTTTTACACTCACTTTATTCCTATTGATCCCCTGAATATTCTGTTTTGTTGTTTTTTTTTTATTCTATCACACAGTTCCAGAGATATGGGCCATTATATTTATTGCTACATTTTTGCTCACAGTGTATTTATTCAGAGGAGCCCCCCGAGAATCATGGGCACACGACACCCCTTGGTAAAGCCCAGTAAAATTAGCACTAAGAGTAAAGGCCAGTACCTCTGGAACCATACTGCAGATTTAAATTACATAGTAATCTGAATCATAATTTGCATTATAGATATGTGGACCTTGCAGTAGATTTGCCCAGGGCATGAAACTGCACCTTTGGAGTGGCAGTTGTCACTGATAAACTTACTAGAACATAGCAAAAGTCATGACATATATGTTATTCGCATGGCACTGTAGTCCTTGTGCTATGGATACCAGTCATCATATGTATTCAACACCTACATACAAATGTCACTCTTTTAATGTATAGATCATGAGCTTGCTTTTACAGAATATATATTTCTGGTGCCCATGAGGGTCCAGTTGCCACAGATGTACTGCACTTCAGCCAGACGTGTGGTACCTTACTATTGGGTAAATAGGGGGCACTACACCCAGTACCCACACACTAGCATCCAACACCATTCCAGGCCAGGGAATCTGGGTGGACCCTATTGAGGGAGGGCTCCATCTCAGGCTGGAGGGGATCTAGATAGAGGGGCACAGGAAGTGAGGAATCCACCTGAGGCGCTCATATCCCATGCAGACCGTGATCGGAGTCCGGTGGAGGAACTGGGCCGCAGAGGGGACCAGCCCCAGACTAGTGGAGAGAGACTGTAGGACTCCGCTAGCTAACCAGAGGCTGCTGTATCTACTAGTGCAGCAGCCAAGGCCACACTTAATCGCTGAAAACGCAGCCACATATGGTCAAGGGGAGTTAGAGAACAATGCCCGACAGAACCCACGGCTGCTGGCTTGGGTCACTTAGTGTTAGGCATAGGGCAGGAGGGAGAGAGCCAGTGCAGGGAGACGACTCTGGAAGGTACACCAGAAGGGCATCCTGGTAAAGTGAATCTAAGTTATCCGAGATTTGGCTGGATCCCTGACCTGGAGGACACAGCACCTGGCTGGTTGTTGAAAACCTAGAAAACTTTGAGAACTGTGAGTAAAACGTGAAGACTGCACCCTACTGTGTCCTCAAATTATTACTGCGTCACCTGCCCTGCACTACATTGATAACATCTGCTAATAGACTTATAACTGCCCTGGGGCCATGCTCTACCCGTGGAGAGCGATCACAACTCTCCTGTGCCACCAACTGCCCCAGTGGATCTGTACCGCAGCGTCGGCCATCTATCTAATTGCCGAAAACTACGGGTGGTGTCACAAATTAATTCCCTTATAAACTTCCCCCCATTTTAAAAACACGGCCAGGGCCACAGAGCTGGGTCATGCCACAGTGACATTCCCAAGGACTGACCCCGGTCCAGTTTAGAGTACCCCACGGCCCTGGGTGGGCATGTTATATTCACTGGACACCACAGAGTGAAATCCCTTTTACATGGTATACTGATGTACAGAAGCCAGACGGTGACCACAAGGACTCTTTTGGTCTCTGCCTCAATTATAGAACCTCATTGGCAAACACTGAAAACATGCTAGTAAAGTTACGAATGAAAATATATAAAGTAATATAAATGGGGCCTCAGAGGAGGTAAAAAAAAAAAAAAACAACTAAAAAGGGAACCTGTCAGGTCCCTTATGCCATCTGAGACAACACCCTTCACTTTGCCCATCATAATTCCCCTTCCTGATCTGCCCTGTATAACATCAGTCTCTAAAATCAATGGTAAGGGCGCCTTCACACTGGCGTTCCCCTCCGCAGCGTTCTGCGGAGGGGAATCGCCATGTGACTGCAGCGGCCGCCAGCTCCTGTCTTTAGAATGGGAGCGCACGGTGCTGCGCTTGACAGAGCATGACTGTGCGCACCCATTCACTCCCATATGTGATCTGTGTGCAGGCGGATGCCTGCGTACAAATCACACACTCCCGCCCGCACCAGAAATGCAACATGTTGCGTCCTTGGTGTGGGCGGGAGTGTGTGATTTGTGCACAGGCATCCGCCTGCGCACAGATCACATATGGGAGTGAATGGGTGCGCACGGTCATGCGCTGTCAAGCGCAGCACCGTGCGCTCCCATTCTAAAGATAGGAGCTGGCGGCCGCTGCGGTCACATGGCGATTCCCCTCCGCAGAACGCTGCAGAGGGGAACGCCAGTGTGAAGGCGCCCTTAGAAAACCAAAACAAAACATTTACCTCCGTTTTTTTGTTTGCCAATTAGGGTTTTTACTAGTCGAAGGGGCAGTGTGTTTCCCCAGACCAGTTGGCCCTCTTTCCAGGTCATCATGCGCATGCGGGCATGATACCATGGACTTCCATGAGCTGGTGTCATTACGGTTCCTAGAAATCTTGAGCATGCGTGTGGCTCATGCCAACGTCAGTGTGACTCTGAAGCCGAAACTGATAAACCTGGCTTTAGAGAGGTGCACTGTGCCTGATCGGAAGTGCAGAAGCAGATTTATGATCAAGAATAGTGTGCCTCTCTGAAGCCAGGTGTATCAATTTCGGCTTCAGAGGTGCACCGACGTTGGCATGAGCCACACATGTGCTCAAGATTTCCAGTAGCCTCAATGACACCAGCACATGGAAATCACATCACATCTACAGGGGGCGTGATAACAGGGAAAGAGGGGAAGCAACAACCCTTCCACTAGTTAAAGCCCTAGTTAGCATACAAAAAACTGAGGAAGTTATACAGGGCTGGTAGAGAAGGGAATTTTGACTTGTAAATGTGAATGCTGTTGGCTTGGAGGGCATAAACCTGACAGGTTCCCTTTAAGAAACAATGGTTGCTATTTAAGTTCACTGACTACTTTAGAAGAAGAAAAAAAATACAACCAGTAGTTGCTCATGTCAATAATATTTGTAAGTGTGACTATATAGTTATGCTAGGGGTATATATGACAACCAATTTACATTAAGACGACAATATTTTAACAGGTCATCCAACGGAAAACCAATCCAGGCTCCAGCTAATAACATGTTAATGCTATAAAAGCTTTTAAAGGTGCTGGCAAGTCAAACCCTGCTGTTCATTCCCAAGCTTATCACGGAGTACACAGTGACGCCTGCGAGGTAAACAGGGCGCAGAGCATATCCGTGTGGTGATCAGTACACAGTTTTGGGGGTAGGCACAATAACTCCTGATATAACATGTGTCACTCATTATAGCAATAAGATGTTACCTGGAGGTTTACTGGATTGTCATGTTAACAGCCAACTAGTAAATTCTCGTATTTGATGTTAGTGTTCTGGATCATTTCTGCACCAATTACATCAGGTTGCTTGCGTTTTTGCACTGCATTTTTTGCTGCAGTTTTGACCTCTTTTTGGTATGACATGCTTCAAATAACTTTTATTTATCTCTCCTGTTACTTGCTCTTTGATAAAACTTTATTGATAAAGTAATGTGCAGATTACAAGCGGTTTTTACCTGCAGTTACCCACAAATAAATACATATTTACAGGAAGAGACATTGTCATGTTGCAGAATTCTAAAATGCACCACAGGTCTGTTTATACTGTGTTTGAAAAAAAAATATTAAAAAAGCACCGTGAGCATGAACGCCCCATTCACCTTATTGGAACATTAAGGCCTCGTGCACACAGAGTATTCGGTAAGGATTTTTTTTATCTCAGTATTTGTAAGTCAAAACCAGGAGTAGTTCTAAAATCTAGAAGTGGTGATGTGTTTCTATTATACTGTCCCTCCGATTGTTCCACTCCTAGTTTTGTCTTACATATACTGAGGTAACAAAAAACTTTACCAAATACTTAACGTGTGTACAGGGTCCAAGATGCTGCATCTTTTGCACCTCCAAAAATAGGCTGCCTCAAAGACTCATTGTGGGAACTTGGTATAGAGGGAACCTCATCTGTAGATTCATTACACCCAAGACACAGGCAGTATAAATCAAAGCCTGGATGCAGACAGGTAGGTCTTTCTCTGAAACACCCCAGATTAAGGTTTGAATATTTAGCCTTGGACTATAGAAAGAGGCAAGACTAGTCCAGATCTGCCCCGAATCCTGTTGATTGCCCAATCTCTCCTATATGTGTACATAAAGCAAAACCTGTCATCTACTAGAGCGTTACAGGGAGAGCTGGACTAGTCTCATCTCTTTCAATAGTTCCAATCCAGCTCTTCAAGCTATGGTACTTTTTTTCCCAAAACACTGCAGCTTTATAATAGGTATATACATGGATACAATTATACAGCCAGGCTAGGATTCATGAAGCCCACGGTTTGGGCAGCATGAATGGACTTGATTGGTTACCTTAGAAAAAACCTCTCATTTTCAAAGAATATTGAATGAACCTGCTAATATTTCCAGGACCAGTAGAGGATCTAATGTGTACATGTGGGTTAAATGGGACAATTCAACTTTCGATCAACAGGAAATATTTGGGCAAACTAGTTTTAAACAAGTCAGTTGTTTCATGGCACCCGAGATAAGCGAGAAGTGTATGTAAATGCCTATGACCTTGTGTCAATGGCCATAGTTAGGGGCTATCTTTACATGCCCCTAGGGTTTGTCATTTCTCTTCACTTACAAATGCCTATACAATGTTTGAAGTAAAGGTCTATGCATACAGTTCATAGTACAACTAATTGGAAGCAAATGTGTACGGGCCTCCCGACTACCCCGACAGATCATGTTGGAGAAAAGGATTGGCATATTGAGCACTCTGAGGGAAGCCAAACCACCAGAATCATGTGGCAACAGTTCATCTCCTCAATGAGAACATATGAAGGTTTTAGGAGGAATAACGTCGGCTGAATAAGCATTCAACTACTGTATGTGAAATGCAGGACTATCTTCAGGCAACTTTGCACATTTTGAAAGCAATGCAACACAAGCCAAGGCCTTGTGCAAACCCCAGTTTATGGGTTGTCAGTGAGACAATATTAAAAAGAGTTTGCCTTCCAAGGTCTACAAATCTACGATTTTATAGTGGTTTCTTTTTACCATCATAGCAATAATAGGGTTACTGTATATACTGGGATGAACGTATTGCCTGTATAAACGAGGGAGCCAATAATTGCAGCCTTAATAAAATTAATAGTAAAATATTTATTGTTAACAAATTGGCGGTAGTCAGCATCACGGTGATGCATTAAAAAAAAAAAAAAAAAAAAGTCAACCCACATGTGAGCCGGAAGTAAAGAAACCCATTGTACAAGAAACAGAAGTATTATTCCCAGCATAACATACTATGAAATATGTCCAATCATCGGGGATGGGGGTCAACGAGGAGGAGCCTGACAAAGTTATAGAACAGACCCATTCTCAAGAAATCCTTTTACTAGTGCATCCTGTTCAACCTATATTCAGAAGATCTTTAAATAATTAAAAGCATTATGCTATTAAAAGGCTGCTAAACGATTACAAATAATATACTAATAAGATCCTGTAAAACATAATTGTTCAATTAGAATCATTTAAATGAGTGACGTCCTTGGGACTAGATATCGTTATTGTTTAACATGGTGCACCCTATGGTGTCAAGAAGAACGTCTACAGAACAAGCTCTCCCACAACATCTGAATCCCAGCGAAGGCGCCAATATCTCTCTGTGTCATATAAATATGACGGTGACCAGCTAAACTGATCAGTATCACTTCTGTTTGATTTAAAGCAGTCGTACCTTCTTGTGGACCACTTGAACAAGGCAAATAGCACTATATATGGTTCTATGAACTGTACAGTCGAAGCCATGCTAATATACATATAGAAATCCAAGGCCACCTACTAAAAAGCATGAACTGCTAAGTCTAGTAAGTACAATGCAAGTATCAATTGTGAAAACAGCAGAAGATGTAGTCACCACATCTACTATTGCAACCTCTCGTAAATGGTTTATCAGCTACAGTCAAGCAAAAGAAAATGGACAAAAAGAAGCAACATATGCTGGAACCAACATGATTGTCAGTTATCTCTCCCATCAACATGCATTAAGCTAAAGACAAAAGGGAAAAAGGGAGTATAAAAAAACACAGCCAAATATCTGAAGCCTATGGTGAGGGCAGATCTAGAAAATTGAAGTTCTTAAACTACCTCAACACCCACTAGTCACATTCACTATACCTTGATTGGTGTCCCATCCAGGATGTGAAGTCAGTACTGGCTGTGATGACAAGACGTTAATCAAGGCCTTCAGATGACTACCAAACGTGGCACGGGGTGGTCTTTGAAGACGGGACATTGTTACATTGTAAGGCTATGTTCCCATTCTGCAGATTTGGAGTTTACATTTTTTTGTATTTTCTGGCAGAAAAACAGACCACATACTCCGTGTATTTGGTGCAATTTTGTGCCATGCGTTTTTTATAATGAGGTCAATGGCTGGAAGGGCTGAATAAAGCAAGGAAATCGCACCAACCACTGACATGCTGCAGATTTTTTTCTGCACCAATTATGCAACCAAATCTGCAAGGAAAATATAAGCAACATGTGCCCAACACATCAGAATCCTAATAGACTTTTGTGGCTTCAGGATAGGCATACAGATTTTGGTGCAGATTTGGAAAAAAATGCATATAAAAATGCAGCGTCTTCACATACCTTAAAGGCTCATTCAGCTGAATGCATCTCCTGAAACCAAACTGATAACATATAGGACAGCACACTGACCAATGTACCGTATATACTCGCGTATAAGCCGAGTTTTTCAGCCACAAATTGGGCTGAAAAGTCCCCCCCTCTGCTTATACGTGAGTCACTGTATAGGCCCGCCCCCATCAGTATACAGGCCCCCCTGCCTTGTGCACAACCCTGTAAAGGAAGAGATTAGTATACTTATCACTGTCCCGCTGCCCCGCCATTGTCATCGCGCTCTTCTGTTTTCATCCGTCTTCTTCCGGCTTCCTCCGGTCGGCGCAGGCAATGACGTCATTGTCTGTGCTACCGAGGAGGAAACCGGAAGAAGACGGATGAGCGCGATGGCGGCGGCAGGACAGCGGCACAATGATAAGTATACTAATCTCTTCCTTTACAAGATTGTGCACAAAGCGGGGGGGCCTGTATACTGATGGGGCTGCTGTATACTACCACTGGGGCTGTATATACCTCTCGGGCTGCTGTATACTGATGGGGGGGCTGAATATATCACTGGGGCTGCTGTATACTACCACTGGGGCTGTATATACCTCTGGGGCTGCTGTATACTGATGGGGGGGCTGAATATATCACTGGGGCTGCTGTATACTGATGGGGGGGCTGTATACTACCACTGGGGCTGCTGCTGTATACTACCACTGGGCTGCTGCTGTATACTACCACTGGGGCTGCTGCTGTATACTACCACTGGGGCTGCTGCTGTATACTACCACTGGGGCTGCTGCTGTATACTACCACTGGGGCTGCTGCTGTATACTACCACTGGGGCTGCTGCTGTATACTACCACTGGGGCTGCTGCTGTATACTACCACTGGGGCTGCTGCTGTATACTACCACTGGGGCTGCTGCTGTATACTACCACTGGGGCTGCTGCTGTATACTACCACTGGGGCTGCTGCTGTATACTACCACTGGGGCTGCTGCTGTATACTACCACTGGGGCTGCTGCTGTATACTACCACTGGGGCTGCTGCTGTATACTACCACTGGGGCTGCTGCTGTATACTACCACTGGGGCTGCTGCTGTATACTACCACTGGGGCTGCTGCTGTATACTACCTCTGGGGCTGCTGCTGTATACTACCTCTGGGGCTGCTGCTGTATACTACCTCTGGGGCTGCTGCTGTATACTACCTCTGGGGCTGCTGCTGTATACTACCTCTGGGGCTGCTGCTGTATACTACCTCTGGGGCTGCTGCTGTATATACCTCTGGGCTGCTGCTGTATATACCTCTGGGGCTGCTGCTGTATATACCACTGGAGCTGCTGCTGCTGTATATACCACTGGAGCTGCTGCTGTATACTACCTCTGGGGCTGCTGCTGTATACTACCACTGGGGCTGCTGCTGTATACTACCTCTGGGGCTGCTGCTGTATACTACCTCTGGGGCTGCTGCTGTATACTACCTCTGGGGCTGCTGTATATACCACTGGGGCTGCTGCTGTATACTACCACTGGGGCTGCTGTATATACCTCTGGGGCTGCTGTATACCACACTGCTGGGGGCTGTATACCTGTGCTGGGGTCCACCCTCAGCTTATACACGAGTCAATAGGTTTTCCCAGGTTTTGGGGGCAAAAGTAGGGGGGTCGGCTTATACACGGGTCGGCTTATACACGAGTATATACGGTAAGTCAATGTATTAGCTCACATGAACATTTTTGTGCATAGTGCATTTATAGTGGTCTATGTGTAAAAAGAAAAATATATATAAGTAACAACATGCACTACTTGGATCCGTATTATGGATCAGACTCATACATTTTAAGCCAAGGGGTGCGTAAAAAGCAGATCACACATGGGTTACCACCTAAGTGTCATGCATTCCTGATGGATACATTACCATTATAAAGGTAGAACACTATTTGCCCTTTATATTTTTCATGTAAAAAAACTGATGTACAAAAACAGAAACATTTGTGGCATATGGATGAAAAAAAATCATTTTCATGTACGTAAATTGGGTGATTTTGCATATGATTGTGTGAACCTGGGTTTAGAGATTTCCTTTACAGACTTGGCAATGCACCCCCTGAGCTGGAGGGGGAGGGGGGGGGCAGTACATCAGTCCCATCACCCAAGTCCTCTGGTACCAAAGCAGTAATGATTCCTGCTATTACCACGCCAATAAAAAGAAGAAGAAAAAAAGAATTAAGACCAAAACCTCCCCACATTGGAAAGACAGTTAATTGGAAATTATTCCACTTATTATATTTTCAAAAGGGAAAAACTCCAGCAGCACTCATCTCCCAAAAAAATAGAAGAACTTTATTTCAGGTGAATATTATAAACAGACATTTGTAATTAGAGTGCAGAGCGGTAGGGGAGCAATACAAGGTACAAAGTCCTGAAGACTTTAGAGTTTACAGGCAATAGCCCTGCAGGCCCGTGGAGGCCCAGGAGCACAAAACAGCAGACGCCTGTAAAGTCTGAAGTCTTCACCATTTTGTACCTTGTATTTCTCCCCTACCACTCTGCACTCTAATTAAAAATGTCTGTTTTTAATATTCACCAAATAAAGTTCTTCTGTTTTTGAGGACAAGTGCCGCTGGAATTTTTCCCTTTTGCGTCCATCAGCCTGTTGGGTGTTTCATGGCTGAGCACCATTGTCCATCACCTCAGTGGTGAAACACACTGAGATGGTCGGGGGGAGCGGGCATATTATGTATGTCTTTACTCATTCACCCTCCCCCATCCAGTATATGGCCCCCTCATCACTCTATGCCTCCCTGTTGGTGCGCACACTGTACAGTAATAAACGCAGTTACTCACCTTCTGTCGCTCGCTCTGTGCTCCCAGCACAGCAATGACTCCTTGTATCCCTCCCAGACATCAGATCATGTGACCGAGGCACACAGTGATGAGGTCACATAATTAGATGCTGAGCACAGAGACAGTAAGACACTGAGCTGGGAGCACAGAGCGAGCGACGAAAGGTGAGAAACAGCGTTTATTACTGTACAGTGTGCGCACCAACAGGGGGGCATATAGAGTGATGAGGGGGCCATATACTGGATGGGGGAGGGTGAATGAGTAAAGACACATATAATATGCCGCTCCCCCGACCATCTCAGTGTGTTTAAGCACTGAGATGATGGACAGCGGGTGCAGTGCATATTACATGAGGCTAATAAGCGGGAGCACGTGACCTCCCACTGCCTGCCCCAGTCCCTGGACACCGCTCCAGAGCCACCCCCTCCATAGCACAGCACATAATAGATAGACTCTGATTAGAAGACACACCCCCACTTTCCCCCAAAATTAGGGGGAACAAGAGTGCGTCTTATAGTCCGAAAATACGGTATTTTGCATGATGTAATTTAGTAGCACTTTACCTGTACTAATTCTCTCAGTGTACTGTATATCTCTGCTGTTCTAGAAGTGGCGGCACATGAGTAGGTTGCTATACTACACAGGATATACATACAGAACACACTCTGCCTTTTCCTTCCCATAGACACCTATCATCACATGCCCTCCAGAGCAACATACAATTTCACAGGCAATGATATACAGATAATGACAGAAGATCGCGTTCGTCAACACTGGACTATAGGAGGATCTATAATGAACGCAGGAAGTTTTGTCTCTTGACATGACAAAATCAACGGAATATATTCACCTTACAAAGAATCATACAATGACAATACCAAAGGTCATTGGTCCCATTGCCTGTCAGTGCTTCCAGCCAGAATCAGCATATTGCTCGTTGAAAGAAAGGTGTTAAAGTGCCCCAGACTTAGAGGATAGAAATATTTGTATTATCTTGCACCAGCCATGTATTACACATATCTACCCTAGATGAGAGGAGCAGCAGCTGCACATTTACTACACCGGCCATGAAGCATACAGCCCAGGGATGGGGGATTCAAGGAACTGAAATATGTAAATATATACATTACCAAAATCATCATTAAATAAATACTGATAGGATCTTGGATTTGTATAAAACAATGTTGCAGTCATTTAATGGAGACACTTCATACTCTCAAAGCAGAGAAGTCTGACTAACTACAGTAACAAAACTGAATGGGAAATTGTTTCTAAAGCATAACCATCAATTTAATTTTTACTTCATAAATCAATAGCAACTTTGTACTTTATCTAATCAGAGGTATCTGCCTTCTCTACCAGAACTGATCCGTCATTACCAGGGCGGGCTGGCCCAGGTGGCAGGGGGGCAGGTGCCCCCTGGGCTGGTGGTATAGTCCACATTTCGGGCCGCCCCTACAGAAACGGGCCGCGGGAGTCGGCCGGCGCGGCGATAGCACATGACGCTGGAGGTCCCCCCCGGTCCTCAAGTCAGGCTGACAGCACCCCCCCCAAACCCCCCCCCCGGTCCTCAAGTCAGGCTGACAGCACACCCCCCCCCCCCCGCTCCTCAAGACGGGGCCGGCAATGGAAATCTGCCACCCGGGTATAGAGGCTCCAGCCAGCCCCTGGTCATTACCAACATTCTCAATTCTGAGGTAAAATCTGTATTCAGTGAAGACTTTCCCATTACTGAGATAGGAGATGGCAGAAGATACTAATGAGATTCTATGACGACTGCAGGAGCTAAAAGCTAGAGGCTGAGAGAGGAAATAGAAGCAGTGGGAGGAGCAAGAGGCAGAGCTCCACCCCTCCTCCTATTTAAATAGTATATCATCAGTACCAACCGCCTTCTCCTATCTCAGTAATGGGAAAGTCTTCACTGAATACAGATTTTACCTCAGAATTGAGATTTTTGATAATGACTAGTGGATGGGCAAACCCAACTGTGAAGTCCGTGTTATTGTTTCAGTTCAACTGCCCAGATAAAGTGCTAGCAGGCAGCAAAAATAAGAAAAATGTGAATTAAAGAAGGATTCATAGTTCAACTCTGGTGAGCTCAGTGACGTCACCACTTGTGATAGCCAAGGATAACCCCTTTTTTGTCAGTATGTCCTAGAAGCTGCAGTGAGTAGTTGGCATTGTTTTTTCTACCACTGCAGCTTCTTGATGTAGCAGAGCTGGGATCTTCGTGGGACATCTTATGGTGGATTACCTTGGTCCTGTAGGGGTGTTTGGGGGGTTAATACAGGGGTGAATGTGTGTGTTTTTTTTTCCAGATAAATTATTTTCCAGTGTTTGTGTTTCTTTTGACTGGTTAGTAATGGGGGTATTACCAACTTAGGGCTTGATGGCAGCTGTGATTTTTGACAATTCAATTTTTGCTGCCTTTTGCAGTCTCCTAGACCACTATTTTATAGCATAGACGTTTAGGTATCCATATACTTATATGGGGTTCGGGTTAAGTCAGGTCCTGAACAAGACTTTATTTTTTTTTTTTCAAGTTTAACCAGATCTACTGAACCCGACCATCTGTGGTTTCGCCCAGCTCTAATGACTGATCGATTCTGGCAGAATTTTCTTGTAACATATATTAACAAAGTTGCTTATTTTCATGTGTACTATTGATTTAGAACAGGGGTCCCCAACCACCGGGCCGCGGCCCAGTACTGGGCCGCGGGGGTCTGGGTGCCGGTCCGCGCCACCGCAGACCACCACTACACATTGTGTGCTCTGCGGCGGCTCCCGGAGTGATGTCACCGCCCCCTGCATCATTCATTACGTTTCCTCTCTTCTATTCACATAGCTGAGGCAAAGAACTACAGGAGAAGCCATCAGCCAATCACGGTGCAGCAGCCGGGCCCTGATTGGCTAGTGGCTTTTGCACTGTGATTGGCTGATATCTTCCCTGAGGAAAAGAAGAGAGAGGCCGAGATGTAGCAGGTGCTGGGGGAGAGGGCGGTGAACGAAGTGTGTCTGTGTGTGTGTGAGATTGTGGCTGCCTGGAAGGGGAGGCTGAAAGAGGAGACTGGGGGGTTAAAGAGGAGAGACTGGGGGTTAAAGAGGAGAGACTGGGGGTTAAAGAGGAGAGACTGGGGGTTAAAGAGGAGAGACTGGGGGTTAAAGAGAAGGCTGGGGGTTAAATCAGAGACTGGGGGGGTTAAAGAGGAAACTGGGGGGTTAAAGAGGAGGCTGGGGGGTTAAAGAGGAGGCTGGGGGGTTAAAGAGGAGGCTGGGGGGTTAAAGAGGAGGCTGGGGGTTAAAGAGAAGCCTGGGGGTTAAAGAGAAGCCTGGGGGGTTAAAGAGGAGGCTGGGGGATGGAAAAGCAGGTTATGGCTGGAAGAGGAGGCTGGGGGGTTAAAGAGGAGGCTGGAGGCTGAAAGAGGAGGCTGGGGGATGGAAAAGCAGGTTATGGCTGGAAGAGGAGGCTGGGGGCTGAAAGAGGAGGCTGGGGCTAAAAAAGGAGACTGCGGGCTGAAAAAGCAGGTTGTGGCTGGAAGAGGTGGCTGGGGTCTGGAAAAGGAGGCTGGGGTCTGGAAAAGGAGGCTGGGGTCTGGAAAAGGAGGCTGGGGTCTGGAAAAGGAGGCTGGGGTCTGGAAAAGGAGGCTGGGGTCTGGAAAAGGAGGCTGGGGTCTGGAAAAGGAGGCTGGGGTCTGGAAAAGGAGGCTGGGGTCTGGAAAAGGAGGCTGGGGTCTGGAAAAGGAGGCTGGGGTCTGGAAAAGGAGGCTGGGGTCTGGAAAAGGAGGCTGGGGTCTGGAAAAGGAGGCTGGGGTCTGGAAAAGGAGGCTGGGGTCTGGAAAAGGAGGCTGGGGTCTGGAAAAGGAGGCTGGGGTCTGGAAAAGGAGGCTGGGGTCTGGAAAAGGAGGCTGGGGTCTGGAAAAGGAGGCTGGGGGCTGGAAAAGGAGGCTGGGGGCTGCAAAAGGAGGCTGGGGGCTGCAAAAGGAGGCTGGGGGCTGCAAAAGGAGGCTGGGGGCTGCAAAAGGAGGCTGGGGGCTGCAAAAGGAGGCTGGGGCTGCAAGGGGATAGAGAAATAAGAGATTCCCCACAAATAAGATGTAATGCATCTTTCGGGAAAACAGGATACTAAACCCCACCCCTTCTACATGGCCCCGCCCCATATGGTCAAAGCCCCACCCCCTATAACACCCCCCGCCGGGCCTCAGAAAAATTATCATGCTTGACGCCGATCCCCAGAGCAAGAAAGGTTGGGGACCCCTGATTTAGAAGATAAAAAAAAAAATGACGATTAAGCTTTAACATTTCTTTCCAGAAGACAGAAAATATTTGGCAAGACTCAAGTAAATCAGACTAGGGATGATGAAGAAACATTGAAATAAAACAGAACTTGCAAAAATGTGACCCAACGACCTGTTTCTTGGGTATATGGATAAGATACAACAGTGGAAAAACATTGGTGTAAAGTTGTTTGATTTTTATGGCAACTATACTCCTAGCATCTCTTTCAAAGGGAATCTGTCTCCAGGTTTTTTTGTACCTAACAGAGCAGCATGATATAGACACAGAGACCCTGATTCTAGCAATGTCACTTATTAGGCTGCTTGCTGTACTTTTGTTGTAGTTTTGCAGCATGTTGTCATCCCTATTCATGAGCTCTGTATAACCCCACATAGAAAATTTACATTTTGAACTTTTCAAAGCTGTTACGCCAGAATTCTGGCATGAAACCTTTGATGAATTGGGCCTTAAGTTCGAAAAACAAAAACATAATGGAACCAAGACAGACCCAATGAAAATTAACGGGGCCCTTCTGCTTCAATTATGCCACAGATTATTTTTCAACATTAATTTTATTTATCTGTTCCAAAAATGGAATGTCTGAATGCAGGAGTAACTGTAGCCTAAGTGGCTGTGCTATTTTGACAACTAGCAAAGGAGAACATACAAGGTGCTGCAGACCTGGCTGCAGAAAACCGCGGATCACTGTCACAGTCAAGGCGTACATAGAAATCCAAAGGTCCCATAGCAGAAGATTCTAACTGCCCACTCGCCCCCCCCCCCCCCAAAAAAACAAACAAAAAAACAAAACAAAAACACAACACAGTTATATTTGGGCTGTGCATTAATTTTCGGATGGGTCACATAGGAACATAACTCACAACTTTGCTGCCTTTGCAAAGTAATTTTCCTCCTATTAATGACCATAGAATTCCTTATCATTGCCTTAAGAATGATGACAACAAAAGTGTCCCACAAAACACTATGATCCCCCATTTCTGTACCCACACTCAACTACACTGGAAGTGTTATGACCCCATAATCCCCATTCCCAACTGTGTCCCCCACACAGCCATCCACGTAGTATAATGGGTCTACATGCAGTATATGCATGCTACAGCTCTTTACTGGTGCTCTGGTCTCCTTGGCGAGAGGTCTGCAGCTCTGCACATCCTGTCTTGGCACAGTGAGTGCAGTCATGACATCATTGAATCCGATGCACTGAGACTTCAGGATTCAGATTCAGCGGGAGAATGAAGGGGGAGGGAGAGGGGAACACTTCCTTTCGGTTTGTTAATTTTTTTTTAAGAGGACCTGTCATGTCTGCTGCATTCAGGGAAGGGGTCCCCCAATGTGTCTATATGCGGTGTACCCCGAGATATAGCCTTAGGAAAACTCACTGTTAGAAGCCATTATTATTATTATTATTTATTTATATAGCGCCATTATATTCCATGGCGCTTTACATGCTAAAAAGGGCAGAGTAGGACAAGTAACATAGTAACAATACAAGTAACAATAAATGTTGACAATTCGGTTGTAGAGAAACAAGAGGGGAGAAATCCTGTCCACAAAGGCTCACAGTCTACGAGGGGCGGGTGGGGATACAGTGGGAGGGGGAAATGCCATGAAGGCATTCACTTTGGCTGGAGTGAGCTCGATTGACAGGGGCCATTCCTTCCCCCTGCGTCTCTGTGCTGCGTCTGCTGCTCTGCCCTCCTCCTCTCTGTCACTCAGCCTGCTGCACACAACATGCTAATTTTTTGTCCTGCCCTGCTGTCTGAACAAAGCATAAACAGCACTGCAGGAGGCGGCACAGAGAGGCAGAGGGGGAGGGAATGGCCCCCATCAATCGAGCTCACTCTAGCCACACGGAATGCCTTCATGGCTTCTAACAGTCAGTTTTCCTAAGGTTATATCTCGGGGTACACAGTACACAGATACATGGGGGACCTCTTCCCTGAATGTAGCAGACATGCTGCATTCAGTTCTGCATTTAGATTGCCAGGCAGCAGGGGTGGCGACAGGTCCTCTTTCACTTTATGTTGGGGTAATGTTGGGAGAAAGTAGGCATTGCCGGCCCCATTGTGGGTTGTCGCTATTGGAGATACATCATGGATTATAAATCATGTATTGTTTGTTACTATATTTCTTTAATGCGGACAACCTTCGGTGCATAGTGGATAGTGCATACCCACTTACCCAATGGCTGAGTTTTTGAGGTTCTGAACAGTTGGAGCTTGTGCTTATGGCCAACCTTTACCCACCAGTTCAGCTTTATCCAATTCATAGTTCCTGCCATCGAGTCTGCAATATTTGATTTCATCAGTTCCACACAGTAGAACATATTTCATTTGAGGTTTCCAAACATTTTATTCCTAACAACATTTTTTTTTTTAAATGACCAACTCTCAAACTGCTAACCTTATCTGCCTTCTGGAGCACGGACAGCCCTTTATTTACCTTTCATTTCTAATATTTTACTGCTTCCTTGTGTCACCATGTACTGAAACCATGAACAATAGTAGAATGATAGAATTAGTGCATGCATTTGTTATCCAAACAGCTAAAACCAAGCTTTCCACAGCACGTTAAAAAGGTAGGCAAATTCAGAAAATCCAGTAAATGCTTGTTAAAATAACACTAGTCATGTTTGGTTACACATGAACAGATCTGACTGTTGCTTGTATGGTGTTAAATTACAATCTGCGCAGCTGTTAATATAATAGACCTCCTCCTGCTATATCAAGAGGTAATAAAAGGAAGAAGGATCCACAGGAACCTTTTGGAAGGTTTGTTCTATTCACAAAGAAACTTTTCTGTTTTATTGTGATGAGACAGTTTTTTGGTACAAAGGTGGCAACAGGAAGGTCAGCCACGTTGGTAGTCACTTTTGACTCCGCTCCTCAGTAACGGATGATGAAAATATTGATGTAACTTGCTGACTAAATTAATGAACTTGTGACCATCTACAAAGCACAATGGAGTCCACTGAATTTTACCTGTGGCTTAGTGTACAAAAATCTGGAAGTGAACTCAGCGGCAAGGAAATAAGGCTTTAACAAATGTCATCCATGTGTCCAGCAGCGGACGTATCTGCAGCATAGCAATTTCTGATATGGATATAGCATAGACTTGTAGATTTTACGTAAGCACTTTAATTGGAAAATAGAACTGTACAACCAAGTAGAAGGATGGCCAAAAATGATCTAAATATTAATTTAACGAAAAAAAACCCAAAAACTGTATTGACTCTCTTGAGAGTCTTTTGCGGATTAAAGGGAATCTGTCACCACATTTGACCTATCTAAGCTATTAATATAGACACACAGGTTATACACTGCGGAAAAGGTTCACACCAGTCTGCCTCATATCAGATGCCTTGCTGTGGAGAAGTCATGGTTCCAGGCTATAGGGTGGATGCTGCCTGGAAGATAACTCCATGTCCAGTACTTACCGTATAATAAATAAAAAGGGTGTCTGCAGTGTGAGACAAGTAACTGATACAGAACAGGAGAACTTAACTTCGACTTCTTGCAAATGTTTTTTTTTGCTCACCAAGATCTGCTGTATTGAAACAATGTTGCTCCAGTCTACCTGTGAGATGGGAGCTAAAAATACAGGGGAATCTGCAGATGTGTCAGATAAATCACATACAGCTCTGCAGTGAGATCAGGAGGGTAGAGGGCCGGCATCACAATTTACACTGGGAACTCCACACTTTCATCCTGGAGGTAGTATTATCTTCCAGGCAGAATTTGCCCAATAGCCTGGAACAGCTCATTGATATAAAGTGATAAAAGAGGCAGACATGTAGGACTTTTTTCAGCAGTCTATGACCTGAATGTCCATATTAATTGTTTGATAGGTCAAATGTGGTGACAGACTTCCTTTAAGTTCCAATGCTTCCCTTCTGGTTAATCATTCACATGACACTCCATCATTGTTGGAAGCCAGCTGAGACATTATTGGAGTTGGATTAACAGACCAGTCCAGCAGGGCGATTGGAGAAGTGTTATGGCCCCTTTACACGCAGCTACAGGTAACAGGTTTTCCACAGGTAACTTACTGGCTGCAGTGAAATCATGGAGACATGGTTCTATTTGTACACAGCAACAAGATAGAACCATGTCTCCATGATTTCACTGCAGCCAGTAAGTTACCTGTGGAAAACCTGTTACCTGTAGCTGCGTGTAAAGGGGCCATTAGTGTTGGAAAAGCAACAATTTTATTGCTCGAGCCAGTACAAAAAAATTAAATAAATAATAATAAATCTTTACTTATATAGCGCCAACATATTGTGCAGCGCTTTACATTACAGTGGTTCGAATGCGGAAAATATACAATACATTACAGTAGAGAAAAAAATACAGTACAATAGTTGGGTACAATACAATAAGCATAGAATCAATGCAAAAAATACAATGTAAAAAATAAAGGTGACCCTGCTCAAAAGAGCCTACAATCTACAACGGGATAGGGGTTACACAAAGTACAGGGGCTTAGTACACTGATGGTCCAGGCATCTTGAGGAAGTGGGGGATGGAAATAAAGTTACATGAATAGTCATCAGACAATCTGTGTAGGCCTTATAGGTTTGGTGGAGTTTGTAGAAGAGTTATGTCGAGAGAGAGATAGTGAATGGGCTATCTACAGTACAAAGGACTTCCATTAGGGAGTATGATAAGCCGCCTTAAAAAGATGTGTTTTTAGGGAGCGTCTGAACCCATGCAAGTTGTGCATAGTCCTGATTTGAGGTAGAACATTCCAGAGAATTGGTGCAGCTTGGGAGAAGTCTTGGAGCCGGGAGTGGGAGATCGGATTAGTGCAGATATTAGTCGAAGCTCATGTGTAGAATGTAGAGAACGGGTGGGTTATTAGACAGAGATGAGGGAGGAGATGTAGGGATCTGCTGCACTGTGAAGAGCTTTGTGGGTGAGAACAAGCAATTTGAATTTGATCCAGTAGTGTATGGGCAGCCGATGCAGGGACTGGCACAGAACGGAGCCATCTGCGTAACGATTGGCCAGATCAGTGATCCTGGCTGCTGCATTAAGGATGGACTGGAGAGGGGAAAGTTTAGAGAGGGGGAGGCCAATTAATAGAGAAATGCAATAGTCAAGATTGGAATGGATTAGGGCCATGGTGAGGGTTTTTGTTGTTTCCATGGTGAGAAAGTGGCACACCTAGAGAAGTTCTTCAGGTGTAAGCAACAGGAGCAGACTAGAGATTGTGTATGGGAGGAGAAGGAGAGATTGGTGTCAAACATAACACCAGACAGCGAGCCTGCTGCCTAGGCGTTATCATGGTGCCAAACACAGAGAGAGATGGTAGATTTAGGGAGGATAGTGGAGGGCGGGAGCAGAAGTAGTTCCGTTTTGGAAAGGTTGAGTTTCAAATAGAGAGCAGACATGAGGTTGTAAACTGCAGCTAGACAGTCATTGGCGTTCTTTAATACCACAGGGGTAAGGTCAGGGGCTGAAGTGTATAGTTGTGTGTCATCAGCATAGATGGTACTGGAAGCCAAATCTGCTGATTGTGTGTCCAATCGGGGCTTTGTAGAGAGAGAGAGAGAAGAGGGCCAAGAACTGAACCCTGAGGGACCCCAATAGGAGAGGCAGAGTGGAGGAAGTGGAGCTAGCGAATAATACACTGAAAGTACGGTCAGAAAGATAGGAAGACAACCAGGAGAGAGCGATGCCCTTCATGTCAATGGAGTGCAGCATTTAGAGAAGGAGATGGTGGTCAACAGTGTCAAAAGCTGCAGAGAGGTCAAGAAGAATAAGCAGAGAGTGGTCACCATTATGTTTTGCCATTGGTCACTTTGATGAGGGCAGTTTCTGTAGAGTGAAGGGGGCGGAAACCAGACTGTAATGGATCTAAAAGAGAGTGAGTGAAGAGGTAATGGGTGAGGCGGGTGTGGGCCAGGCGCTCCAAGAGTTTAGAGATGAAGGGGAGATTGGAAACTGGTCTTAGTTATTAGTGCAGGATGGGTCAAGAGAAGTTTTCTTTAATAATGGAGTAATGATAGAATGTTTGAAAGAGGATGGAAAGATGTCAGAAGAGAGGGAAAAGTTGAAGATTTTGGTTAGGTGAGTGGTGACGACCGGAGACAGGGACTGGAGTAGGTGTGAGGGAATGGGGTCATTGGTGCATGTAGTAGGGCTAGATGAAGAGAGGAGCCAGGAGACGACTTCTTTCTGTGACTGGGTCATATCTGGAGAGTGAGCCGGAGGAAATGTGGGGAAGAATGGGAGTGGCAGCGCTTGGAGGCTGGGAGCCGATTTTCTGGCGGATGTTGTCTATTTTCTCCATAAAGAGGCTAGATCATCAGCACAGAGGTCAGTGATAAGGGCCTGTACTTTAGGACTGAGGAGAGAGTGAAAGGTGTCAGAGTTTTTTTTGGATTGTTGGATAGTGAGGAGATCAGGGTGGTGAAGTAGGTCTGTTTGGCAAGGTGAAGGGCAGAGTTGTAGATTTTTGGCATGAATTTATAATGGATAAAGTCTTCTGGTAAGCGAGTTTTCCTCCATAGGCATTCAGCACTCCTAGAGCATCGCTGGAGGAAAGAGTTTGTGATGAGAGCCAAAGCAATACAAAATTATTGCATATAATTTTGCTTATGTTTGACCAGTTAGGCATAATACACAGTGCTACACAAGTAGTACAATGTATTATGTCAGTTTTACAATGTATATTGCCTGTTAGGCTCTTCTGCACATGGTAGATAGAAGCTGTTATGCATACTGTGAACACAGCATGCATATTTCCAGCGTCTTCTTACGCGCATTTTCCCCCAAAAGCGCATCTGCGTTTCTCGGCAAAGTGAATGGTAATTCACTTTTGCAGTTCAGATGCTGCGCTTTTGGGGCCAAAAACGTTGTGCGTAAAAAGAATGAACATGTTACATCCTTGCGCTTAATAGCGAGCTCTTTCCTCCATAGGCCCCATTATAAGCACTGGAAATTAAGCATCGCCTTTCAGACAATGTCTATCCAGTGCCTATAAGCCGGGCGCTGGCGGGGAATAGCAGGATGTGATGTCACACGGGGGAGGAAGACTCCTGTGTTCCTTCCCCCATGTCGGAGTTGAAGTTTTGCTTTCCCAGTGTATCTACATACAGTGTGAAAGCAAAATTAAAAAGAAACAAATGTATTAAAGATTAAAAAAAAAATACTTACCTCTCCGCCGGCTGTCCCGAGGGGAAGACATCAATCGCTGCCAGGACCTTAAAAATGTGATTGGCCGGTAGCGATCAGGTGACATGACCGCATCAGCTGATCGCTACCAGCCATTCACATCTTTAAGGTCCTGGCAGCAATCAGACGTCCTCCCCTCGGGTCCGGAGCGGGGGTGAGCATTTTTTTTTTTTATTCCAATAAATTTTCTCTCTTTGTTTTGCTTTCACAGTGTATGTAGATACACTGGGAAAGAACAACTTCAGCCCCAACATGTCACACTGGGGGAGGAACATAGGATTCTTCCTCCTACGTGTGACATCATTTCCTCCTGCGGGGAAAAATGCAGCCATACAAAAACGTGGTGTGTGAATGAACCGTTTGTTTTTTACTGGCACAAAATAGTGCGGTGAAAGAAGCACCCGCAAAAAACACTGCAATTACGCTGTGTGTGAACGCAACTGTAGGCCCCAAACTGAGCTACAAAACCTATGGGCCATCACCAATGGGCATACAAATGGAGCTTCATACTTCTGTAAAACACTTCGGTGCAAAAGTCACTATTCACAGCATTTAGGACGTTAAAAGGCCAGGATCAGAAGTTCCTATAATCATATTCATCAATGGCAACTTAGCTTTCATTAAACAGACAGCTTAGCCTAGTCTAAGTGTGAATTACATGTGCACACTTAAGGCCACGTCACACGCATCAATGTAATGAACGATTTTGTTAACAAAATCATTCAGATCGCTGTTGAGCTGTCACACAGGCAGACTCACCAGCGATCAATGGACCATCGACATTGTGGAAATTATTTAAATATTGTTTCCACGATGTCTTGCTCCCGCTGCCAGACTGTGGTAAGCGGGAGCAGGCTGGTCTCCAAGGTAAACAGCGGGTATAGAGGCAGCATTCTCTGCCTAGATACCTGAAGTATACCTTGGTTACCAGCCTTCTCCGCTCACCAGCTGGTATCCAAGATACACACGGGTAACTAGGGTCTGTACCTTGGATACCAGCCCGTGAGCGGAGAAGGCTGGTAACCAAGGTATACTTTGTGTAGCTAGGCAGAGCCCGCTGCCTAGATACCCGCTGTTTACCTTGGAGATCAGCTCCCAGCGCTTGCAGAGGGGCACTGGGAGCTGGCTTATCGGTCGTCTCCCGGTGTCACACGTAGCGATGCTGCGTGTCCACCGGGCGACCAACAATAGATTTGAGGTCCTATCCTCAAATCAAACGATGAACAATCAGCCGACTGATCGTTCATCGTTTGTCACATCACATGCAACGATGTCGTTTCGACATCGTTCAAGCGTTACAAAACACGTGACTTTTGAACGATATTGACAACGAGATGGCACCTTTAGACTACACATCTGTGATTTTCTTTAGAACTGTCACTAACAGCCTAAATCAGATTTATGACTGGCAAAAATTTTGACTGGAAATCCACTTTAACGTAGCTCGGAATCCAAAATTCAATACTAATTTCTGTTTTTCAAATTGACACCACACGATTTTAACTTTGAAACATTTCCCTAGATAGCATAGGCAAACTTCACACTGTGTTTATCCTCTATATTCAAGATAGTTGGCAATTCCATCTGCATCCCCAAAATTCCTGTAAGAACCTTCATGGAGCCATTGAGTACAATAAGGCAAATAGAGTCCAAAGTCTGTGTATTTGGTCTCCCCTACATTGTAAAGCGCTGCGGAATATGTTGGCGCTATATAAATAAAGCTTTATTATTATTATTATTATTTCCAAACTCAAGCAGCATGTCCATACTCAACTGTCTTCCAACCTCTCATCTAATTTTCTCCTTGACAACCTACAATCTGGCTTCCGGACCCTCCACTCCACCAAAACTGCCCTGACTAAAATTACCAACAACTTACTCACAGACAAAGCCAAGAGACAATTTTCCATTCTCATCTTTCTAGACCTGTCCCCTAACTTCGACATAGTTGACCACTCCCTCCTCCTACAGATCTTCTCTTCCCTTGGTGTCAAAGACCTTGCTCTTTCATGGATCTGCTTATACATTTCTGACTGCATATTTATCGTTTCCCACTCCCTAACTACCTTCTCATCCTGCGGTCTCTTTGTTGGGAGTCCTGCAAGGCTCTGGTCCTAGGACGTCTACTCTTCTCCATCTATACATCTCCATCTATACCCTTGGCCTGGGACAACTCAAAGTCCCATGGGTTCAGGTACCACCTGTACGCTGACTATTTACCTCTGTGCCCCAAACATCACCTCTCTGCTGTCAGAATCCAGAGTGTCTATCAGCAATATCCTACTCCTGCTCTTGCTCCTTTTAACTCAATGTGGAATCATCCAAATTCATTATCTTTCTTCTATCCCACATATCTTCTCTAACTTGTCTATCAAGGTAAATTGCAATATGTGCTCTCCTGCACCTGCAATCCACTGCCTCAGAGTAACCCTCGACTCTGCCTGTCCTTCAATCCGCATATCCAAACTCTCACCACTTCCTGTTGCCTCCAGCTCAAAAATATTCCCAGAATACATCCTTTCAGCCCTCATCATCTCCTGCCTCAACTACTGCAACAACCTCCTCTGTGGCTTCCCCAACACTCTCACAAACTCTCCAATCGGTCTTAAACTCTTCTTCCCAACTAATCCACCTCTCTCCTCTATACTCCCCAGCTTCTCCCCTCTGCAAATCTCTTTATTGCCTCCCAATCCACCAACGAATCTAGTTCAAATTGCTAACACTGATCTACAAAATTGTGCATATCCTGTCTCCTCCCTGTATCTCCGAACTAATCTCCAAATATCTCACCTCACAATCTCTGATCTTCCCAAGACATCCTTCTCTCCTTCACACTTATATGTTCCTCACTCAATCACCTCCAAGGCTTCTCCCAAATATCTCACATCCTCTGGAATTCTGTGCCCCAACACATCCGATTATCCACTACCCTTGTATTCTTCAGACAGGTCCTGAAAACCCATCTCTTCAGGAAAACTTACAGCCTGCAATGAGCACACTGCCATCTCACCACCAGAGTGGTCAAATCACCATCACAACCACCAGAGCTACTGCAACCTACACCCTACTGTCTCCTCGCCATTGTCCTGTAGAATGTAAGCCCGCAAGGGCAAGGTCCTCTTTCCTCTGTGACAGTCCCCCATTGTCAATTTGTTTATTGTAAATTGAATTAATGGTGCTATATAAATAATACATTTTCACCTCTTTCTGACAATGTCCATCTACCGTGTTTCCCCGAATATAAGACAGTGTCTTATATTAATTTTAACCCCAAAAGTCCCACCCTGCCTTATATTTGGGGTATGACTTACATAAAAAAAAAAAAATGACAATTAACCGCACCTTGCCGCAAGTGTCCCATACAGTACCGTACATTGTATGGGGACCTGCCGCAAGTGTGCCGCAAGTCGGCCGCATGTCGGCCGCAAGTCGGCTGTGCAGCGGAATTGCGGTTTTAATGGGCAAGTCGGCAAGGAAACATCCTTACTTTTTAGGGTAACGGTGGCCTCGGGCTATGGATTCCTCCGCGGTGCAAGGCGTTGTTCAGATGCTTCTCCATGCAGGAGCTTCTGGCCAATCAGCACTCGAGCCGCTGAGCCAATCAGCGCTCGAGATGCTGGGGAGCCGCTGGCCAATCAGAAGCTCCTGCCGGCAGCGGTGCGTCAGGCCGGGGCGACAGGCGCACAAGATTAACCCTATGCCCTCGGGGTTACCTGCGGCACCTGAGGGCAGAGGGGAGCCCACGGGGGACAGCGGACCTGCGGCTGCACCTGAGGGCAGAGGAAAGCCCACGGAGGACAGCGGGGCCAGCGGGACAGCAGGGACACAGGTAAAACATGCAATGGGCAAAAATGGCCCTTTAGCGGTACCCTGTCTTATATTCCCCGAAAATAAGTCACCCTGTCTTATAATCGGGTATGACTTATATTGGAAAATTCTGCGCCAGCCCTGCCCTGACTTATATTCGGGGGTGACTTATTTTCGGGGAAACAGGGTTTACAGGGGCACAACATAATAAGGTATCCACCCAATTTCAAAATGCATGTAAGGCATACAATATGACCATCTATTTTCCAGACAAGTACAGTGCATATAATTACAGTTCCAGCACCCCACCATAGTGTGAACAAGCATACAAAGTTGTGAATATGACTGGCCCAATACTTTAAGTGGTCATGTAAACCGCATGCAAAATGCAAGAATTGCTGCTTCAGAGATGTCCCAGACAACAATTAACCCAACACTTCAATTAGCTGTGGGCACAATTGAAAGCATGGTTCTAATCCATACACCACTTGTTCCATAAATTATCACTAAAAATGACAGTGATGTTGAGCATCCCCTTTTTTAATTAAACAAATCATTGCAAAACTATGCATGAGCTAGTTTTAGCAATAGACACAAGACTAATGTTATCGTCAGAATGACTCCTATAGCAAAATGTCAGCATTAGTGCTTTTAGTAAATGCATTTCTGTATTACTAACATAGTATGACACATTCTTAGTGAAAATTTACCATAATGTGGTAACAATTAACTTCCAGGATTTATTCCAATAGCCTAATTATTCTTCGACTTCGAAATGAAATTTGATATATGAACATATTTTATATACCGTATATACTCGTGTATAAGCCGACCCGTGTATAAGCCGACCCCCCTACTTTTGCCCCCAAAACCTGGGAAAATCTATTGACTCGCGTATAAGCCGAGGGTGGACCCCAGCACAGGTATACAGCCCCCAGCAGTGGTATACAGGCCCCAGCAGTATGATATACAGCAGCCCCCAGTGGTATATACAGCAGCCCCAGTGGTATTGCAGCCCCTATATACAGCAGCCCCAGTGGTATTGCAGCCCCAGTGGTGTATACAGCAGCCCCTATATACAGCAGCCCCAGTGGTATTGCAGCCCCAGTGGTATTGCAGCCCCTATATACAGCAGCCCCAGTGGTATTGCAGCCCCAGTGGTATTGCAGCCCCTATATACAGCAGCCCCAGTGGTATTGCAGCCCCAGTGGTATTGCAGCCCCTATATACAGCATCCCCAGTGGTATTGCAGCCCCAGTGGTGTATACAGCAGCCCCTATATACAGCAGCCCCAGTGGTATTGCAGCCCCTGTATACAGCAGCCCCAGTGGTATTGCAGCCCCAGTGGTGTATACAGCAGCCCCTATATACAGCAGCCCCAGTGGTATTGCAGCCCCAGTGGTATTGCAGCCCCTGTATACAGCAGCCCCAGTGGTATTGCAGCCCCAGTGGTGTATACAGCAGCCCCAGTGGTATTGCAGCCCCTGTATACAGCAGCCCCAGTGGTATTGCAGCCCCAGTGGTGTATACAGCAGCCCCTATATACAGCAGCCCCAGTGGTATTGCAGCCCCAGTGGTATTGCAGCCCCTGTATACAGCAGCCCCAGTGGTATTGCAGCCCCAGTGGTGTATACAGCAGCTCCTATATACAGCAGCCCCAGTGGTATTGCAGCCCCAGTGGTATTGCAGCCCCTGTATACAGCAGCCCCAGTGGTATTGCAGCCCCAGTGGTGTATACAGCAGCCCCTATATACAGCAGCCCCAGTGGTATTGCAGCCCAAGTGGTATTGCAGCCCCTATATACAGCAGCCCCAGTGCGGTATACAGCAGCCCCAGAGGGGTATACAGCAGCCCCAGAGGGGTATACAGCAGCCCCAGAGCTGTATACAGCAGCCCCAGAGCTGTATACAGCAGCCCCAGAGCTGTATACAGCAGCCCCAGAGGGGTATACAGCAGCCCCAGAGGGGTATATAGCAGCCCCAGAGGGGTATACAGCAGCCCCAGAGGGGTATACAGCAGCCCCAGAGGGGTATACAGCAGCCCCAGAGGGGTATACAGCAGCCCCAGAGGGGTATATAGCAGCCCCAGAGGGGTATACAGCAGCCCCAGAGGGGTATATAGCAGCCCCAGAGGGGTATACAGCAGCCCCAGAGGGGTATACAGCAGCCCCAGAGGGGTATATAGCAGCCCCAGAGGGGTATACAGCAGCCCCAGAGCTGTATACAGCAGCCCATGAGGGTATACAGCAGCCCCAGAGGGGTATACAGCAGCCCCAGAGGGGTATATAGCAGCCCCAGAGGGGTATACAGCAGCCCCAGAGGGGTATTTAGCAGCCCCAGAGGGGTATACAGCAGCCCCCGCTGTATACAGCAGCCCCCGCTGTATACAGCGGTACCCGGCTGTATACAGCCCTCCCCCTGGTATAACCGGGCCCCCCCTGTGGCAACCTGTAAAGGAAGTGATGATTATACTTATCGGGTCGCTGTCGCCGCCGCCGCCCTGTCACCGTCCGTCACCGCGCTCCTTCCCGTCTTCATGCTTCCTTCACGGGCGCACAGAAAATGACGTCATTTCCTGTGCGACGGTGAAGGAAGCATGAAGACCAGGAGGAGCGCGGTGACGGACGGTGACAGAGCGGCGGCGTCGGCGACAGCGACCCGATAATGTATAATCACCGCTTCCTTCACAGGTTGCCACAGGGGGGCCCGGTATACCACGGTGGGGGGGCTGTATACAGACGGGTATATATATATTTTTTTTATGATTACCGATATACTCGTGTATAAGCCGAGGGGGGACTTTTCAGCACATTTTTTGTGCTGAAAAACTCGGCTTATACACGAGTATATACGGTAAATGGAATATTGCTTATATCAAATACAGACAATGGAGGAGGAAAACCCCATACACATTTGGAAACTCATCAACACTAAAATCGCAACACGAAGCAAAAGATGCAAAATTATGAACATCACAGGATTGACAAACATATATGCAAATGCTGAAAAAATAATGAAAACAAAATAGTCAAGACATTTCGATTCATTCACCAACAATCAGAAGCGTCACTTTTCAAAACACACTTATTTGGTATGGTTGTCTAAGGATTGTTCTGCTACGCTAAATGTTCTTGGGCACACAAATCATCAAAATCCAATGCTGGTAGCTGCCTTTGTAATAAGTGACCAATGACTTTCTGGATGTGTTTGACAGAAGACAAGTTTGGATGATAGTACATTTAGGCCACACAAGCTGCTTTTTTTTTATTAAACCTTGTTTTTTATTGAAATTAAAAGTTTTATACATTAGGGCAAATAGGACTTAAAATATACATGGTAAGGCTGTTACAAAATAGTGAATGGCATAATGTACTGTACATTCCAAGCATGACTACATCAAGTTCAAAGACAAAAACCAAAGACTAGGAGGGGTGAGGGAAGGAGGGGAGAAAAGAAAAAGGTCTGAAAAAAAGAAAAAGTCAGAAAAAAAAAAAAAAAGGTATTTTCCTTGCTTATAGATCACCCAACAGGGGTGCATAACCTTAGACTCTCCTTGAAAGTTGTGCAGGGGCCACCGACACCAGGATAGACCTCCGACACCCAGATGTACCTCTACAGGGTGACTATCAAACATATGCCTATACAGGTGTTTCCCCCTGTAGCAGCTGCTTTTGATACCACACTGTAGGTTGGAAACAAGTTCTAATATCATCCCGGATGCATTGTGGAAGCAAAGAGATGAAACTTTACCAATTTCAAAGGACTGCACCTTTTCCTCCTTATGCAACACGAGTTACTTAGAATAGTTACTTAGAATAGCACTTGTTGAAAAACAGCCCCTTGGACTCTTTGGAAAAATCACCGTACCAATGGTCAGCACATCAATTATATGCAACGCTGAGCTGGAATTAAGACTAGAGGGGTCCAACAACCATACATTAGGCCACTCTACTCTATAATCCCTTCTTCATGAAGGTCTTTTCATGCCATTGCCCATATAGTCTCATCAACATTGAAGAGCAGTGCATAGAGATCCATTCCATACTACACATTAAATTAGAAATGACATACCACGTGTAAGGTATGAAAGTATCTACATAAACAGTCAGAAGGCATAGGCTGAACAATGGACTACAATCCAGACGTCCAGCTAGAGTACTATTGACCTCATGGCAGGCTATCATGGTCTATCCTTTTCAACAATCAGTTCAGCTTTTGTTTGGGTGCAATAATAAATGGAAATGAATATGGAGACCACATGCGCAACACCATGAAGAAGCTTAATGATGTAATGTGAAAGTGTCCAAGTAGCCAACATTATACTGGGAGCAGGGAAGGGGATTAGCAGTGCCTCACCAGAAATCGGATGAACACAGGTGCCAGGAACAAGTGGCTGGATACCACTCATTAGCAATAGCAAAGGACGAAGAAAAGTTCCAGCACCAGGTGGCTCTTCATTAAAATCTTCAATATTTATTTCCATGACAAGAATAAAACATCATGTGGGGCCGTAGCCCCCTAAACGCCTAGCTATTGTCCAAGGAGCTGTTTTTCAACACGATACCAGGCCAAATGTTGCTTATAGTACTGTGAGCAGACTATGTGGTCTATATGTGCTACCATGGCCTTTAGCGTCTCTGAACTGGTCTCCTATCAAGCATTGGGGATTTCATTGATCACAAATTGAAAAGGGTGCTGTCAGGTGCAGATATTGATGATTTTAGTGCCCAAGTGAATTCACCATGGCAGAAGATTCCTCAGGCAACAATTAATCTCACTGATAGCATGCCAAGGAATTAGAGTGCAGGTATTTCTGCATTGGGCATTGATACTCTAAAGTGAATACTTCAAGGTGTTTGAAAACTTTCTTGTTTCCATTATTTCAACATTTCAATGCCATTAATATCAGGTCTATGGATCCTTTAATTTCCATAATTCAACAACTTTTCCTACTACAGATCGGTGCTGATACCACCAGTCAGCAAGTTATCACGTACTCCATGGATAGGTGATGAAGGGGGTTATTCAGTCAAAAACTTACGACCAGCACCTCTTTCTAGTGCCAAAATCTACTTTTCCTTACAAGTCATTATTAAGAAGAAAAGTTTGCCGCTTGAAAAGAAGTAAATACAATTGACTAAACTTCAAGTCATTTTTAAATTGTATTTTGCTCTAATGAGAAATCACAAAAGAGGATAGATTCCATTGGAGTCACAAGTTCTACAAAAGGGCATGGTTTTACATTAGGGTACAGTCACACTTGGCGACGGTCCAGCGATCCCGACAACGATACGACCTGGTAGGGATCGCTGGTGTGTCACTACATGGTCGCTGGTGAGATGTCAAACAGTCAGATCTCACCAGCGATGCAGCAACCATACAGAATGATACGGAGGTCGTTGGGATCCTGTCTCTCAGACATGTAGTATTGAGGTTGTTGGTCGTTGTACCTGTCAAACACACCGATGCATGCTGGTCAGCGGGAGACCGACGATCAAAAAATGGTCCAGGCCATTCCGATAAGACCAGCGATCTCACAGCAGGGGCCTGGTCGCTGCTACGTGTCAAACGTAGAGAGATCAGTGTGGAGGTCGTTGTTGAGTCACAAAACTTGTGACTCAGCAGTGATCTCGCTAGCGATCTTGCTTAGTGTGATGTGGGCTTTAGACATTGGCTAATCTATAAACCTTTGTTCTCTAGATTCACCTTCGTAGCAGACTAGATAAACTCGGTCCTTAGAAAATAAGGGCACTTCTGTCGAAACTGGTATGAACACAATTCACTCAGTGATCATCCTCTGTATTGTATGTGCACATACAGTAACTAAAACAGAATTCACAGCCAGGGAGGAGAAATGACAGGTGGTACCTGTCACAAGATCACTCTCTAGTGCCGCCTGTTAATTCTCTAGTAAGCAAATAAAACGCAGAGCTTGAAATCAGAATTATGCTCTCATGCAAAAGCGAAACAGATACTTTTCAGATACTATTAAACCTACACCGAGCCTTATGCCGAACGTTTACACCGTACAATGCTTTAATGCTGGTCTGAAAAGTGTATCAGAGAAATAAACCTGATCATAAAAACTTTCCATACTTTAGAGATCGAGATATCCAAAAACACTTTTCTTTGATTTTGGACCAATCTTATAATTATCTAAAATAGGATCTGCCCTATTCGAGAATTATTGCCTATTATATAATGTAATGGTTTCATGATGTATGTAAAAGCAGCAATAACTAGTAACTGGATTTATTGTAATGGCACCACTTAGCGTAAAACCAGCATTTTTTTGCTGTGTTTTTTTGTTAGAAGCCTCTATATGGGGCTTGAAAAATGCATGAAAAATTAACATATTGCATAATCAAGGCTTTTCTCTACTGATAAAAGCATAAAAAAACGCAACTTCAAACATCCATCAAACAGGCTTCAAAGAAAGGGGAAAACGCATAAAAAACAGCAAAAATTCAACATAAGAGTTTTGGTGCAGAATACATGCAAAAATAAATGCAGCATTTACACTACATGTGAAAACGGCATTAGGGTCTGTCACTAAGGGTACCGCTACAGGACGCAATATTGCTAGCAATTTCACAGGCAATTTGCTGGTTGCAGTGAAATCATGGGCACATTGTTACATTTGTACACAGCAAACAAAATGGAACAATGTGTCCATGATTTCACTGCAACCAGAGAGTTGCAAGCAATATATCTCTGTGTGTAACAGTACCTTAACACCTGATTCAGGTTTTATGTCTACAGAGACTACACAGAGCTCAACTGTATAAAATGGGGGATAGAATGCGACACTTTTTGGAGCTTCACCTAATACAGTTTAGGGTGCCTTCACACTGCGGCGTGATCCGGTCCGGGGCTGTCTGGGATGAACCTGACAGCCACGTACTGGATCAGCACACAGGACTGGGGGACTAATCACGCCGCAGTGTGAAGGCACCCTTACCCAAGTCATGGTTCAGGAGGCACATTTGATTGTCTGGCTTCAAGTAGGTGTCTGTCCGGTTAGTTGTGTTTACGTGTCCCCAAGCAGCATCACTGAAATTTGACACAAGTGCCAAAAAACATATTTCTTGGTCATATCTTTACTGCAGTTTCCCTTTGTGGCTAAACACATCACATTTACAATTGTCTTATGGCCAAGAAAAGTTAGACAACCTATGGTCTAATGTGGGCTATTAAGGCACTAAAGTTATTAAAATGATAATCTATCCATGTCAGCAGTTATACAAACATTATAGGAGATTTTCCTCATTCAAGGTTCATTTTTATTATATTGAATTTAGAAAAATAAAAATGATTTATCATATAAAGCAAGAAAATCCATAAAGCATAGATAAAGACACCAAATATACATCAATATTTCAGTAACAATATATTAGAAAAGTCATAACCTCATTCCCCCCTATAACATTGCATTGGTGCAGATGATCAGCTATAACTTAGTGATATTTGTTATTACTTGAATACATTTTATTCAAATGGGAATTTGAAACTCAACATTCAACAAGGCGCCTATCAGTATGGATGTCCCCGAGACGTCACGGAGGTGACTTAAATCCAAACCTTAATTATAATTATCTATGTCTAATGCACATTCCTGGCGTAATACACTCGAGCGAAACCTGGGGGTCTCCAACCATGCCTCCCAAATCCTATAGAATTTGTTATGATTATTCCTCTGTAAATAGACACACCTTTCTAATCTTATTATATTATTTAGTTTGTTTCTGAGTTCCCCAATGGTGGGGAGAGGGGAGCAGCATCCAACCAGTGATAAATAAGCTAATAGCTTTCTGGCGTGGTAAAGGACACTACATAAACCAACAGCTACCGACAGCTCTGGATACACTCCCCCTTACCCCCCATCACGTAGTCCCAAAATGCACACATATGGATCTGGCCCGATCTGAACACCATATACATGTTCTAAAGATCCATTTACAGACGGTTTTCTATGTTACCACATGCCCTCACCATGTGGATCAGATCTGCATTATCTTGCCCGCATCTGGGGCATGTCTGCTCTCACTTCTATGGTGTGTAGTAGCTTTCAATGTCCTATACACTATGAGTAATATATAAATCTGAGACAGCCTTTAACTTTCAGACACAGACAATCTAGGTATCTGAGCCAGGATTGTTTCCCATTGCTCATCTATGAGTGGTCCGCAGTCCTCTCCCACTTACCCTGGACACGCAGCTGATCTTTGCCTATCCATTTATTTACCATGTTCTTAAATAGCGTAGATATCATTGGTTTAGAGCAGACAGATGTAAATAGGTTGGCAATAATATAATTACGGTATGCTCTATATTAATAGGTGTACCCTGCATTTGAGATTCCATCGCATGACTTATTTGCAGGTATTGGAAAAAGGAACATTGTGGCATATTAAATTCCCACTGTAGTTAGATAAAACTTTTTAGGACTTTATTTTGGAATAATTGAGATATCAAATGTAATCCCCTATTCTCCCATAGTCTTTTGCACTGCAGTTTCTGCAATTGTGGCAATTTTTGATTATACCATATGGGGTAATGTTCTGTCAGTCCAGAAATTCCCAACATCTCTTTTCCTCTGTCCCACACCTTGTATATCGGGTAGAGAGTGTTCGATGTGCTGAGCTTCTTTTTCCCCTGTGATCCCGCTTCTAAGTAGTTGTCCGGAACCTACAATCTAGTGCCTTCCTTTATCATTTTGCCCCCTACATCAAATCCCTCCTCTTTCCACCATCTTCTAAAGTGCTGATCTGGGTCGCTACATAGTACAGCCATGGATTAGGCATCACAAAACTCTCATCTCCCTTGTCCCGCTGCAACACCTCAAGTCTTATGCTGACCTGTTGCTTTTTCAAGATCAACTGTCTTAACATCACATTGACTTTTTTGAAAAATTGCATATTGATCAAGATTTGGGGTTATGAAGGAGATACAGAAGCTTGGGCATCGGTACCATTTTAACCAGGTTGACCCGCCCCAATGACCAACAGAGGGAGGTTGCACCACGTGTTTATTGTGGCTCTCAGTTGGACCAGCAAAGGCTCCAGGTTAAGGGATTAGTATTCCAACAGTCTAGCAATCACCATCATGCCCAGATATTTAAATTTGTCCACAATGGAGACCTGTTATTGTATGGCATCAAAGTTCGGGGAAGTGGGTCTACAGGCATTAATGCAGATTTAGTCCAATTTATTTGCAATCCAGACCACTCTCCGAACTCTTTAATGATGTTCATCGCCGGCACCACCAATACCTGTACCTTCCTTAAGAATAACTAGGGAACAGATTTTGAAACCCCTGACCCTCACAGCAAAACCGCTAATGGCTCCATCACTATAGCAAAAAGGAGAGGAAGAGAGGACAGCCCTGCCTGGTGCCTCTAGACAACTCAAAGACCTCCGAGGTGCAAAGGTTACCCGAACTCATGCCCTCGGTGCAGTGTATTGGAGTTTGACCCAGTTGATGAATCTGGGACCAATCCCCATCTTTGTTAACAACGCCTATAGAAGCTTCCACTTCACACTGTCGAAGGCTTTGGCTACATCTAATGACAGGACCGTGTTCCCTTCACACACCCCCAGAACTGGGCTGCATTCCAATGAACAATCGCCTAATATTTATAGATGTCGACTTGTGTGGGATAAAGCCAGTCTGGTCCTCATGAATTATTACTTTGGACAATCAATTGGCCAGCACTTTTGCAATAAATTTGACTTCAGTTGTTAACAACGAAATTGGGCGGTATGAATTCGGGAGCATCGGATCCTTTCCTGGCTTCAATATTAGCACAATGATCGTTTCACTCATAAAAGCAGGTAAAATCCCCTGCTTTTCAATTTCTTTGATGACCTGCAATAGTTTAGGTAGTATGAACAAAGCATGCATTATATAGAATTTCCCCAGTAGGCCATCTACTCCCGGAGCTATATCATTTTGCATCTGGTCCAATGCCTCTTCCAATTTCTCCAGTTCTATATCTCCCCGTTCAATAGCTTTTTCTCCCCCCTTTGTCAACTTTGGTGGAAAATCACTTGCCAAATACTCAGCCGCCTCTTCATCCCGAAATACAGCTGTGGAGGAGTACAGCCTTGTGAAACAGTCACACAGTTCTCCAACTATTCCCTCATTGTCCTGCACCACCTTCCCTGATTTCGTTCTCAGGCTACTGATGTACGATTGTTCCTCCTGTACCTTAGGCATTATTGCCAAAAGATGCCCCACTCCCTCCCCCTCCAAGAAGAACTTTTGTTTGGTGAAAAATCGCTTGTGAAAGGTTACGGTTATGAAGTGCTCCTTTAGTGCGGCCTGAGTCCTCAAGAATCCTTTTTGTTATCTCACTAGGACCTATTATTACTTTGTTTTCTGCCTGTTTTAGAGTTTTAGTTAATTTTTGGGTATGCTCCCTTGTTTTAGCCTTATGGCAGCAAATTTTTCTGGTGTATAGCCCCATTACAAAAGCCTTCACGGCATCCCATACTATGTGATCAGGGGCCAACTCTTCATTAATAGCAAAGAACTCCTCCAAATTATAGTTTAGTGTTCCCCCAACCAGTTAAATCCAAAAAGGATTAAGACGCAGGAGACTGCTGCCATTCGGCCGTATTCTCCAAACTTGAGCTGGGCCTGCAGAGGGGAGTGATCTCTGATCCCTCTAGCTAGATACTTGACCATGTTCACATACGGCATTAACTGCGCGTTATCCAATGGCCAGATCAATTCTCGAAAGAGATTGATGTGAGGTGGGATAGCAAGAGAATTGGCGCGATCGCGGATTCTTATCCCTCCACAGGTCAGTGAACCCCATTTCGCCCACCATTTTTGACAGAGAAATGGGAGAGGACCCCTAAGATACTCCACCAGAATGCATCTTATCCCATTACGGGTGTGTAAAGTTATTTAAATCTCCTATTAATAAAGTAGGGACCGCCGGGAGAGACCCGATAAAAGATCGGATCCGTTTCAGTGGCTCACTCGAATATGGTGGGGATATGTATATTGCGACTATGATGCATTTTATATGGTAGATTGTGCAGTATAAGCTCATGTATCTCCCCTCAGGATCCAGTAATACCTTTAGACAATTAAAGGAAATTGTTCTATGCACCAGGACACTCACCCCCCTAGAATGTGTGGTGTACACATCATAATACCCATGGCTTATCCAATTTATCTGCAGCAAATTATTTTTTCCCTTCACCAAGTGCGTCTCTGAGATACAAATTATTGCTGGTTGTAGATGTTTAAGGTAGGCAAATATGGCACATCGTTTAGTCGCCACCCCCCATTCCCTGAACATTCCACGCCACCACATTAACTATTGACACCGTTTTCCCAGCCTAACATATTCCTCAGAAGTCACACCTTATCTTCAGTTCTATATATTTCCCCAAAATTCTTACAGAGTACAGAAGCATCAATTACATACAAGACAAACCACATATAAAACAAGTGAGAAAAAAAACGTTAACATTCCTCTCCAACAGAGGGATACAGGGCTATGCAATGGCCGTGGTGCACAAGACATTCCGGATGTTTTGGATGGTGTTATATCCAGTGTGCAACATTCTAAAGAATGGACCCGTGTTAAGGCCACAAAATAACTAACTGCCAGAGCATCTCTAAAGCAAATTATGTCCTGGTCCAGAATTTAGGTAAGCACTAGAACCACCGGGTAACAGGCTCAGGAGGTGTGCTTGCAGAGTCTTCTTTCATTGCCGTCTAGCCCAGGGTTCCCCAAATCCAGGCCTCGAGGGCTGCCAACAGTGCATGTTTTCAAGATCTCCTTAGTATGGCACAGGGGTTGGAATCATTACCTGTGCATTTGATCACATTAACTCCTGTGCAATACTAAGGAAATCCTGAAATCCTGCACTGTTGGCGGCCCTCGAGGCCTGGAGTTGAGGACCTCTGGTCTAGCCAGACTGTTTCAAACTATAGCACTTTTCCCTCTACCACAACCTGTAGTTTAGCAAGGTACATCATTGAGTATGGGACCCACAAATCCCTGAGGCGCCTCTTAACATCAGTAAATTGCATCCTCCCCTTCTGTAACTCTGTCGAGAAGTCAGGGTAGATAGTGATCCTGTTGCCATTAATTGACAGCTCTTTAATGTTGCTTTACACAGGATGGCATCTCGGTCCCGAAAGTGCAGTAACTTAAGGAGTATGAGACGTGGGGTGCACCCGATGGTAAGGGCTGGGTTGGAGCCTGTGTGTCCTCTCAATTGTTAAAAAAATAAATAAATAAATAAAAGAAAAACAAAAAAAAAAAAAAAGTGACGGAATGCCCTACCCCCCCCCAATCCCTCAAATCCCTGGGCAACCAGTCCTCAAAGTATCCTGCAGGATAGTTCCGCTCAGTCTTTTCCGGGACCCCCACAATTTGTAGGTTACTCCTCCAGGACTGATTCTCCAGGTCTCCACCAGGGGCAATGAGATACTATTGGTTGCTTTGCCTAGATCTTTTTTTTAATTGAAGTGATCTTATCCTCTGCCGAGCTGACCCTCTCCTCCAGAGCCTGAACTCTCCCACAGACACTTGCAGCTCTTGTTTGATGCATGTTATGTCTGTTTTGATGCACTTTATTTCTGTGGTGAGGATGCACATTGTGCATTAGTTATTGAACTGCCCACAGGAGCTCTCTTAGCTTAGGCTCTGGGGCATCAGACTCCACAGCTTCTCCTTCATACACATGGGTTTTCTTATAAGGGTATTGCTTTGGATGTGCATCCCGAGGCAGTTTTAGTTTCTGTGCCGTGTGTCTCTGCCCATCCATCTGCCTCTGCATCCTGCAGTCACTCCTCCTCCCTCTCTTTCAGAATTTACTGTCCCATGCTCATGGGGTATAAGTAAATTTACTCAACTTTGTGACAACTTCAGCCGCTTTATTTCTGCTTGAAGTTCCCGACACCTCTCAGCTCTGTAGCTTCCATTCGCTTCTTTTCCCTCGGGTCATGCCTCTTCTCAACCTTGCTGTGGCAGTTAATGAAATTGGGGTATCAACGCTGACTGTACAGGATAAATTCAGGATAACAAGCGGGAGTCTCTCCAGCTCACATCCACCTTACATACCAGTCAGGTTACGTCCTTCAGGTGGAACCTTTTAGCACTGGTTAATTATGTGGTTGAATAAGCTATATTTAGTTATGTTTTCCCTGTAGATCTGAAATTGGTCTGTGGGTGAATTATTCAGCCGCCTCTGCGGTTTTGAGACGAAGTTTAATGCAGGGCGAGTTTCTGTCAGATTAGGTGGGAAGTAATTCCACAATTTGGGTGAAAACTTAACACTCTCAGTGTAATGTCCATAGCCTCCTTCCCTCTGTGGTTAGCTCTTATTTGTGAGCTTAGTAAATTAGGAGAAAGGGAGGTTCACTATTTAATGACTATTAGAAGGCCTGCAGTTGCTATGCCTCCCCTCACTGTGTCCTCAGCGGTTTCTCTGCAGATGCTGGACTCACAAAATGGCGCCATCCACAGTCTCGTGCTGCGGTATGGAGTCTCCTCCTAGGGGTTGAATTGCTCACCTTCTGTCTCCCAGTGACGGTGAGAGGTATACCTTGAGCCTCTGTCCGACGGCCGGTAGAGGGAGAGAATCACTCTGGGTTTTCTCCTCTGCTTAGGTACCTTACATGGAAGCCCCCACTCTGCTTTTAAAATGGCATCCGGTGTATTTCTTCGGGGTCCCTCCGTTCAGTCTACAAATTTTCTGGCTAAATCAGCCTGTGAGTGAACCTTGGGGGTAAGGACCCGCTATAAGGGTGTCTCAGGCTGGTTCTAGTGGATAAAGTTCATTACAATATAGCCTAGAAGCAGGAGCTATGCAGATGCATGTCAACCTCCGTTAAATATCCCCTATATTCTTCCATGCAGTTTGTCATCGTTTATGCTATAGGCTTCCTGCCAGCACTCCCACTGACTACATTTACCATGATTCCTTGCACCACAAACATCACTGATGTCCACCCTCACTGTATCGAGTGGTCTGATAGTCTGAGTATAGAGTAGAGATCATCTTCTAGACACCGATTAAATAAAGAGAAAAAAAAAAAAAGAAAACACGTGGATGACCTGACATGCCAATGCCAGCTCCTGTCACCCTTCTTCGTATCCACCACCACCCTCCGCCCTAACTCAGCAGTGCTCCCTGTCGCCCTCCTCCATATCCACCGCCACCCTCCGCCCTAACTCAGCAGTGCTCCCTGTCGCCCTCCTCCATATCCACCGCCACCCTCCGCCCTAACTCAGCACTGCTCCCTGTCGCCCTCCTCCATATCCACCGCCACCTCCGTCCCAACTCAGCACTGCTCCCGTCACCCTCTTCTACAGACTATCTACATAACCTCCACAGCAATTTGTGCATCTGTGCTGTGGACAATGTGTATTGACAGAGGGCATTTACAGTGAGTGGCTGTAAGGCAGGAGGGCGGCTGGAAAGTGGTAGTTTCCTACTGTAGGGTAACAGTCTGAAATGAGCCGCTTCATGCTCCAGAGTCACAGGCCATGCCCTCCATGATATCACTGTTCAGCACTCACTGCTCTGAGAGCTCCAGCTGAGTCCCATCCACCTGTAGGCAGGGCTTAGTCTGGGTGACCAGCTATGCCATAAACCAAAGCAGGAGCAGGAAATTCCCATGTACATAATGGAACAAAGAAGCGACTAGCTACCACATGTGTAAGCTAAAAACAAAGCACAAGTTTCCCCCTGCAATTTCTTTGTTTGAGAACAGATGGGCCTCAAACTCAGTGTAAAACACAAAATTAGGACATTTAACAATTTCATGACCCTACCTTGATAAATGTATTTTAGTTGAGCAGAGATGAGACAATAAAGGATGGATAGTACACTACAAAAATGGGAGGATGGAAATTAAATATGATGGGAAGATGCAGAAGAATTAAAAGGAGAATAGATAAAGACATAGGAGGAGAGAAGTGGAGGAGGAGGAGAAGAAGGTGGAGGAGGAGGAGAAGAAGAAGTGGAGGAGGAGGAGGAGAAGAAGTGGAGGAGGAGGAGAAGAAGTGGAGGAGAGAAGAAGTGGTGGAGGAGGAGGAGAAGAAGAGTGGATGAGGAGGAGGAGAAGAAATGGATGAGGAGGAGGAGGAAGAGTGGAGGAGGAGGAGGAGAAGTGGAGGAGGAGAGGAGAAATGGAGGGAGGAGGAGAGAAGAATGGAGGAGGGAGGAGAAGAAATGGAGGAGGGAGGAGGGAGGAGGAGGAGGGGGGAAGAGGGGAGGAGGAGAGGTGAGAGGAGGAAGAAGAGAAGTGGAGGAGGAGGAGAAGAAGTGGAGGAGGAGGAGAAGAAGTGGAGGAGGAGGAGAAGAAGTCGAGGAGAAGAAGAAATGGATGAGGAGGAGGAGGAGAAGTGGAGGAGGAGGAGAAAAGGTGGAGGAGGAGAAAAGGTGGAGGGGAGAAAAGGTGGAGGAGAAGAGGTGGAGGAGGAGAAGAGGTGGAGGGAGGAGAAGAGGTGGAGGAGGAGAAGAGGTGGAGGAGGAGAAAAGGTGGAGGAGGAGGAGAAAAGGTGGAGGAGGAGAAAAGGTGGAGGAGGAGAAAAGGTGGAGGAGGAGAAGTGGAGGAGGAGGAGAAGAAGTGGAGGAGGAGGAGGAGAAGAAGAAGTGGAGGAGGAGGAGGAGGAGAAGAAATGGAGGAGGAGGAGAAGAAATGGAGGAGGAGGAGGAGAAGAAATGGAGGAGGAGAAGAAATGGAGGAGGAGGAGGAGGAGAAGAAATGGAGGAGGAGGAGGAGAAGAAATGGAGGAGGAGGAGAAGAAGAAGTGGAGGAGGAGGAGGAGGAGAAGAAATGGAGGAGGAGGAGGAGGAGAAGTGGAGGGAGGAGGAGAGAAAGGAGGAGGAGAGAAAGAGGGAGGAGGAGGAGAAAGGAGAGGAGGAGGAGAAGAAGGGGAGGAGGAGAAGAATGGAGGAGGAGAGAAGAAGTGGGAGGAGGAGAAGTGGGGAGGAGGAGAAGTGGAGGAGGAGGAGAAGTGGAGGGAGGAGAAAAGGTGGAGGAGGAGAAAGGGGGAGGAGGAGAAGAGGTGGAGGAGGAGAAAAGTGGAGGAGGAAGAAAAGGTGGAGATGGTGGAGGAGAAAAGGTGGAGGAGGAGAAGAAAGAGAGAGGAGAAGAGGAGGGGAGAGATGGAGGAGGAGGAGAAGAAAGTGGAGGAGGAGGAGGAAGAAGGAGAGGAGGAGAGAAAAATGGAGGAGGAGGAGAGAGAAGTGGAGGAGGAGGAGGAGAAGAAATGGAGGAGGAGGAGAAGAAGTCGAGGAGGAGGAGAAGAAATGGAGGAGGAGAAGAAAGGAGGGAGGGAGGAGGAGGAGAGAGAAGTGGAGGAGGAGGAGAAGTGGAGGAGGAGGAGAAGAGGAGAGAGGAGGAGGAGAAAGAAGTGGAGGAGGAAAGGAGGAGAGAGTGGAGGAGGAGAAAGTGGAGGAGGAGGAGAGAGAGTGGAGGAGGAGGAGAAGAAGTGGGGAGGAGGAGAAGAGGTGAGGAGGAGGAGAAGAGTGGAGGAGGAGGAGAGAGAAGTGGAGGAGGAGGAGAGAGAAGGGAGGAGGGAGGAGAAAAGAGGTGAGAGGAGAGAGAGAAGAAGAAGAGTGGAGGAGGAGGAGAAGATGGAGGAGGAGGAGAAGAAGTGGAGGAGGAGAGGAGAAGAAGTGGAGGAGGAGAGAAGAAAGTGGAGGAGGAGGAGGAGAAGGTGGAGGAGGAGAAGGAGAAGGTGGAGGAGGAGAAGGAGAAGGTGGAGGAGGAGAAGGTGAAGGTGGAGGAGGAGAAGGTGAAGGTGGAGGAGGAGAAGGTGGAGGAGGAGAAGGTGGAGGAGGAGAAGGTGGAGGAGGAGAAGGTGGAGGAGGAGAATGTGGAGGAGGAGAAGGTGGAGGAGGAGAAGGTGGAGGAGGAGAAGGTGGAGGAGTCTTTAATTTATCATTTTAACTGAATAAAAGCTAAATTTTAGACCACAGCATTTGAGGGATGCCAATTTCTCTGGTACAAAGAATATAGTGCCTCCCATTTTATGTATGAATGGAATATGATTAATGGGACAGTCAAATAGACAGTCTTTGTAAACCTAACAACATTGTGGTGATGCAGCCCATGGCCGGGTGCATCACACGGGTGGTCTGTGTGTAATACGGTGTTCAAATCCCCACAGGCTTGAACAGAGGGGGAGGTATGTGGTGATGCGACCCATGGCCAGGTGCATCACACGGGTGGTCGGTATATGGCTCTGTTCACATATATCAGGTTTTACTGTGGATGTGCCGTGTTAAACCTACCAGGAACACAGGGAGTTAGCAGCTGAGAGTGAGTGCTGTAGATCTGACGCATTCATGAGCCTAATGAGCGGCTGAGAACAATGTGTGTACTGATTGCCTAGCAGCTAAGGTGAGGTGTCAGTGTGGGTGTGGCAGGCAAGATAATAGCTAGCCAGGTGTGAGTTGTGGGAGACATCAGATCAGGCTGCAGAGGAAATGAGACTGCAGAGAGCAGATCAGACTGCAGAGGAGATGAGACTGCAGACCAGAGACTGCAGAGTCCAGAGAGAGACCAAAGGCAAAAAGCAGGGTGCACCACAGTCCTCAAGAAAGATAGAATGGTGCTGCACAACAGTGTCAAAATTAATCAAGAGAGAAGAGAAAGAGACACTGCAAGGATAGGCGCACACAATATCATGTGAGAAGTGGTTATTTATTCAATTTTTTCTCTTTTGCTTTGACATAGTGATAAGGTGGGGTCAAACAGACAATTCTAAAAACATTTAAAACGAGTTACAATGACTCGGTAGCATGTCACTATCACATTCCTGAGTGAAGGTAGCTCAGGTAAGAAGGGTTAAAGCAGGTATGCACATAGGTGTGCCAATTGATAATATATGATCAATATACATTCAGACAGTGTGATAGTATGAATGGTAACCACCAGATGGCTGGAGTACCAGCCAAATTACCTGAATATATGATGATATGGTCAAAAACTTTCATACATGGATAAAATTCACTGTCAGCATGAAATGGGGTTGCCAAAATTACAGACCCAAAATACCCTGTGTGGATGATGTCATATAGATAAAGTGGATAATTAGAACTCAAGTATATAATTCCTCAACAGTTTATACAATAGTCAACAGATCTTTGATACGGTATTAAAACAGAGGAAAGATATATCAAAGTGTATCATTAAATTAAAGTATCCAATTACCTAGACACCCTGAGGCAGTGCAGAGCTAAGGTTAAATAGCAGGCTTGGCTATTGGCAGATAAGAAAACACAAGGATCCAGTCAAGAGGTTAAACATTGTCAGAATGAAAATGGAGGGAAAAAAGAAAAAAAAAAAAGCAAAAGAGAAAAAATTGAATAAATAACCACTTCTCACATGATATTGTGTGCGCCTATCCTTGCAGTGTCTCTTTCTCTTCTCTCCAGAGAGAGACCAAACATGATCCTCTGAGGGAGAGGACATGTTTCATGGGGGTTCCGTCCCTGTTGGGGGCATGAGGCAGGATGCCTGGCTCTCCATGCCGGAGACACCGGCCCCTCTGAGCCGTGTGGAGCCTGTGGCCAGACCGAGATGTCAGTGGAGCACCTGGGTGTAAGGGGGGTCCTGGCTGAACTTATAGGGGGCTCACTCTGTCCATGGTGGTGAGGGTGCCATCCAGGATCTCTGCCTGTGTTGATGGGGGCTTGGAGGCAGCTGGGCATCATGGGCAGGGTGAGGAGACCTTGGGGGATTCTTTAACTGCCCTGAAGCTCAGGTGGCTCACAACCCGGTCTGGGCCTAGAGGGCTGAAGTCCATGCCGGACTGTGCTGGTGTGAGTGGTCTGGGCCTGACAAGGCTGATGTCCATACGAGTCCATGAGGGACTATGGAAGTGCATGACGGCTTAAGTAGAAGGGCCGTGTATGATGTGGGACCAGGAGGCAAGTGTGTGAATGGAGGCAGAGCAGAAGCCTCTGTGGGAGAGAGAAGACCAAGTCCTGGGAGAATGGAGCTGTGAGGCCAGACGACAGGGGTTGGTAGAGTACCGGGAGTTGGGAAGTGGGGCTGACCCTGGAGGGGCTCGCGAGGGCGTGTTTGGTGCAGCCGCTTGCCTGGAGGTCAGGCCCCGGTGATGGCAGACTTGGAAGCGGTTGGCGACCTGGAGACACGTGCCGAGGAGTTCTTGAGGGCCTGACTTGCCCTGGGGCTCCGGTACAACCAGGTCAGGGCCTGGTTAAGTGCAGCCAGAGCGCTGTGTAGAGGGCTGGGAACAGTTAGCAGCCTGTGGGAAGGGACTGGGCTCCCAAGGGGACACTGGGCCAAGGAAGAGCCTGGCCGTAGGGTAAATACCGTCAGGTGTGAATAGGGGTGAGCCGACTAGGCCAGGATCCCTAGGGGACGGTGTATTACCCATGTACTCTGGGTGTGTACCGGTACCGTAAGGTGTTAGAATATGTGCAATATAATTTATGTACTGTGGAATGTAATGTATTGTGATGTTATTTATAATGTTGTGTGATGTGAGTGTACTATATATGTGTTTTATATAAGAAAGGCCGTTTGAGCCTAATAAATGGCTACCTAAAGGTATGGTTAAAACATATTTGGTGTCATTGTACGCTGTCAAGTGAACTCCCAGGAGTACGTTACCTCACAACATGTGCATAAACGATATGAAACCTTTACAATTTTCCATGAGGACCTTTCTTTACGTGGTTTATAGAACCAAAGAATAATCATTGAATTCACACAACTAAAAGAGGAGTCTGTGAAGGAGATGAAATAATGCACTATGTTTAAAGAGACCCTGTCATCAGGACTTTTATACCCAAAGCTAATACCATGTAGATAAAGGTGCATTAATTCTGATTAAATCCCAACTTGTTTGGAGAAATTTGTCTTGCTGAGAACTTTATATAGTTAATATCGTATGCTAATAAGCTGTGTGGCTCTAAAACAACGAAAACAGATTTCTACAAGCCAAGTAAGGATTTACTTAGCACTAAAGCCTTTACATACCTGCCATTAGTTTGTGGTATAAAATCCTGATGACAGGTTCCCTTCAAACAGGATATCTCTAACACAAATTCACCAAAAACCCCAGTCTATGGATGTGACATCACAAGTAAAGTTATTCCATATTTAGGAAATATATTGCTGCCAAACTTCTTCATCTTTAGACAAAAATTCCTGGCCATCGCATTTATCATCAGATGCATGTACTTACCATGTTTTGCTCAGAAGAGTACTGTATCCTTAGCGTGTCCATTGCTCGGATCATAGATTGCATGGCAGTAAATATATTTTGATACACCAATTTTGTGAATCCTCGTCGATCTTCATCTGTGTAACCGGAGCCGTGAATAATTCTCATCTGCTTAATGAAGGTGCTTTTCCCACTCTCACCAGTGCCTGAGGGAATCAAACAAAAGGAATCTTACTGATCAACTTCTATCATAAAAGGACCATACACAACACATAGGTGTAAAAAGAGGACTTTAAAGGTAATCTATTGCTTTAGCAGCATTTTGCATGTAATCCAAGCACAGCATGCTGCTGGGGTTATTATTATTATTATTTATTTACATAGCGCCATTAGGTTCCATGGCGCTTTACATGAGGATAAGGGAGACAAGAACAAGTACACTAAATCTAGGCGATCAGGACGTACAGGTACAGGAGGGGCAGGGACAGAATACAACAAAACAGTGGGGGAAAAAGTATTTGTGCAAGTTCTCCTTAAAAAGATGAGAGGCCTGTAATTGACATCATAGGTAGACCTCAACTATGAGAGACAAAATGAGAAAACTAATCCTGAAATATCACTTTATCTGATTTGGAAAGAAATTTTTCCAAATTTTGGTGGAAAATAAGTATTTGATCACCTAAAAACAAGCAAAATTTCAGGCTCTCACAGACCTGTAACTTCTTCTTTAAGAGGCTCCTCTGTCCTCCACTCATTACCTGTACTGTACTGGCACCTGTTTGAACTTGTTATCAGTATAAAAGACATCTGTCTGCAACCTCAAACAGTCACACTCCAAACTCCACTATTGTAAAGACCAAAGAGCTGTCGAAGGACACCAGAAACAAAATTGTAGCCCTGTGCCAGGCTGGAAAGACTGAATCTGCAATAGGCAAGCAGCTTGGTGTGAAAAATTAACTGTGGGAGCAATAATTAGAAAATGGAAGACATACAAGACCCTGATAATCTCCCTGGATCTGGGGCTCCACACAAGATCTCACCCCGTGGGGTCAAAATGATCTCAAGAACGGTGAGCAAAAATCCCAGAACCACACGGGAGGAACTAGTGAGTGACCTGCAGAGAGCTAGGACCAATGTTACACAGGCTACCATCAGTAACACACTATGCCACCAAGGACTCAGATCCTGCAGTGCCAGGTGCGTCCCCATGCTTAAGCCATTACATGTCCAGGCCCATCTGAAGTTTGCTAGAGAGCGTTTGGATGATCCAGAAGAGTATTGGGAGAATCTCATATGGTCAGATGAAACCAAAGTAGAACTGTTTGGTTGAAACACAACTCGTCGTGTTTGGAAGAGAAAGAATGCGAGTTGCATCCAAAGAACACCATACCTACTGTGAAGCATGGGGGTGGCAACATCATGCTTTTGGTCTGTTTCTCCGCCAAGGGACCAGGACAATGATCCGTGTACATGAAAGAATGAATGGTGCTTCAGTGGTTATTAGTTTTGCAGTGTGGCCGCATGGTGCCTCAGTGGGCAGCACTGTCGCAACATTGTGCTTCAGTGGGTAGCACTGTTGCTTTGCAGTGTGGAACATTGTGCCTCAGTGGGTAGCACTGTTGCTTTGCAGTGTGGCAGCATAATGGCTCAGTGGGTAGCACTGTTGCTTTGTCGTGTAGCAGGATAATGGCTCAGTGGGTTTGCATGTTGGCTTTGTCGTGTGCAGATGGTGGCTCAGTGGTTAGCAGTGTTGGCTTTGCCGTGTGGCAGCATGGTGCCTCAGTGGTTAGCACTGTTGGCTTTGCCGTGTGGCAGCATGGTGCCTAGTGGTTAGCACTGTTGGCTTTGCCGTGTGGCAGCATGGTGCCTTAGTGGTTAGCACTGTTGGCTTTGCAGTGTGGCAGCATGGTGGCTCAGCTTTGCAGCAGGGTACAAGGTTCACATCCTACCAAGTTTATCATCTCTAAGGAGTTTGTATGTTCTCCCCGTGTTTGCATGAGTTACCTCCCATACTCCAAAGACACAGTGATAGGGAGTGTAGATTAGGAGCCCCAACGGGGACAGTAATGATAATGGCTGTAAAGCGCTGTGAAATTAATGATGCTATACACGCTAGTAAAATAAATAAAATAAAAATAAATAAAATCTTTAAAAAAAAATGTATCCATAATCAACTTCCATAAGTTTTACAAAAAAAGATTAAAATGAAAGGGAAAGAAAAAACAGAAGTCTACGATATGAATACAAACAACAAAACTACGAGAAAATGACTGAGCACGTAAAGCTCTTTCAATCTGAGCTAAGAACTGATGCAGCCTCAGTAAAACCCAGATAAAAGCCAAATACAAAACTAATGCAGTTATTTTCTGTTGACAGCATCCTTTTTATTAGGCTTTGTGGTTTACATGTGCAGCCTTTGCTTACTATCCTTCCCACCGCAGAATGTTTATTTTCATGGGGTAGTAAATGCTTCTACTTACTTTGTGGGTTAGAAGAGCTCTGTCACTACACAACAGAATGAAACCACTAGAACTTCTGGTACCTTGTCAACTAAAAAATCTTCTAATAGCGTCATTCACTAGACAACACCGGATCCCCGGAGCCACTGTTCACATAAGCTTGTTCTCACTGAATGCAGCAGTATGCTCCAGCAAAACCATTACTGAAACTGGAATTCCTAAAGAGACACTCTAAACTCTTATAAGTCGTCCTACGGTTTCAGAATGCCCTTAAAAAGGAACGCCGGGGAGATAAAATATTTTGTATTGTCTCTGCACTCCTATACAATAATGCTGAGCTACACTTGTGTTCTGTTTAGAACTCTTATGAATCACTTTTTCCAACTGCTCCCTTACCAGTCACCCCTCTCATAGGGGACAATGTGTCAAGCCTGTGTCACACGCTTAGTTTGCGCTGACATCGCTGGATGCTGCTGGATGTGTTGTTTACCTTAAGGGCTGCATGACGGGCTGGTGAGCTGCATTCTCTATTATGTTCAGGTGCTGGTTGAGTGGTTGAAGTGTGACACACCAGGAATCCCCTCCCCCTGGCTTTTAATAGCTTTCCCTCTCCTCTGTTATACGCCGTTTATAGAGTTAGTTGGCTCTTGGTCATTGAGCTGAGAAGTAGTCTTGCTGCTGTGCTGAAGCCTGTCCTGGAGTTCTATTGCCATGGGAGAAGCAGTGATCCCTGACCCGTGGGTGGAGGTAGGGGCCCTCAGCCTAGGGCTAACAAGGAGTTTAGGGTACAGGGTGGCGGCTTGGAACTCCTCACCATCAGAGGTACCTTCGAGATCAGGGAAAGCCAGGGACCCCAGCATCTTGGTCAGATTAGGCTCTCCTGACCCCCTTTGCCCATCAAACCATCAGGTTACCCGATTTCCTCACCTCCCAAGCGCGACAGCCTCATTGAGCAGCTCTCCCCCTCCTTCTCAGTAAGCTTCATCGCGTTGGAGATCAGTCACTTCCTCATTCAATCATGTGGGCGTGATTTCATAAAAAGGTCTTTGACTAATCCAGGATCTGGATAACTTTATGTACAGAGAGCAGGGGATCCAATAGGACCTTATGTGAGATTACACCCAAGTGACTGAATGAGAAAACATCTATTATCGGACGAACAGATGCTTGCGGAGGAGAAGAGCTGCTCAAATCAGGCGTGATGGGTAAGGAGTCATTAGTAAATAAGTGTTCTGTGAATTAGAGTTCTAAATATTATACAAGTGTAACAGGCAGCTTAGCATTATAGCCTAAGAGTTCTGGGACCATCAAAAAAAATGTTTTCATCTCCCAGGAGCTCCCCTTCAAACCCTCCCCAGGTTCAGCATTGTGCCATCGCTCCCGGTGTCTGTTTTTGCCTGCCATGCTAACCATGTTGCAGCCAGTCTGTGGGCTCAGTGGTTCTGCCTGAGTTGATATCTCAAAGACACTGAGCTCGCTGATTAGCACCCAAAATTACCGCTGCAGACAATAAAAGGCACCAGGATTAGTGGAATAGACCCAATAATGGACTAGGGAAGGGTGACTACTACCGTAGTAATCTTACCTTCATTCAGTTAAAAATAAATTACGCTATGGAACTGATACATAGATTGCCCCACAAATGCACTGCATAATACAGTATCAGTGAAGCAAACGTGAACTTTGGGCATCTCCCCCACATGATGCAAAGATCCTGGAAATTGCCCTGATGTGCAGATTTCTAAAATGCAGCATGTCAATTTATGATGGGTATTTTCAGTTTGCAATACAAATGGTGGTGAAATCTGCAGCCATCATGCAGCAGTCCTGAACAGAAATCAGTAGCATCTCTTGCTACATAGGATCACAGAGAACTGCCCCCTCTCTCCTCCTGCCCTCCATTGAACTATGTGATCGGTGCAGAGCAGGAGAGGAAGCGGAATGGAGGCTGCACCACATGAAGCACATTACACATAGTGAACTCTAGGACCTTTCAGGTCACATGATCTGAAAGATCTTGCTAGATTTAGGATGCTTTCCCATCTCTGTTATTTGCAAATACGGCAGATGAGGCAAATTTAAACATTTGAAACTTCAGCCTGATCCGCTGTTTTGCAATTCCGACGGAATTCCAATTTCTTGCAAAAAGCAGATGCAGCACACATGCACTAAGGTTACGTTTTTGCTAATGCATTGTAAAGGGACCTCCATATATGTGCGGAAACTCCCATTTCCCCACGATCCCGCACTTCCGGCGGAGGATGAAAACCGCTGATAGCAGTGGTTTTCGTGTGGCGCCGGAGGTGCCGGAAGCTGCGGATAACCATCAATAACATTAGTCTCCGCACTTGCCCGGAGGTCCCTTTACAATACATTAGCAAAAGCGCAACCTTGCCGCATTGTATTTTAGCAAAAACAGCAGATTTCTGCCGGATTTGCAAAAATGCACATGTGAAAGCACCCTTAAACAGTTATGAAGTCCTTCAGCTGGTGCAGCCTCCATTCAGCTCTCCGGATGCCTCCTATCCTGCTCTGCACTGATAACATAGATCAATGCATTTTTTTTATCCATTCTTTGTTTTAGTTTACAAATAAAAAAGTAAAAAAAACTCAAATACTCAATACAACATGTGCACGTGGCCTCAAACTGTGTGTCGTCAACGCATGATTTTCTATATAGCTGGAGATTATAGTTACCAATGCCCAACAATGAAGCTATTCTATAATCGCCATAAAGATGGAACCCCAATGTCCACCTCTGAATGACAGCCAAATTGGCCCCTGTCCATTAAACAGATATCTATGCATTTATAAATTCTACAAGCAGAGGGGCAAATAAGACATTATGTAAAAAGGTACCATGACAAAGTGAACAACAGCTTTTAGGCTGCGTTCACGCATTTGCGTATGTTATTGAGCTTTTTTGCGCGCGCTTTTTGCTGAGTTTTTTAGCCGCGCAAAAAAGCGCAACAAGATACGCAGGGGCTTTCACACACTGAGCTTTCTTTACTCCAGAAAGTGCAGTGATGTCAGAGGGGAGGAAGAATCCGGCTTGCTCCTCCCCTCTATGACAGCTGTGACAGTCCCATTAGATTCCACAGTGTACAGTATTAATATACACTGCGAAATCTAAATTAAACAAAGCCAAATGTATGAAAAATAAAAAAGAATTGAAAACTTTACCTCTCCGATGCCTTTTTCCCGGTGTCTGGTGGCGAGGCCAGGAGATTTGTGTCCTGCAAGATCCTGCGGTGATGTCAGAGGGGCGTTCCCGGCGCTGATTGGCCGCTCGTGGTCATGTGATATGACCACGAGCGGCCAATCAGCGCCGGGAACGCCCCTCTGACATCACGGCAGGTCCTGGCAGAAGACACCTCTCGCCTGGCCTCATTACCGGACACCAGGAAAAGACGTCGGAGAGGCATTACATTCTTTTTTATTTTTCATACACTTGGCTTTGTTTAATTTAGATTTCGCAGTGTATATTAATACTGTACACTGTGGAATCTAATGGACGGTCACAGCTAATCTAATGGGCGGTCACAGCTGTCACAGAGAAAAGGAAGCAGCAGGATCCTTCCTCCCCTCTGTGACGCCAGAGGGAGAAAACGCAGGAGCAGCTGCGTAAAGAATTGACATCTCAATTCTACTACTGGACTACAGTACACTATTAGTGAATGGCATTTTAAAGGATATGTGTCTTCCCAAACTGACAATATAAACTGATCACAGAGCGTTGTCAGGATGCAGCCTGCTTAAAAATAAATAAAATTGTCATTTCTCCTGTTCACAGCCGTGCATCATCACAGCACAAGCGATTGGTCTGTGCATTGTTGAGGTGCCCTAAGGGGCCAACTAAAATAAAGTTTAAAAAAATGTTTCTAAAAATGTGAAAATCAATCAATAAAAAGTTCAGATCACCCCCCTTTTGCCCCATTGAAAATAAAAAGTATTAAAAGAAAAAAATACACCTACCGTATATACTCGTGTATAAGCCGACCCGTGTATGAGCCGACCTCCCCTACTTTTGCCCCCAAAACCTGGGAAAACCTATTGACTCGTGTATAAGCCGAGGGTGGACCCCAGCACAGGTATACAGCCCCCAGCAGTGTGGTATACAGCAGCAGCCCCAGTGGTGGTATACAGCAGCAGCCCCAGTGGTGGTATACAGCAGCAGCCCCAGTGGTGGTATACAGCAGCAGCCCCAGTGGTGGTATACAGCAGCAGCCCCAGTGGTGGTATACAGCAGCAGCCCCAGAGGTAGTATACAGCAGCAGCCCCAGAGGTAGTATACAGCAGCAGCCCCAGTGGTAGTATACAGCAGCAGCCCCAGTGGTAGTATACAGCAGCAGCCCCAGTGGTAGTATACAGCAGCAGCCCCAGTGGTAGTATACAGCAGCAGCCCCAGTGGTAGTATACAGCAGCAGCCCCAGTGGTAGTATACAGCAGCAGCCCCAGTGGTAGTATACAGCAGCAGCCCCAGTGGTAGTATACAGCAGCAGCTTTGAAGGGAATTTGTCAGGAGGTTTTTACAACCCCATCTGAGAGCAGCATAATGTAGGGTCAGAGGCCCTGATTCCAGCAATGAACTGGGCTGTTTGCTATTATCTTGATAAAATCCCTGGTTTATCTGCTGCAGATGTACCAGTTCTCTGAATGCAGAGCTCTGTATAACCCCTCCCACATCACTGATTGACAGATTTGTGGTCACTGTACATGGGCAGGAAACTAGCAATCTGTGATGGAGGTGGAGTTATACAATGCTCATGGATATATCAGACTATCAGGCACCAGGTTTACTATTCCTCTAGTGATAATCTCCTGCTGCTAAAACTGTGATTTTACAAAAACTACAGCAAGCTGGAATCAAGGTCTCTTGTCTCTACATACTCAGACTAGGTGGTGAAAACCTGATAAGATACCCCTATTAAGTACCTGAAGCAGGCAAACAATTTGTAATTAGTATTTTTACCAGCACATTACACCGTGCTTTACAGAGATATCATCGCTGTTCCCATTGGGGTTTACAATCTAATTTCCCTTTCAAGTACCTTTGGAACATGGGAGGAAACAAACTACCCAAACATGGGGAGAATATACAACCTCCTTGCAGATGATGTCCTTGGTGGGCCCAGGACCCACAAAACACTACAAAGCAACAGTTCTAACCACGGAGTCACTGTGGTGCCCAAAAGGTATGATGTGGATTAGCATTGCAGCTGAACAGGTGGAAGCCAATATTTAGCAATATGCAGCTTAATCCGTCTTCTATATTTATGGTTCCCAGTAATCTTCCCCAAGCAGCAACATCATTGAGTTTTTACACCCTTCCCATCAGGTCTTTGAAATAACATCTATAAATGCAGGTAGAGGTTCCCCCCCAAAGTCTCTTTATGTCTTAGTGTCACGCTGGGAGTGGGGAAGACACCCAGCGTAGGATAACGACGGGGGGGGGGGGGGAATCAGGAGTCCCTAATGCTAAGGGCACAAGAAGGAGACGGTGACCCCTAGACTTCCTAGAGCTGACCCTGTCTGCCCTAACGTCCCTATACAGTCTCCTCAACTGTCGCCGACCACGAACCTCGTCCCTCTCTGATCCTAGATCTATCCTATCTAAGGATCAGATGGAGAGGTTCACTAGACCCCTCCACTATCAACTAAAGACAAACACCAGGGAAGACAGACATTTGGGAAAAGGAAACACTTATCTGACAGCAGAACACAGCAACCTCCACAATCTCAGCTTCTGCTGGAGCAAGGATAAAGTGTGCACAAGGAACTATCACCTGCACCGAGGAAGGGTAATGAACCTCCTTATAAAGGTGGAAGGAGTCTGCTGGGTCCTAGTGACCTACAACATTGGTGGATAAAACCAGACCGAGCGCAAGACCTCCACAGCCGTCTCCCCATAATAGAGAGATCTCATCACACCTTCTCTCCATCAACACAGAAGGTAAATGCCCCTGAAAGAGACGGACCATCCTCCACCATTATGGCTGATGGGCCAAACGCTGGGATCGTCTGCGCGTGGCCTCCACCCTGTCATCCGTGCCACCCGTGACACTTAGTAACTTATAGGAAAACTATCAAATTACAATGCAGGGTTGTGAAACTTTACAAGCAACCCATGGTTTTCCATATTATTGAAGCTTTTGTATGTTTGCTTTCTAATACCATTAGAGAAAATAACAAAAATACAGCATCAGCCTAGTGACAATAAACTAATAAACTTTAAAAATGGTTTCATAAGTGGGTAAAATTGTGAAAACAAACCGTGCAATTTACCTCTTACTAAAAATTCTCTGAGAATGGAGACCTTTTAATTGTCTAGTTTAGTGTTCATTCGCTCATTAGAAAGGTTACCGACCAACTATGCGGGCTACCAGAGGTGGCCGGTTTCTTAGCAAGCTTTTTGCTATAGAGCTTGCAAGCACTGCTCTAAAATGGTCTGATTCCCTAGATCCGGCCATCTTCAGAGCCCCTGCAAAACGGCTTCCCCTTATAGCAACAGAGGGTGCCTTGTTCAGACCAATGGTTCAGGCATACTGCCAATCTGAGCTGTCAATCTGTAAAAATGTACATCCTCTGGAGGGAGAAGCAAGACAGGGAGCAGTATGCTCCTGAAGACCGATGACACCAACCCTTTATACCTAGGCAACCGCAACAGTAAGGTTGGAAAAATACTATCCAAGTGACATTCGAGTTACTGGCACGAGTCTCGGATCATTCACCCGGCACGACCCCTGCCTCTTTGGCTCAGTCGCTGGTATGTTTTTCTATGTTGCTCCACTGCTCCTGTCCAGAGAGGGGGAGGCCATCCCGGGTGAATGATCCGAGACTCATGCGAGTAACTCGCATGTCACTCGGACAGTGTGCTTCAGGCCTAATCTGCAATGCTGGACTTGCAGTAGATAAAAAAAGGGCTAACCATCTATTAAAAAAGGTACTTTTCAAGTAGAACAAAGGCAACACTAAACTTAAAAGGACCTTTTAGTTAAAGCTTTCACCAAAAAAAATTATCTTTTAGAAAGCACACCACTTAGGATATTATGTTGCCAATGTCATACGTAGCGTTTAACTTAGATCCCCCTGGTGATTTTTTTTTTTGCATTTTAAAACATGGCTGAGTTGCTCATACATTAGAGGAGAGGAGGAAGTTTGAGAGGTTTTAGTCAGTATGGTAACAGAAACAAAAACAGAGGCATCTCTGTGGTCTACGGTATAACAATGAACATGGCTACAGTCCAAAACGTGTGAATTAGGAGCTGAAATGTCTCCTTTGTTAAAGTAGGTATCAGTAATCTGCTCCGGACCGGTCAGAGAACTACCAGTGAGTCGAGATCTACTGGTTGCCCACAAAGAACTTACGGTATTTGCCAGATATAGATCGTTCTTAGAAGGCCAAAATAACTATTAGTCACCATTTGCTGTTCAGAAGCCTTCGGGTAGGGCCCCAAGGTACAGCAGATAAGGTGGGGTGAATGAGGATGAGCTTTCATAGATGCACAAAACTGCAGCTGGGAAGAAGCTAAAAAGTAGAAACATGAAAGTGTACCATAAGAAATGTATAACAGAAACACGTGAACCACATCTGAAATTTTTAACCACTGCTGCATGTGGCTTACAAAAACCGATGTAAAAATCTCACAAAATACTTAAAGGGATCCTGTCACCCCCAAAACACCTCAAAAGCTATTAAAAGCTGTCCCTAAAGCATATTCACACTTCTACTCACATTCAAATGCGCGCCTCCCCGCTCTCCTATGCTGGCCGGACCGCTACATTGTGCGGCTGTATGACGCGAATCGCGTCATTTCCGCCTTCGGGCGCACATTTGAATGTGAGTAGAAGATCACGCCTATTGAGGCGTGATATTAGGAATAGGGAGAGCCTGCCAGGGTGACTATGCATACAATAGTCACTAATTAACATGGCTAATGAGGTAGTTTTATAACGTTTATCTTCATTTTCACTAGCTGCATTTAGGAGCTAAAAGGAGTGTAGGGTAAGTGTGAATATGCTTTAGGGACAGCTTTTAATAGCTTTTGAGGTGTTTTGGGGGTGACAGGATCCCTTTAAAGGAAACCTGTCACCCGATTTTAAGGCCCTACACTATCTCTAGCTGTCCCTACACCTTCCTAGCAGCTCCCTATCTATCCCTTTCTTATCTAAAGTGTCCCTATGAAAGAAGTGTAAAATAAGTATAAACTTACTGCAGTCCCCGAGGTTGGGGGACTGGGTAGGCGTGGCCACGCTGTGTTCCTCACTCCTCCGTGTGGTAATGCACGTCCCACTGGGCGGCATTATTCTGGGTCCTCTCTGCCCCATTAATTGGAATCTCCCGCCCTCTACACCTCTTTGCACCGGCCGGGCTTCACATCCGTCGCGATGCATTATGGGCCGTCACGTGATCGGCCCTAGTGCATTATGGGGCCGATCACGTGATCGGCCCCAGTGCATTATTGGCATGATCACGTGATCGGCCCCGACTCCGCGTATGCGCAATGCGCTTATTGAAGCCGGGGCCGATCACGTGATCAAGCCCATAATGCACTGGGGCCGATCACGTGACGGCCCATAATGCACCGCGCCGGATGTGACGCCCGGCCGATGCAAAGAGGTGTAGAGGGCGGGAGATTCCAATTAATGGGGCAGAGAGGACCCAGAATAATGCCGCCCAGCGGGGTGTGCATTACCGCACGGAGGAGTGAGGAACACAGCGTGGCCACGCCTACCCAGTCCCCCAACCTCGGGGACTGCAGTAAGTGTAGACTTATTTTACACTTCTTTCATAGGGACATTTTAGTTAAGAAAGGGATAGATAGGGAGCTGCTAGGAAGGTGTAGGGACAGCTAGTGATAGTGTAGGGACTTAAAATCGGCTTTATACTCACCCTCCAGCATCTTCACTTTTCATTGCCGCCACTCCCGTCGGTCTCAAGCAGTTTGTGACCTGCAGGATCACTCCAGTGAGCTGTTGCTCTTTCTTCAATGCAAGTCTATGAGGCCTCAATCAGGCACTCATACACTTGCATTGAGAGCTTGTGACGTAACTTCTTACTTCCGGACAGTCAGAAGTTACATCTACAAGATGGCGTCGATAAAAGGTGAAAATGCCAGAGGGCAACTAAGATTAAAGCCAGGGATATTAGATTGTTTATTCCATTACTGGAGTAGTGCTTTCAAACAGATGGAGTGGCACTTTAACTCATTCAAGGACATCCTTGGTGGTGCTCTTGATTTTGATGTAAGCTCATGGGCTGCGCTCACATCATTCCATGCACATGTCAGCTGATCTGATCAGCTGACATGTGCAGCTAACAGGTGTGAGTGGATATGAGATCTGCCCGTGCCTGCTAACAGGCACATAATCTGACTAGTTAACTAGTTTGATAGCACAATTTAACAAGCGCTAGCAGGGATCGCGCTGTTGCCCACCGCCGCTGGCAGCCCTGCAGCGTGACCATGAGGAGCGGATGTATTGCCACGCTGGCAGTCCTCTGATGACCCCTGCTCCTGTTATGATGAAGTTCATCTGAATGCAGGCTGACCTCTGACATAAAATTCTGGCTCTTGGAGGAAAAAACGAAAATTGTTGGGTCTGGGCTGTACATCACAATGGTTAGTCTTCATTGTGGCATAGCCAAAACGTGTCAGTTTTTAGAGGGGAGGGGAGGTTTACTATGGATACATTAAAGAGCTTTTATTATACGTCTTCACATTGCTGGATTGTTTTTCGCGGTTATAAGCTTCAGATCTGGATACAGAAACTGATCCCATTCATCTGAACAGAGTGGTTTCGGAAAAAAACTTTCTATAATAAAAACGACAACATGTAAACTGGAAATCTCACCAATGTGCTCCCATTTCCTATCAATTTGTGGGCATTGAAAGCCTTTCATGTAGGTCTGTAGATACAATTCATTAATGTGTCAGAATGAAGCAGCCAAGACGCTTCTATATTCCATAAACAACTTTTTCCGTATACCTGAGAAATCTGTCAGAAGCTTTTAATGCTGATGGGAGGTTTATTTATTCGCACGCACTCTCTTACAACTCCGCCTGCAGAGTGTCAGTAAGTCTCTAAATGAATGCCAAGAGTCTATTGTGAATTTGACAGAGCCATTTACTAGCCACCATCTGTAAACATAGCTCTGGTTCAAGGCCTAATGTACATGCCATCCATGCATCTATTTTTATACAGTGGGGAAATAAGTATTTGATCCCTTGCTGATTTTGTAAGTTTGCCCACTGACAAAGCCATGAACAGTCTATAATTTTAAGGGTAGGGTAATTTTAAAAGAGAATATAAAAAATAAAATCCAGAAAACCACATTGTCTAGATTATATAAATGTATTTGCATTTTACAGAGAGAAATACGTATTTGATCCCTTACAAACCATTAGGAGTTCTGCCTCCTACAGATCAGTTAGATGCTCCTAATCAAGTTGTTGCCTGCATGAAATATTAAATTGACTCCTGGCCACACATTCAATTAATCAGTCAGACTCTAACCTCTACAACATGGACAAGACCTGATGGTGGGTTTACACACACCAATTTATCTGTTCAATATCTGAACAGATCTTTGGTTGCAGTGAAATCATGGACACAAAGTTCCATTTTGTGGCTGTGTACAAATGATACAATGTGTCCATGATTTCACTGCAACCAGAGATCTGTTCAGATATTGAACAGATAAATTGGTGTGTGTAAACCCACCAAAAGAGTTTTCTAAGGATGTCATGGAAAAGATCCTAGACCTGCACAAGGCTGGAATGGCCTACAGAACCAGAAGTACAATGTTGTGTGAGAAGGAGGCAATTGTCGGTGCAATAGTAAGAAAATGGAAGAAATACAAAATGAGTGTTAATAGACATCGATCTGGGGCTGAATGGATAATCTAACCTCGTGAGGTATCCAGGATCATGAGCAAGGTGAGAGATGAGCCTAATGGTGGGTTTACACGCTTCAATGTCGTTCCGATATCGCAACTCAATGGCGCAGGAGCGCGCATTTAGTGCACTTTTCTCCCGCATCGCATTGGATGTTTACACGCTGCGATATCGGAATACAACGTCCGTGCGATGTCTCCGCCTCCCAATCCAGGATCGCACACTTAACATGGGAGTGAATGGGTGACGTTTCAAATCGCATCGTAGTTGGGCGTTTACACAGCACGATCCGCTCCAATCTCCCTTCAATATCGGGGCATTGAATAGCACGCTCATTCAATCCCCGATATCGCATTGACATTGTTCCTGCATCGTATAGGACGTTCACACCATACAACGCAGGCACGATTTCGGCTCCGATGATTGAACCACGTGACTTTTGATTGAAATCGTACTACGATATCGCAACGTGTAAACCCGCCATAAAACTACACAGGGGGAACTTTTCAATGCTCTCAAGGCAGCTGAAACCACTGTCACCAAGAAAACCATTGGTAACACATTACGTCGTTATGGATTAAAGTCCTGTAGTGCCCGCAAAGTCTCACTGCTCAAGAAGGTACTTGTGCAGACCCATCTGAAGTTTGTCAATGAACACCTTGGTGATTCTGGGAGTGCTTCGGAAAAGATGCTGTGGTCAGATGAGACAAAAATTTAGCTTTTTGGCATCAACTCAACTCGCCATAGTTGAAGGAAGACATGCTGCCTAGGACTCAAAGAACACTGACCCCACAGTCAAGCATGGTGGTGGAAACATTAGGTTTGTGGGGGGTTTCTCTGCTAAGGGCACTAGACTACTTCACTGCATCAATGGGACAATGAATGGAGCCAAGTACTGTAAAATCCTGAGTGAAAACCTCTTTCCCTCTGCCAGTACATTATAAATGGGTCGAGGCTGGGTCTTCCAGCACAACAATGACCCACAACATACAGTCAAGGCAATAACAGACTGTCTCAAAAAGAAGCATATTAAGGTCATGGAGTGGCCTAGTCAGTCTCCAAACCTTAATCCCATAGAAACCTTATGGAGGGAGCTGAAGCTCCAAGTTGTCAAGTGACAGCCTCAAAATCGTAATGATTTAAAGATGATTCGCAAAGAGGATTGGACCAAAATTCCTCGACATGTGCACAAACCTCATCATCAACTACAAGAAATGTCCGACTACTGTGCGTGCCAACAAGGGTTTTGCCACCAAGTATTAAAGGGAACCTGTCAGGTGGTTTATGCTCCCCCCACCAGATATCACTGTCTTTACCTGTAGCTTTATAGTCCTAGTCTAATCATCCCTGTCTGAGCTCAGAGTGTAAGGTGAAAGGTGAAAAGAAAGCATTTACACACTTACATTTTCTCATGTAAATGAGGCACAGTCTACATCTTGGAGACTGTAGACTGTCTGGCAGTTTAATAGTTAACATTTCAGCCAAATGTCATAACATGCTGGGAGACCTGATGTGATGTCACAATCAGGTGATTATAATAGGCGGAGCTAAGTCCCCATAGCACAATACGAGTTTGCTCACTTAGCTCCACCCACTGAGGTCACATGATTGTGACATCACATGTCCTTTAGACATGCAAGTTAATGGTGAGTTAACTATTAACCTGCCAGACAGTCTACCACCTCCAAGCTGTAGACTTACATTTCCTTATGTGAAAAAGGCAGTAAGTGTATAAATGCTTTTTTTTTTACGTTTCACATTACACTCTGAGCTCAGACAGGGATGATTAGAATAGTATTATGAAGCTGCAGGTACAAACAGTGATAGCTGGGGAAGTGTAAACTAGCTGACAGGTTCCCTTTAAAGCCCCGGTCTCACATAACGATGTGTCAGCGATGCCGACAACGATCAGCATCGTTGATGCATCGTTGACACATCGTTATCAGGTCGCTGGTGAGCTGTCACACTGACAGACTTCACCAGCGACCTCTGGGCAGCCAGATCGTTGGTACCCAGCGTCCGCTCGTTCCCTGCATCCTGGGAGCGGACGGACGCTGGTAACCATGGTAACAGCGGGTCTCTCCTGCACTTAGAGACCCGCTTGTTTACCATGGTTACCGGCACCCGCCCGCTTCCGAGTTGCGGGGAGCGAGCGGGTGCCGACCTCTCCTATCCTGTCCCTCACTAATTCTCATCTCTCCCTGCTATTTCCCTGTTCCCTATTCTATCCCCCATCCTAAACCCTAATCCTATCCCTCTCCTTGTTCTAAATAAAGAAATCCCCCCCCGAGGCTCACCGGCATCAGAGGCTCCCATACCGGCATCTCTGTAATGGAGATCTCAGGGGTAAAGGACCTATGATGAGGTCAGTATCATGTGACCGGCCTATACTGTACAGTATAGGCCGGTCACATGACTGTGACCTCATTACAGGTCCTTTACCCCTGAGATCTCCATTACAGAGATGCCGGTATGGGAGCCTCTGATGCCGGTGAGCCTCGGGGGGGATTTCTTTATTTAGAACAAGGAGAGGGATAGGATTAGGGTTTAGGATAGGGGATAGAGTAGGGAACAGGGAAATAGCAGGGAGAGATGAGAATAGTGAGGGACAGGATAGGAGAGGATGCACCCGCTCGCTCCCCGCAACCCGGAAGCGGGCGGGTGCCGGTAACCATGGTAAACAAGCAGGTCTCTAAGCCCGCTTGTCACCCTGGATGTCATGTTACAGCGCTGCTGTGCGGCGCTGTGACATGGCGGGGGATCCTGACAGGTCGCTGATCGCTGCCCCCGCCGGTCACACACACCGATGTGTGGTGACCAGCGGGGGGGCCAACGACCAAAAAATGGTCAGGAGCCCTGTGCAACGATCAGCGACCTCACAGCAGGGGCCTGATCGCTGCTATCAGTCACACGCAACGATATCAGTAAGGATATCGTTCCTACGTCACAAATAGGACGATATCGTTACCGATATCGTTATGTGAGACCTAGGCTTAAGTCTTGTTTGCCAGAGGGATCAAATACTTATCTCTCTCTGCAAAATGCAAATACATTTATATAATTTAGACAGGGTCATTCCATGTCAAGTGAACCAATGATTATTACCTCTATATTTTTAATTCTTTTGAGATTTTGTTATTTGATAATAGCATGTCAGACAATGCAAAATGTGAAAAGAAATTTTTTTTTTTTAAATGATTTTCAAAGTTCAGAAAAATGCAAATTTCGCTGTTGCCTGCCTTTTCGTTTCTCCTCATAACTAAGGCTAGGAATAAGATAGAGAGACAAAATAAACACCATTCTACTCAGAACTATACAGGCTTTCATCAGATATGTCACAAGAGGATCTTTGTTAATATTTTACCCATGCGATCGCAAGCGCAAAACTTTAAAACGCATTTCCGAAAAATCGGCGCGTTTTAAATATTTCAAAAACTGCCCATGTGTCTGCTGTGCTCTTAGCCACATATGTACCAAATTTCAAGTTGGGATCGCGATGGGATCATATTTTAAAATATTTTACTATTAATAGCGTCAATGGGTCATTCCATATCAAGTGATCTAAATATGAATATTTTTTTTTACCTGATGTCTTTAGATTTTTTTTATTTTTTTTCCTTTATGAAGTACTACTTTAGTTAATTACAAATTAAAAAGTTTAGAATTTTTTTCTTTATCAGTTAATTTTTTACAGATTTTTAAAGTTTAAAAAAAGTGTGAATTTTGGCCTGGTATGACTTTACAATTTTTTTATCTCAGGCTAGACATAAGATAATGAAGTGGGAGAGGCATCATTTTACTCAGAACGGTAACAGCTTTCATTTGATATGTTACAAGACTATGTTTCTTTATATCAAAATATTCATTTTCTGACAGTATATACTAACAGTATAAATTAATCACATAGCTTTGTCAAGATACAGCCTGTTAAGAAAAAAAAAAAATATATAATATCATACCCCCCCTTCGGTAAGCCATAGGAGGTTCCGGGGGGGGGGGGGGGGGGTAGGGGGGAAGATACATACACACACTAGGTTGAGGGGGGAGGGGGGTCATGTACAAAGGCTGGGGGATATATGTACAAGGATGGGGGCAAATATATGTACCAGGGTGGGGATATATGTACCAGGATTGGAGGGGGGGGGGGGACGGGGGGCCAAGATGTACCAGGATTGGAGGGATCTATGTACTAGGAAGAGGGGGGGGGGTATATGTACCAGGATGGGGGCAAATATATGTACCAGGATTGAGGTGGGTGGGGTGGGGGTAGAGGGGGCTAAGATGTACCAGGATTGGAAGGATATATGTACTAGGAAGAGGGGGGGAGATTATGTACCAGGAACGTGGGGGGGGGGGGTTGTTTGGAGAATATATGTACCAGGGCGGGGGGGATATATGTACCAGGACCTGGGGGGGATATTCTATGTACCAGGACAGGGGGAGGGGTGTTTGGAGAATATGTGAACCAGGACGGGGGGGGGGGAAAGAAAAGGGGTGAAGAATATATGTACCACGGTGGGGATACATATATCAGGATTGGGTGAGTAACATATGTACCAGGAATGGGGGGGGGGGGGGGGATATATGTACCAGGACGGGGGAGGTGGGGGGATATATGTACCAGGATGGGGAGGGCACATATATTGTACCAGGACCCGGGGGGGGGGGGGGGAGAGAGAATATATGTACCAGGATGTGGGGGGGGGGGGGGGGGGGGGGGGTAGGAAGAATATATGTACCAGGGCGGTGGGCCATATATGCTCCCGGATATGGGGGGGGGGGATATATGTGTATATACACACACACACACGAAGGGCCATGTACAAAGGACGGGGGACATGTGCACTAACGACAGACATATACTAATTGTAAGATGGTCACTGCCATTATAAGTCGGACCCCATTTAACAATAACATTTTTCTCTTTTCCTTCACCAAATTTTGGGTGTATTTTATAATCTGGTACGTCTTACAAAGTGAAAAATACGGTAATTTCTTCAGTGGGAGTCAGATCTTAAAAGCAACCATAAATTTAAGACAAAATTTTATGAAAAATTCAGATAAAGGTATAATAAATTTAGTTTATATATAATTAATTAGCAGCATTTCCTCTTTCTCCATATTACTATAAAATATTTCTGACCCTTTAAGGATAAGTTTACTTGACTGTATTTTCGGTTTAAGTGCCGTATTTAGAAAAAAACGGACAACACTTTAAATCAATTAGACTCTTCATAGATCTTATTATATATTAATTTATTAAAAAATAAAGAGTGAAAAGACTGCAACATACACTAGTTTCTTTCATATTGTTGTGTTTTTGCCACCTCAAGTGCAGCGAAATGGGGGACAAGGGTAGGGACCCTTATTCCATCAATGTGACACCTATTGGGTTGCTTACTGTCATTTTGATAAAATCTGTTTCGTCTTCTATAGATCTACTAGTGTCTGAATGTTGAGCACAGTATAACCCCAACCACACCACTGATTGGCAGCTTCCTGCCCATGTCCAGTGTACATAGAAAGCTACCAATCAGATCTAGCATTAGAATTATATAGCATTCATTGGCTACCAGGCAGCAGGTTTACTGGTTTAGCGATAATCTCCTACTGATAATATCAAAACTACAGCAAGCTGACAAGTATGTGACGCACAAATGGAATAAGGGTATGTGAACAAAATCAAGAGTCACAATGTGTTGGACGTAGTGTCTCCGGACCTGAGGGAAGCCGTAGGTGAACACAAGGAGAGCGCAGCCGCCCTGTGCCCACAATCTGCGTTCGGTACAGGGCAGCTTTTCCCTGCATTCACCCGCCAAGATCGCTCCCGACTCTACAGCATTAAATGAACATGCTGTGGAGGTGCACAAGTGCTGCAACTCGCACCGCTGCTGATATAACGCTCCGGAGGGGAGAAGCATAGTAAGCATAGGTTTTCTAGAAATCTCATCCACTAAGCTAGTACTGCACAACGCAGTGTTATGGATGCAAACATGCTACGTCCATAACGCTGTGAACCCTGATCGTGTGCACATGCCCCAAGGGTCCCTTGTCTCTACATTCTGCTCTTCTGATTAGATGGTAAAATCCTGGTGACAGATTCCATTTGGATTCCTAAAGAGCAGCAAACCATTGGGTAATATAGTACAGGTGGAGCAGTGCAGATGAACAGGTGAAAGCGTCCATTCAGTAATTTGCAGCTTAATCTGTCTTCTCTTTGAAAACAAACAGAGCATTTCAGTATTCTCATTAAGCAAATGTAGTCAAAATCTCTGTGCTAACACTGTGCTTTTGCATACAATGTCAAATACCACACTGAATATTTTGCACTAAACCATTGGAGTATTACTGGGAAAATGTTGGCCCTTATTGATCGCTGTGTGCAACTCTAGTATAGAGTCAAATTCTACCAGACTTAAACATGCATAAAAATAAATGGAGTATTGTGCAAAATACAAGTTAACTTTCCTTAATTCATGTTTTCAATCAGCATTATGGGTGTGTGTTTGCTTAACTAGTTGTTTTAGCCTAAGGGTGGGTTTACACGTTTCAATATCGTTTCGATATCGCAATTCAATGGCGCGGGAGTGCGCATTTAGTGCACGTTTCTCCCGCATCGCATCGGAGGTTTACACGTTGCGATTTCCGTACGTCCGTATGAGGTCTACGCCCCCCAACCCTGGAACGATCATTTAACATGGGAGTGAATGGGTGACGTAGAACTTCACATCGGAGTTGGGCTGTCACACAGCACGATCCGGCTCCAATCTCCATTCAATATCGGAGCATTGAATAGCACGTTAATTCAATCCCCGATGTCGCATTGACATCGTTCCTGCATCGTATTGGACGTTCACACCATACAACGCAGGAACGATATCGGCTCCAACGATCGAACCACGTGACCTTTCATTGAAATTGGACGCCGATATCCCAACGTGTAAACTCCTTTAAGGCTGGCTTCACACTGCAGTTTTTCACTGATCAGTGTCCATCAGTGTTTGGGTGCCAAAACCAGGAGTATCTCCAAAACTCAGAACAGGTGTCAATCTTTCAATTATAGTTTTTCTCTGCAAGTTCCTCTCCTGGTTCCCCTCCTGGTTATGGCACACAAACACTGAAGGACACTGATCAGTGAAAAACTGCAGTGTGAAGCCAGCCTAAGTCAATCTGTAATTTGACTTTTCCAAATGTTGCTACCTTTTTAAGCAATTCGTACCAGAGAATCCTAGTGGAGTAGAAAATGTCCAACAGTAAAGGCCACTTCACACACACAGTACGGAGTCATGTACACAGCCACAAAATGGAACAATGTATCCATGATTTCACTGCAACCAGAGATCTGTTCAGATATTGGACTCAGATATCTGTGTGTGTGAAGTGGCCTTCAAACATCACATTAGTCTTTAACCACAGGAAAAAACATAAATAAAATATTTTGTGACATTTTACTCTAATAGGTAAAAAAACAAACAAAAGGAGTGCTTTTGATTTTGCACAAAATTCATCACTGAAAACAGCAATGTATATCACTAGACCAGATAGAGTAGTGTGCATGACCGTAAGTGCAGACCACTTCAGATCAGGCGCAGTGAGCTTTTTTACATTCAATCTTTGTTTATTGAACCAAAACAAACATAAAATAATACAACACGGCATCTCTTTACATCTTAGACGATCACATCTAACATTTTTGCTCATGAGATATCTAAGTTAATTCAAAATCCAATGCATTGTGAGTGTTTGAAGTAGGAGATCGAGGTGACGTTATCTACTAAACGTTAATGAGTCTATGTCCTTCTGATCACCATATTCTCCAGCCCAGGGCGTTAAGTTAGTCATGTTGTCAATATCTGTGATTCACAATCTTCTTTTGATAATAACGCTAATACCTTACGTATTATATATGCCGTAATGCAAATATGTGTAGCTTCTTACAAACATTTGAATATTGCAACTACATTTGTACTTCAAAAAAAGAGAGAAACTATATAAACAATTAACGTACAACTCTCAAACTTGGTAAATTGGAGCATCCTCTGATCTGAAATTTTCAGTATATTCGTAGTTGTTTAATGGAGGGGAAAAAGAGTAGGGGAAAAGAGAAAAGTGGGAAAAGAAGTAAAAGAGCAAAAAAGAACAACCAAAAAAGAAAAAGAGGGGGAAAGACATAGTACAAGTAAGGCGGCCGTCACACGGGACGATTTTTTGCCCGATATCGTTTAAGCGATCTCCTTTTTGATCGCTTAAGCGATATCGGGCAAGATATCGTTGCATGTAATCAAGCGATTTACGATGGTAAATCGCTTGATCGTGACATCGCTGATCTGAGGTTCGGTTCTCAGATCTAGCGATGAACGATGCAACGATCTGCATCATCGTGGTGTATAACACCACGATGATCCATCTCCCTGCGACCGCGCCTATGCTGGGAGATGGTAACTATGGTACACGTCGGGTAACTAAGCGACGCGCGGCGCCTAGTTACCCGATGTGTACCATAGTAACGAGCGAGATCGCTGCTCCACATCGCTGGTGAGTCTGTCTGTGTGACATCTCACCAGCGATGTGAGCGATATTGTAAGCGATTGCGCCGTGCACGTGATCGCTTACAATATCGCTAGCGATACTCCCCGTGTGACGGCCGCCCTAATAGAGATCTCTCTTCTCTCCAGCGCCTCACACCTCATTACCTGTCATTTTTTGTATATCGCCTCTCCCCTACTCTGCCTGTTCTATGAATGCCTCTCCAAAAGACGGGGATCCAAGAAACATCACCCACGAGCTTCAAATGCGCAGAAATCCATCTCTGGCATCGCTGAACTCCGCCGTGAGCTCCTCCATCCGGTAGATCCTATTCATTTCTCCCAACCATTCCACCAGGTTAGGAGAGCACATTGTTTTCCAATACCTGGGATAACCGTCCTTGCTGTTAGGCAAAATCTCAAGATATCGGATTTCTGAGACTTGAAAGATCCTGGCAGTATAGACAAACAGTGCCACCGCAGGTGTCCTCTCGGGTTCCCATCCACTAAGTTTTTTGTATATCTCAAATACTGAATGCCAAAATGGCAGTGAGCTTTTTTGAAGATGGGGTGCATGCACCTGGCATCAGGGAAGCTTAATGCTGAAAGGTACAAAGCTATGCAGCTTTGTATAGCAAATCTGATGATACGGTCTGTGTAAAGTATGTTATCACACCCACAGAGGTAGAATAACTGGCTCAGAGGGCAAACTAGCTGGGGGAATGAACGCCCCTGCGACTAGTCAAAGCCCTAATTAGAATTTCATAAACAGTCTTTAGAAATTCGCTCTCTAAAGATCTGTCTATGGATGCTACTATATGAAGGCACTGTTATGGTGGGTTTACATGATAGGATATCCTGAACAATATCCTTGAAACGTCACGGATTAGTGATCGTTAAAAAGATATCGTTTGTGCGTCCTTGCGTGTAAACAAACGATATATGATGAAAAAAATCGTTTAATGTTCATCCTAGATTTGAGATCCTGACCTCAAATCTATCGTTCGTCGTCCAATTAACGCTGCTTGAAGAAGCCACACCATTCAGTGTGACAGCTTTATTAACGATCTCGTTCAAAAATCTCCTATTCCTGCCACTTTAAAAAAATCGTTCAATACTTGATCTCCTATTTAACTGCTGCGCTGCCAAAATGGATATCGTTAACGATATCCTTGTGTGTGACAACGCACGAACGATAATTCTATATCGTTCGTACGATGTATGTCACGTGACTTTACTAAGGATATCGTTCAGGATATCCTTGCATGTAATGCCACCATTAGGCAGAGAGTATAAGATTCTAGATATGTGCACAGAACTACTCATGGTTCTGTGTGGCCAGGGTACCCAACAGGATCCCTTTAACAGCACCTGCAAGCTCTGATCGTGGTGGTTGCAGTCCTTGGGTGTGGGAATACTTCTAAAAGTTGCCAGCTGATAAATCAGTGTGCAGGCTCCGCAGTAGCAAAATAAGATGTGGTTGTCACAGCTAAATCAGACTAGGGAACTACGGCTCTACATCAGTATATAAAGAAGCCAGTAACATGAAAAAGACTTCTCCTTACAAACCTCTTTGTCGTAACTACCGTATATCACAAGAAATTGTACATGGCCAGTATCATATATTGCTTGTCATACTCCCAATTCCGACTCCTCTGCACTGTCACATATGCATACCGGATAGTGTGTTGAGGAAATAATAACTCAGCAAGTAATCTGCTTATGTGCAAACTCTCCTCCGATCAGATAAAACAGCTGGTGATGCAGTCACCACTGTACAACTAGGTGAATTCCACAGCCTGTTACTAAATGGTGGCATGTGCTCAGGTTTGCTGGACAGAGAAATCTAACAGACAGACAGTATCTGTCACTGCCCAGTGGGTCAATATTTTGAAAGGCAGAGATACACCTCTAGAAACCAGGGGAAGGGGTGAAAGTCTTCTTGAATGGGTGCTAGGTTTAGTTACAATGCCTGGCTACAATTATCCACCTCCTCATCATCTTCAAGCTAGATGTGGAGACCGACATTCAAGTTATTCCAGGCACAGGCAGGAGAAAAGGGTGAAAGTGGTAAATTTAGGATAAGGATGCTGGTTATGATGACCAGCTATCTCAGTTGAGCAAAATGTGAACAAATGGAGATGTTTGCAAATATGGCAGGCTGCATGCTCAATTCCTTGTGGCCTGATGGCCATATTGTTAGCATCAAGTAAACAGAAGACTACTGAATCCCTTTTGTTTTAGACCCTTGATATATAAGCTGAATTTGGAAATATTTACTACCGTAGTTCTGACAGATAGTCAAAATTAATGCATTTCCAGGGAAAACAACAGTAGTAACATGTATATATGACCTGTCGGAAAAGCGGATTTATCATTTGCCACACCAACCTGACAAACAACAACACTCAAAAATGCACCTAACAATCAGGTTCAGCCTTACCAGGACTGAGTCATAGCTGTGCCAAATGCCCTGAGCTACTGACCCCCCCCCCTAGTCTTTCGGTTCACCAGCGTGAGTAGGACATGGGCATATTGGCTTTTCCACCTTACAGTATACTGTCAGAAAGGGTATGCAATGTAGTACTTTGCATTGTTACATCCATGAAGAACATTGTCCCCCACAATTGTGGAAAGCTCTTTTGGCACTAGTAAGGCATGGATCAGCGTGGATTATCATTCACCTTTGACTGATCACCGATAGTATCTGTTTTCCCGGTCCATTACGATGTATACGGTTTTGCTCCTTTATTTCCAATACATCCACACAGCCCGGCATCTCCTGTCTCTCCCCCATGGTAAATCAGTATAGTGTTGCTGCCAGGGCTTGTCCTATACACTCAAACGTCTCCTGTTGTCCATGTGTAGACAATGATACTGCCAACAACCTCCTGTCTGGTCACCGGGTTCTATACTGTTACTCCGAACTATTGGAGAACTTGGGAACATACAAACTAATTCCTTTGCAAAGTAAAAAACCCAACATCAGTGAATTTCAAGAGTCTGAACTAAAGATTGGCTCATCTCTATTTGTCTCATCTTATTAAAGTAATAAAATTAGAAAGTGCTTATAAAACAAATAACTTTGCAATTTACAGCTTATTAAAAATCCTCAATGTTCTCAAGAATGGGGATTTTTCAGTCTGCAGTGTACTGCTTGTTGCCATGTTACAAGCCACATCAAAAATGACCCTTCTCCTAAGCAGGGAGCACTCGCCTGCAATCTGTTAGCTATGTAGATTGCAAGTGCAATAGAAAGGTCTTGAACTGGGAATTTTCTAGAATGAGCCCCAGCAACTAGGAAGCCAAGAGGAAGGGAAGCAGTCCACATCTGAAGATAATAGCAATAATAATAATAATTTTTTTTTTTCTTTGCTTGTCTGCTGTACAAATATGCTTTATTACTCATTCACGTCAGATCAAGAGCTACAGGACGCAGTGATTGGTTGCAGCCCGACAACATTCTTGAGTTGAGAGTTGATGACAACGGCACCACTGCAGCAGCCAACCACATACGCTGTATTAGTGACATCACGGCTGCAGCCAATCGCATATGCTGTACTTGTGACATCATGGATGCAGCCAATCACATATGCTGTACTTGTGACATCACGGCTGCTGCCTATCACATACGCTGTACTTGTGACATCATGGATGCAGCCAATCGCATACGCTGTACTTGTGACATCATGGATGCAGCCAATCACATACGCTGTACTTGTGACATCACGGCTGCTGCCTATCACATACGATGTACTTGTGACATCATGGATGCAGCCAATCGCATACACTGTACTTGTGACATCATGGATGCAGCCAATCACATACGCTGTACTTGTGACATCACGGCTGCTGCCTATCACATACGATGTACTTGTGACATCATGGATGCAGCCAATCACATACACTGTACTTGTGACATCACTGCAGCTACCAATCACATATGCTGTACTTGTTACATTACGGCAAGAGGGAGGAAGGAAGTAGTTCACCTGCAGTGAGCAACCCAAAAGGAAAATAAAACCTGGAAAACCCCTTTAACACTTCAGGACTTTTGGTTTCTTTTGTAATCTAGTTTTTAGTTCTGAGCATAAAACAGTTTACTTGAAATAAATCCTACAAGCACCATGTGATTCTCAAAGAATTAGATCCGTTACATAATTCTGATCATGATTTAAAATCCAAGTCTAGATCAATTCCTAGAAGCCTGTAGCCTCCAGTATTTAATAAAAAAAAAAAAATTGGCAAAGTAGAGAACACTGACAATTCTATTATCTATTTTATTTTAAGGCAGGTTTTCTGTGCTACTGAAGAATCTGAATACTAAAGAGAATGTTATTCCATTGGTAGGCATTTGAGTCTAAAGGTACCGTTACACACAGAGATATATTGCTTGCAACTCACTGGCTGCAGTGAAATCATGGACACATTGTTCCATTTTGTTGCCACGTACAAATGTAACAATGTGTCCATGATTTCACTGCAGCCAGTGAGTTGCAAGCAATATATCTCTGTGTAACGGTACCTTCAGACACTAAACCTTACATAGCTTTGTAATAGCTTCAGAGCTTTTTGCACTGGTATTTAAAGGGTAAATGTTAAATAATAAATTTAAAGTATAAATTGTAATGTGCATTTTCACTGCCCAATTATCGCTAGTAAGAACACTTGTTTCAACAATCGATGCAGTCTAAACAGACGGATGATCAATTTGATGGCTTGAGCTATTGGTTCGCCCAAAAGATCATCATTCTCAGTCCTGTGTGAACAACTGCAGCCTGTGCACAACGAACGCTCTTCCACTGTGAGCATCTGAAGTGAGGTCCACCTGTGTCACAGGATCACAGGAGGATCAGTGATAAGTGGTGATAAGCCTGCAATGGACGGAGGGCTGGAGTGTAAACTCGGACACACACAGGACACCTGACATACCGCTATCAGTATGCATGATGTCAGGTGTCCTGGGGCTGCAGTGCTAATAGTGGCAGGGAGGCAAAAAGGTTTTTGCTTAGAGCAGAGGTCCCCAACTGCAGTCCTTGAGGGCCACCAACAGGTCATGTTTTCAGGATTTCCTTAGTATTGCACAGGGTATGGAATCAGCTCCTGTGCAGGTAATTACATTATCACCTGTGCAATACTAAGGAAATCCTGAAAACTTGACATGCTGGCGGCCCTCGAATCCTGGAGTTGGGGACCTCTGGCTTAGAGCCTACAGGGAGTAATAAAAATAACCCAACCCCACAGTGACTCATCTTCATTTTCTCCCCTCTGTGCTATAACTTTCATAAACCTTTTCTCTGCAATCAAAATTGAATCACTGAAGTAAAGGTATGGTTGACCTCAGTATCCCAGAGCCTGTAAGGCCACTGGCTTCACTTTATAGCCCTAAATCCTGCTGGTTGGTTCCTTTAAGTCTTCGCATGATCTGACAATTGCAGCTATTACTACAATTGTAGCATACCATGCCAACTTTAATGTAAGAGATAGAAGTACATTTCTTTGAAAAAGGGGATCTCTGCCAGAAGGTATAAACCACAAAATTGCTGGATGCAAAGCACCAAGGTTTATCCACAGTATAACCAGAAAGTGACAAAGTTTTAGCACACTGTCAACAATGATATTCTCTGAAAAGAAGGCACGCCTATGTAAACCACCCTAACCATTGTCAGAACACTGACAGTTCTGCTCTATCTGATGATCTAAAATGATAACACGGAGCTCTGAAATTCTACAGCTAAAAACTAAAGCTGTTTCAGGGGTGACACAAGGGAGAGGGAATTTCATTTCTATTCTCAAGGTAAATAAAAATGAACTCTCTTCTAAAAATTCCCACTTTATTCACTGAATGAGTAGATGCCACCATGAAGTTAGCAAGCAAGGTATAAATGGTAAACTACAGTCTTAGGGTATGTGCCCACTAGGCGTTTTTGCTGCAGTCCTGAACGCAGGAAAACCTGAGGATCCTAGAGTCCTTGACAGGAGAAATGCTAAAATCTTGTCTGCGTTTTTTGCGCGTTTTTGGTGCGTTTTTGAAGCTGCGTTTTTGTAGCTGCGTTTTTCCAGCGTTTTTCCCATTGACTGCACCAAAAACGCACAAAAGAATTGACATGTCCATTCTTTGCTATCCGCACCAAAAACGCAGGTATTTGACAGTTCTTGACACTTGCAAAACTAGTGTGTGGGCACAGCGTTTTTGTAAAACCCATAGGTTTTGCTGGGAAGCCCAACCGCAGGAACAGATTAGCATACATTAGCATAAAACCAATGGTTTTCTGCAAGCGAAAACCGCAGCAAAAACGCCCTGTGGGCACATACCCTTACTATGCCTTATAGAAATCTTAGTGTATTATGTAAATGAGTATTTTGACCACATCATTTGATGCAGATTTTCCAATTCCAAGCTGTATAAAATGTGAATGCTTATTGAAATAAGCAGATCAGGTCACGTGTATTTGTGTAATGAGGGAGGGTGTGACCTAAAAATATTAACATCCTTTAACACGGTGTGCAGAATTATCAGGCCTGTTTCAAATTAGCGTTTGTGACGCTTGTGTAGGCAGGCATCACAAACACATGCATACTGCGTCCCTATGTTTAACATGGGGACGCATGGTACCTGCTTTTGGCTGCATTCACATGCCTTTGCATGCATTTTTTGTAGGTGCCCTTCAAATGCAACATGTGCGTCTGAGGATGCTTGCTTCCTACGCAAGCATACCGAAGCGCACGGACAATGCATACAGCTCAATGGAGCCGCACTGCCATCCAGATATCACCGCAGCCAAACGCAGTCAGTCTCTCTCTCCTTCCTGACCGCTGTAATGGCTTTCTATGGGACGGCAATGTCAGTTTAATACATTTCTATGGACTTCTCTCTCTCTGCCCACAGCCGCTGAATACACGCTGCATATGGCAGAGTCTGTGTGCGTTCGTGTCTGTGTTTGCGCAAACGTGTTCAGACGCATGAGGCACGAATGCCAATGTGAAGTCGACCTTTGTTTCCCTCAAATAAAATGTGGCAAAATTTTTTTTTACCAGACTGAAAAGCAGCACTCTTAAAACTACCAAGATATTATGGCGTGATCACCGAACCATCAAAAGATTTGTTGCAAATAGTGAAAAGAAGAGCAAAAACATATGGGAGAAAAATAAAACACACATTAAAGGCCACGTTACACACATCGATATCTGTTCAGATATTGGTCACAGATCTCTGGTTGCAGTGAAATCATGGACACATTGTTCCATTTTGTGGTTGTGTTCAAAATAGAGCAATGTGTCCATGATTTCACTGCAACCAGAGATCTGTGACCAATATCTGAACAGATATCGGTGTGTGTAACGTGGCCTTAACCGTCAAAGATTTGAGTAGAGTCAAACATGAAGTGACCAGGAAGCCATTATCCTCCAAAGCTGCAATCTCCCAGAAGTACAAGTTGTTCAGTGCTCAGATGCATGGTCAACATAAAAGAGGCTGAAACCTGAACTCCACTGAACAAGACACACAAGTGAAAAATGTCAAGACTGGGCAAAAGTATACTTGGAAGACAAGTTTTGCAAAGGTTTACATGGACTGATGAGGAGAGTAACTCTTGATGGAGCATATGGATAAGGCCGGCTTCACACCACGGTTTAATCCGATCCAGGGCTGTCATGGTCACCCCTGACAGCCCCGTACCGGATTTGGACACAGAACCGGAGGGCCTGGTCCGGTGGGCAGCCGGATGGCTCAATTACAGCAGCAGCTGCTGATGATTCAGGACCACGGCTCACAGGGAGCGAGCCACGACGCTCCTGAACTGTTAGCAGGTACAGCTCCATGGTGCTGAAGTTCAGCGCCGAGCAGCACTGACCTTCAGCACCCGGCGTCCGGCTCCCGGGTGTGGCTCTGGTGCGATCCTGTGCCATAGACCCCCATGTTAGGGGGCGCTGGATCGCAAAGGACCGGGAGTATCCGGGATAATCAGCATTTTTCCCCTGCACACAAAAATGGTGCATGCTCCAATTTTGTGCCCAGGAGAAAAATACCATTCCTCCCGGATTCTCCCAGACACATACAAACCGGATAGCAGAGAGCTGCCATCCGGTTCTATTCACCTCCATAGGATACTATGGGGCGAAAATCCGGTCCGGGGCTGTCCGGTTTACACCGGACAGCCCCGGATCGGATTATACCGTGGTGTGAAGCCAGCCTAAAGGCCACTTCACATGCTAGGATATCGTTAACGATATTGTTGAAACGTCACGGATTTGTGATCGTTCAAACTAGATCGTTTGTGCATCGTTGCATGTAAACGAACGATGTTGGCAGGATAAATCGTTGGATCGTTCAGCAAAAATTTGAGATCCTGACTTCAAATCTATCGTTTGTCGTCCAATTAACGTTCTTCTATTCCTGCCGCTTTTTAACATCGTTCAATCGTTCTTCTCCAAGTAGCTGGCGCGTTGCCAAATTTAAGATCATTAACGATATCCTTGCTTGTGACAACGCACTAACTAGGTCGGAAGGATTGCGTTCACGTGACATAGCGAACGATCTCGTTCACCTATATCCTAGCGGGTGACGGTACCTTAAGATCAATACCTCCAGCAAATGCCTCACAGTCCTCCACTGCTTGGCTGCCCATAATGGCCTTAGGCTGCCTTCACATTTGCGGACCCCTCCGCCGCGTTCTGCGGTGGGGTCCGCAATGTGACCGCAGCGGCCGCGAGCTCCTATCTTTATAATGGGAGCGCACGGTGCTGCGCTTGACAGCGCATGACCGTGCGCACCCATTCACACCCATATGTGATCTGTGCGCAGGAGACTTTGCAGGAGATATCGTGATCGATATTGAAGCGTGTGATGTGGCCTACAGACTCCATGGATGGAAGGCTTATGACTTATTGAAAAAGAATAATGACCATTAGTCACAAAAATTCTTTTTACATTGGAAATTTAATTTTATACATTTTGAGTTGTTTCTTTTCCTCTGTTAAAGTGATAATAATAACTAAAGTGTAGGCACAACTTTAGATTCAGCACGCAAAATTACTACATTTTACTCACGAATAGTCCGTGATTTATTAACTTATGTATTTCAAAAGAGTAATAGGTATTTGTGTGAGCGCTGGGGAATCAACCGGCACCAAGGCTATTATGAATAGTTACCTCTCGGCTTTATTTGTACAATACAAGGGCAGGGTCCTTTAGGCCACAACGCGTTTCTACGCTCTCCAAGCGTCTTCCTCTTGTGATTTATTAACTTGACCACCTTTCTCACCTCAAAGAGCACAATAAATTACATATATTGACGTAAATATGAAGTTTGTCAAAATTGGAGACATCTCTGCTCCAGAAAAGAGGTGTAAATTCTTAAATTCCCCCATGATGGTGCTTTGTGTTTAAGGCTGGTTTCACACTGCAGGATTTTCCCTGATCAGGTTCCATTTGGTTTGTGTGCCAAAACCAGGAGAGGAACCAGAAGAGGAACTAGCAAAGAAAAAAACTATAATTGAAAGATTGACACCTGTTCTGAGTTTTGGAGACACTCCTGGTTTTGGCACACAAACTGGATGGACACTGATCAGTGAAAAACTGCAGTGTGAAGCCAGCCTTACAATAGGGTTTGATACTATGAGTACATTACAGTCAACAAGTTGAAAAAAGTATAGTTTGCAAATTAAATTAATGTTTAAAGAGTTTTTCCTCTACTAAGGTGACCCTTTTCTATTGTCCTCACTATTATTATTATTATTATTATTATTTATTTATATAGCGCCATTGGGTTCCATGGCGCTTTACATCAGGATGAGGGAGACAAGAACAAGTACACTAAATCTAGGCGATCAGGACGTACAGGTACAGGAGGGGCAGGGACCCTGTCCACGAGGGCTCAACTATTCCTAACTTACTTTCCCAATTTACTTTTGCTACCTACCCTGCTCCTGTAAGCGTCTCTCTCTGTGTCTCATAAATAACTTTATTGTTGTTCTAGCTTTGATCCTTCCGGGTTCCAGACCGGAATTGGACCAACTAAGCAGGGCACCTTCACTGGGGACCCGAGAGGAGAGTGAAGTCTGATCTGGGCATGTGTGCACAGACTGCTGTCATTCACAGAGCATCAGCCCGACTAGTGTTGTACCCTAGGATCAAAGCTACAACAATAAAAAAGGCATTTACAAGCCTCAGATAGATCAGCTTACAGTGGCAGGGTAGGTAGTGGAAGTAGATTGTAAAAGTGTTAGTTAGGAAGAGTTAGGACAAAAAAAAGGGAATGATCTTAGTAGTGGAAAACCTCTGACGACTGTATCCAAAGAATGTGGTAATTCCTACTGAGAATGATTCTTTCAACTATTTGTTTCCACTACTTATAACAAAGTTTCCAAGAGAGCAAGGAGTGCGTAATCGAGCACACATTAGATAAAATTATATATATCTTACTATATTTCAGAAAAAAGAAGGTGCCACTCACAGTGTTGTATGCAATCCTTAATTCATGCAGCCCCGCAGGGTTACACGAATAAAGGATTGCATACAACATGGTGAGTGCCACCTTCTTTTTTGTGCACCATAGTAAGAAGTTTAGTTCTTGAATTGGCGAGCAACACTGTGCCCCATACACCACCAGGGGATTATATATATATATATATATATATATATTTATTTATTTATTTATATACACTTTGTTTCTCCAAAAATAGGGCACACCCTGAAAGTAAGGCATGCTTGGTGGGCGCCCTGCTCCTAATATAAGGCACCCCCCGATTATAAGGCGTACCTTCTCAGCATGCCACCGATCACAAGACCGGGGCATACATCTGTGTCTCGCTTCCTGCTGTCTGGTGCCCACCCCTCTGTACCGCTCTTCTGCCGCTGGAGTGCTCACAGCCCAGGAGCGCAGCCGTGAATCACAGCGCAGAAATCATGGGCCAGTAGCCTCTGATTGGCCCAGGGCTGCTGAGCTCTGATTGGCCCAGGGCCCCTGTACTGTGCACCACCAAAGCTGCACCGCAGAGGAAAGAAAGTGAAAATAAGGAAGTACAGTAAGAAAGTGAAAGTGTGTGTGTGGTGTGTGTACACACATGGGAGGCTGCAGTGGGATATGGTACTGGGATGGGAGGCTGCTGCAGTGGGATACGGTACTGGGATGGGAGGTTGCTGCAGTGGGATACAGTACTGGGATAATGGGAGGCTGCTGCAGAGGGATATGGTACTGGGCTGGGAGGCTGCTGCATGGGGTGGAAAATGGAGGACTGTGGACTGTTTCATGCCTGCTTGGCACTTCTACAACCTGTTGTCCTCCATCTTCCACCCCCTCCCTGCATTTGTAAGCACAATAAAGGAATGAAGGCTGGTTTGCATTAAAAACAGGCGAGGGTCATTCCTTCTGATGATCATTTATAGATTTACTTGCACTTGGATGCGAGCAACACCTGTGTATCGGTGTAAGCAGTCTGAGCCTGTGTGGTCCGATTGGATTTTGGTGCCCCGTAGTCTGGTGTGGTGCCTGGCTGCTCTTATTTATGGACTATGAACATAGTTTTATTCAATCCAATGAAGTAAAGAATGCAAAATGTAAAAACAAGACAGCCTGCGCGTTTCAAACTGATATCTTAAATGTAAAGTAGGAAGAAAAGACAATCCAGCGTGGTTTTGCAAAGACATACTGATAGGATGTTTAGATTGTGAGCTTCAAAGGGGACAGTGATGCAAATGTATGTAAAATGCTATGGAATCAATAGCGCTATATAAATGAATAAATATTACTATTATTTATGATTACGGTAAATTGTTATGACTGTATTATGTAATAAATTTGGTATTTATTTGTTCATATATTTGATGATATATGTAAAGAGACATTCCTCCCCATTTTTAAGAACCACCTTATCTTTTGTATATTTTAAAGGCCTGTATGCTGTAACCCTGTTATTTAAGTCTACCATGGAACGTTCCTGTTGAAGGCTCTCTAGCATCTCACTCTGGTATATTCTCTGGTGGGTACATTCTGGATTGCATGCCTGGGATGCCAGCGTTGGTGTGTATTATGGAATTTCCTGTTATAGGTTTCCTTAAAATAAATAGTATGGAAGGTTCATTGTTCGGACCACTGTTAGGCCACAACTTGACAGCCCTACTCTCTCCCCTCTATTGGTCCAACATCAATCACCCGCTTCAGTTGACTGAATTACTGGCTCTAATTATTTAAGTCTGTTTCCTACCCCTGGCTACACTCTACACTGACCGGTTGATATGGAACAAGTAGCAGGTCTATAAACTCTTGTGTATTGTGAATGTATTGCCTTCTCTGGGCACACCCACCTTAAAAGGTTTTTGGTTGTTGCTTTCTGGGGATTGCTGGCTACCTTGTATCCCCCTCTCCTACATTCAGGGACATAATACCTACAAGATACCACTTTATTGCAATGTACTGTAAGTGGGAAATAAGTGCCCAATTGACCTAACTGGTCAATCCAAGAACAGCCAGAACCTCCACCAAAAACAGCCTTGGTAATCTAGTTGTGTGCGATGTGAAAAAAAGTGATGGTTCATAAATTTCCATGTCTAATTTTGGTCCATATGCGATTCATTTGTATAATTTGCATAGGAGGTGTACACATGCATGTTTGAGTTTCTATTTGCCATTAACAAATCCAGTGAATAATGGAATATGCATCTGTGTCTTTTTCCAAACACGCCTTTTTCCAAAATAGGGATGCAAAAATCTTTGTGCGTTCAGTATGTATGCATAGTAAACAGAATGTGCTGATCGACAACTCTCGAAGACCTAGTAAAGGTGTAAACATATGGTGCAGGTACACAAGACAATAGGTTTCATCAACCAGAAAGACCATTTTAGAATGACCAAAACTGTCATCAATTCATTTATATACATTACATTACTGTAATGATGTTTAGGCTGTGGTGTAATAAGTGATACAAAGTAAGATTTTTTAAAAAATTAGTGTTTTGCTTATTTTAAACAAAATGCCAAAATTAGAAACCTAAATCAAACCAATATTTGGCAAGACTACCCTTTGTCTTCAAAGAAGCATCAAAACCATCAATTGCAGGTACACTTACATAGGGTGTGGAGACACTCAGCAAGGAGGTTGTTCCAAACACCTTGGAGAACTACCCACAGAGCTGTGGATGTAGGTTTGCACACATCTATCTCTCTATGTAATCGAAGATACTCAATGTTGAGATCAACGTAAAGAAGAACAAGGAGTCCTGGCAGTGAAGAAAGTTCTTAAGTTACATTGGTTGCGTGGAGTTGTTGTCCTGCTGCAAAATAAAATAGTATCCAGATAGACACATTCCAGATTGTATCCTCATCCACCATATAGTACTAACACCCTGATCTCAATATCAGGTTTGTGTGGGATCAAATAAAGCGTCAAAAGGATTTGGGAAAACATACATTCACAGAACACAGAACTGTGGGTAGCTCTCACAAATGTTTAAAGCATCGCTCAGGAATTCCTTAAAAAAATGTGTGAAAGTGTACCTAGAAGAAGTGATGTTTGATGCCATTTTGAGGGGGGGAAAAAACGGTGGTCACACCGATTGTTTCACTTTAATCAATCCACAAAATGTAAAGTAAATGTATAAAAAAAAAATAAAACTATTAACACTTATCGTAATGCATTATTACTTTACGTTTTTTCCACACTTGCCTGGGTCTCTTGCACAGTACCGTACAGTATAGCGATTGTTTTTATCTTGGCAAGCGTAGATGTTGTTTGAGTCAGACCTTGAAGCCCAAGAAAATATTTAAAATATGGAGTCCTGCTACCTGTGATAGGTTTCTCCACAAACTAAATAAGCACAGCTGCTCTCTAAATGTATATAGGATCAGGACTTTCACACATTCCAAGAGAGGCCCTCTGTCAATCATAGGCTTCTCATTCTACCCGCTCACTGGCTGAACACCAGAGAAAGGTGTCAATAAGTCAGTTGGAGGAGTACCCAATAAAAAGAAATATATAGTGTAGTCCCTTTTCGGGGTCTAGTGGGGAGACAAGAGAGAGGGGGCGCAGATATAAGTGTGTAGGGTATAACAGAGGTGGCCCAGAATTGTTTTTGGTGCTGCTCATATCAATCCTATAATAAGTACAGTAGACACTACATCCTCTCTGGATATCCTTCTTTACTATATTATCATGGAAAGGGATTTTTGCAAATATTAATGGAAAATGCACTAACATAATAAACACCCATTTCATTATAATATAGCATTTCCTTCACTTTTTAGAATAGTTATTAACTACAGGAATGTTTGAATTGTGCAGCACTAAATGAGTCGACTATGCAAAAAGCAGCATTATCCCAGGTGCTTGTGTATGTATAAAAAAAATTTTTTTTTAAATAAATAGCATGCTACTTGAAAATCCCCTACTAGAACTAACATATCGTAGATCCAACAAAAACGTCTCAATCATGTGCGTCAGTACAGAATGTGGAGATATCACTAATCCACAAGCTGCAGGACCACTGAGGCCTGTGATCGGAGGCAGCAGTCTGGTGATTTCAGCAAACGTATCAGAAAAACATCCATTACTGCGACATTTAAGCCACCAGACTGCTGCAACGAAACATAAGCTGCAGTGGTCTTGCAGTTGGTGGAACCGTGAAAACGCTACCTACTGAGCCAGAGAGAACTGCTGGCCAGCTGCAATAGATCCAGGTGGGTGCTAATAGGAGAGCATTAAAAGAAATCTGTCAGGTCAAAAATCTGTATGTAACCAATATCATTTTTTAATTCCTTTCATTAAGCACGCTTTATTCATGTATTTCTATTATTTATCCTTCCCTCCCATCCTCTGTAAACTTCAAAATAAAAGCTTCAATCCATCTGTCAATCACAGTAAGTTCTCTGCTGTCCACTCCCCAAGGAATGAACATTCATGCATCACTACACTGCCCTGTCCTCCTCTCTAATCTGTCTATTGTGTGACTCATTGGCAGGGCTGTGGAGTCGGTAAGACACAGTTGCGACTCAGACTCCGACTCCTGGATTTTATCAGGTTCCGACTCCGACTCCTTCATAAATGGCCACTTCGTAACAATAAATTTACTGTTGTAAAATATTAACATGGAGCTTATTCAGTTTCTCACCATCATATAAATAATCAGACCACTTAGAGCAAACACTATATTTATTAGATACAATTAGAATATACCAAATAACTTTTATAAACTTTTCAAAACTGTAAGTAAATTTCAATAAACCCTGTTATTCTGTTAATAAGAAATCTATACATTTGTCCTCAGAAAAAGTATAGCCTCTGTCAGATCCTCCTTCATGGATGCCCTCAAGTCTCTAATTATTTTGAGAGCAGAGAACAACCTCTCTACACTAACTTGGGTTGGTGGCAAAGCAGTAACCACTCGGGCAACATCTCTGACAATGTCAGGATACAGGGGAATCGCTTGTTGCACTGTTATTTTTGATGAACGATCAAATTTCTCAATCTCTTTTAGTGCACATGAAAAATTCTGCTGAAATGTACTGGCTGTGTTCTTTGATGGGGATGACTCTTCCATGCGGGAACGCTTTGCACGGTCCTTCTGATCCAAATATTTTTCGATATTAAATTCTTCATCAGTTGATGATGAGGGTGAAGATGTGGCAGGACGATCAAATTCTTCTTGTTCCTCCTGACTGTTTTGCAATCGTTTCATCCTTACTGCTATTTCAAACAGAGCTTCTTTTCCTTTACTCAGCTGTTGATCATCAAAAAGAATCCGATGCATTGGGTCTACATAAACAGCTGCCAAAAGAATGTTATTTTGTAATAGTAGCTCCTCTCTCCGTTTCATTGATGTAGCAATGCCACTTGCAATTAACCCTCCTCTTTGGGACAGGCGAAGCATCAGGTTCCTCCACTCCTTTAAGAAAATACCTGGAGTTAAGTCCTCTGCTTGTAATTTTTTAGTCACTGTAAATGGGTGCTCTAGCAATTTTTCCAGCTCAGTCACCTGATTCCACTGACTTTCATTTAGCGTCAGTTGAGGGTTAGCCATGTCTACAAGAAAGGTTTTCAGTTCAACCAAGCGCTGAATCATTAAGTACTGCCCCATCGTGTGGCTTGATCAATAATTGCCCCTTTTCCAGCACGTCTCTTCAAAATTGAGTCAACTTTAGGGGTTCTGGCAACAGTAGCCAATTTTCTCACCTTGCCAATCAGTGCAGCAGCATGTCCTTCTTGCAGACTGTCTCTTTTAGCCAGCTGTAGCGTATGCACAACACAGCGCATGTGATGAATGAAAGATCGCATTGACACAGTTTCAACAAGATCATCTAAACTATCATGTAGCAGTTCATCTGAAGCAACTTCAGTTTGCTCCTCAGTTATACTGTGTTCCTCTATTTCAAACATTTCTGTGTCCGTGGACCCATAATGTTCTTCTAGCTGCTGGTCACCATCATTACTCTCATTCATTAGCTTAATAGTACTTATCATATTTGAAGCATTGTCAGTTACGACAGAAAGAACTTGCTCTTTTTTAAGTTCATAGTCTTGCAGAACCTTTTCCACCAAGGCCTGGAGAAACTCACTGGTGTGATGAGCTTTGGTGTCTTTTACTGCCAATGTTTTGGTAATTATTTCATTTTTGTCACAAACAAACCGGACATTGATGGCAAAATAGTTCACTCTGTGACGTGTGCAGGCATCCATTTTAAGAAACACAAAGCGTCCCTTGAGAGTTTTTTTAAGTTCTTCCTTTTGTTTAAAAGCTTCTTCGATTACTAATTTTCTAATACTCTCTCTCTCCAGAGAAACACCAAGCTTGCGGGCCATTTCTCCATTTAAACACATAAAAGCTGGTCGTGAAAATAATGAAATAGGCACACTATCCTTTACAACAAGCTCTATGATCTGTTTTTTAAATGTATCTACTGTCATTGTCACAGTAACTTTGTCACTGACAAAATATCTTGCAACTGATGGCTGCAAAGTTCTCTGCTCCTTTGCTTGACCGGAAGAGCTGGGCACTGGTTCTTTGGTTTGGATGCAGTCTTTCTCATCCACTGCTTTCAGTACTTCTGGATGGAAGCGCTGTAAATGTCTCTTTAGATTAGAAGCTCTGGTAGGAGCATTTTTATCTTTGCCTGAAAATGCACTTATCTTCGCTTCACAGCTTTTGTTTTCGTCTGGATCATTTGTCATACACTGACAGACATAATGTTTTCTATCTTGAGTGATGGTGAAATGTTCAAATACAGCTGATTTAATGTGATGCTTCTTTGACATTCTCAGGTTTTTAATTCTGCATTCACAATCCAAATGACAATTGTTTTTCCTAAAAACAATTGTACAAAATTATTGCCAGGTCGTACAACTGATATACTGGTCAGTAATACTGTTATTATTCCTCATGTACTCACAGTTAACTGATGCAAAGTTTGTGGATAATACTTCTTACAGTCTTCCTCTTCTTCTGAGTAGCAGGCAGCTGTGAGATGCTTGGAAGATGCACACCGGCTAGTATGATCTAGTCTAGACGAGGAGGAGCCAAGTTACTACTAAGAATTTGCAACACATTTTCACTTTCAGTTTCATACATTGTAAGTAGGGGGGTTGGGGCAGCATGAAGTTAACCAAGTATAAGAATAGATAAGGGCAGTGGAGAACAGTGACACACAAGAAGTAAGAAATGTCTCTATCTCCAGCAGAACTGCTTATCACTGTTGTTCATAGTTTGATAGAACATAAATATTTGAGTAACATTTATAAAATTAATATGAAAGTTCAATTATGAAATATTAATACATTTTTTTAAAGCTGGAGTCGGAGTCGGTACATTTCTACCGACTCCGGCCAAAACTAGCTCCGACTCAGACTCCACGACTCCGACTCCACAGCCCTGCTCATTGGAGAGCAGAAAGGAGGGGAAAGAGGTGTGTACAGAGCAGCAGCTCTTCATGTCATTGTGTGCATCTGAGGCATGTGTGTAGTGTATGCATTCCAAGATATTTATACAGTGCCTACAAGTAGTCTTCAACCCCCTGCAGATTTAGCTGGTTGACACATGCGGAATTAACTTGGCATTGTGACATTTGGACTGTAGATCAGCCTGGAAGTGGGAAATGCACTGCAGCCAAAAAGATTTTTTAATTTTTTTTTTTTTTTTTAAAGCGTTAAAAGTTAATTCAGAGGGTCATTTATTATTCAACCCCTCAAACCACCAGCATTCTGTTTGGTCCCCCTAAAGTATTAAGAAGTAGTTCAGGCACAAAGAACAATGAGCTTCACATGTGTGGATTAATTATCTCTTTTGCCAGCCTTTTCTGACTATTTAAGACCCTCCCCAAACTTGTGAACAGCACTCATACATGGTCAACATGGGAAAGACAAAGGAGCATTCCAAGGCCATCAGAGACAAGATCGTGGAGGGTCACAAGGCTGGCAAGGGGTACAAAATCGTTTCCAAGGAGTTGGGCCTACCTGTCTCCACTGTTGGGAGCATCATCCGGAAGTGGAAGGCTTATGGAACTACTGTTAGCCTTCCACGGCCTGGACAGCCTTTGAAAGTTTCCTCCCGTGCCGAGGACAGGCTTGTCCGAAGAGTCAAGGCTAACCCAAGGACAACAAGGAAGGAGCTCTGGGAAGATCTCATGGCAGTGGGGACATTGGTTTCAGTCAATACCATAAGTAACGTACTCCACCGCAATGGTCTTCGTTCCAGACGAGTCCATTAGGATCCTTTACTTTCAAAGCGTCATGTCAAGGCTCGTCTACAGTTTGCTCATGATCACTTGGAGGACTCATGAGACAGACTGGTTCAAGGTTCTATGGTCTGATGAGACCAAGATCGAGATCTTTGGTGCCAACCACACATGTGATGTTTGGAGACTGGATGGCACTGCATACGACCCCAAGAATGCCATCCCTACAGTCAAGCATGGTGGTGGCAGCATCATGCTGTGGGGCTGTTTCTCAGCCAAGGGGCCTGGCCATCTGGTCCGCATCCATGGGAAGATGGATAGCACGGCCTACCTGGAGATTTTGGCCAAGAACCTCCGCTCCTCCATCAAGGATCTTAAGATGGGTCATAACTTCATCTTCCAACAAGACAACGACCCAAAGCACACAGCCAAGAAAACCAAGGCCTGGTTCAAGAGGGAAAAAATCAAGGTGATGGAGTGGCCTAGTCAGTCTCCTGACCTTAACCCAATTGAAAACTTGTGGAAGGAGCTCAAGATTAAAGTCCACATGAGACACCCAAAGAACCAAGATAACTTGGAGAAGATCTGCATGGAGGAGTGGGCCGAGATAACTCCAGAGACCTGTGCCGGCCTGATCAGGTCTTATAAAAGACGATTATTACCTGTAATTGCAAACAAGGGTTATTCCACAAAATATTAAACCTAGGGTTGAAGAATAATTGACCCACACTTATGTTTAAAATTTATTAAAATTCAACTGAGCAACATAACTTTTTGGTTTGTAAGATTTATGCTTCTGTTAATAAATCCTACTCTCGTTTGCAGTTTGAAGGCTCTAACTCATTTGCATCTTATCAAACCACCTAAATCTGTAGGGGGTTGAAGACTACTTGTAGGCACTGTATGTGATTATAAGAACAAGGATAATTTGCTCAACAGATACACTCATTACACGTATGCAGGAATACCAACGTATTCATATAAACACATAGAAATCTCTTACAGACACCACACAGTGCAGGACAAAACACCTCCCCCCTCCCAGCACAGAGGAGAGGGACAAAACACCAGCTTGGATAGGTATGAATATTTAAATAAAATTTACACAGCCGGACTAATCGGCTGTGAAATTAATTGACAGGATTAATGCACCAGCTGCCTGCAGGGTATAAAAATGTTTATAGCAAGGAAACTACAATTGGTACAATAATGATTTTACATGTTTTTAAAAGGTCTGACCTGACAATATCCCTTTAATTCTTTTTATTATTACAGATGCACAAATCTTTGCTTTTTCCCCCCTAGACTACCCTTTTGACTTTTTATAGAGGATAGCCTTAGCTCTTAAAGGGGTTGTCTCATTGGCTTGCCTGTATTCTACTCTGGGATGGCATTTAAATAGCGTAAAAGGGGTGGGGTAGGGTGTGAGGGGAAGGGCTATACAAATCCAAGTGAAGAACCATTAGCAATGAGCAGTGGATTATTTTCAAACATAATGAGACATCTGTACATTTCATTAGTCACCATGTAATACCACATGTCCCCTACTTTGTCTCCCGATAAGGCACAGTTCACATTGTGCGTGAACCTTTTTTTGTGCTGTGTTTTTATTGAATTTTCAACAGCAAAAGTGGATCTGGTTTTGTTTTAAAAAATTAATTAATTAAAAAACAAACAAAAAACATAACCCATTGTTGATGTGTTTTTGAGTACTGCATTTTTTTTTTCTCCTTAAACAATGGTTTTAAGGGAAAAAAACAGAGGTGAAAAAAACATCATAAATTGACATGCTCATTCTTTTTCTGGATGCGTTTTGTGGCATAAAAACAGACAAGTAAAAAAAAAAAAACACGTCAGCACAGCATTTCTGAAAACTCATTGACACTGCTGGGCATCAAAAACACACAGTGTGAACTTAGCCTTATGGTGGGTTTACACGCTAGGATATCCTGAAGGATATCCTTGAAACGTCACAGATTTGTGATCGCTGAAAAGATATTGTTTCGGGCATCGTTGCGTGTAGACTAACGATATAGGTTGGAAAGATCGTTGGATCGTTCATCCTAGATTTGAGATCCTGAATCTATCGTTCGTCGTCCAATTAATGCTGCTTCAGGAAGCGGCATCGTTCAGAGTGACAGCTTTGTGAACGATATCGTTCAAAAATCTCCTATTTCTGCCGCTTTATTACATCGCTCACTCCTTCCTCTCCTGTTTAACAGTTGCGCTGCCGCATAGGATATCATTAATGATATCCTTGTGTGTGACAGCGCACTAGGATGTCGGAATGATCACTGTCACGTGATCGCTCCAAGAACATAGGATATCGTAAACTAGCGTGTAAACCCACCATTAGACAACCTCCTATCGCCTCACATTTGTATCGGTCGCTCCCATGTTATTAGATTCTGCTGATGTTATTATGTCCACTCCTAATTTCTGCTATTAAGACTTTGGATTTAGGTCACCAAACAAAAACAATATTTCTTACCTGCTTTAAACAGTGTCGCATGCTACATTGATGTGGATGACATAGAAATACATTTTCTGATTTTTAAAAGGTACACTGAAAAGGTTTTTGTTTTTTTTACTCTGTCTCCTTTAACAGCTAAAAATCAGATTAAGGATTACCGTATATACTCGTGTATAAGCCGACCCGTGTATAAGCCGACCCCCCTACTTTTGCCCCCAAAACCTGGGAAAACCTATTGACTCGTGTATAAGCCGAGGGTGGACTCCAGCACAGGTATAACAGCCCCCAGCAGTGTGGTATACAGGCCCCCCAATGGTAGTATACAGCAGCCTCCCCAGTGGTAGTATACAGCAGCAGCCCCAGTGGTATATACAGCAGCAGCTCCAGTAGTTAGTATACAGCATCCCCAGAGGTATATACAGCCCCAGTGGTAGTATACAGCATCCCCAGAGGTATATACAGCCCCAGTGGTAGTATACAGCATCCCCAGAGGTAGTATACAGCAGCCCCAAAGGTAGTATACAGCAGCCCCAGTGGTAGTATACAGCAGCCCCAGTGGTAGTATACAGCAGCCCCAGAGGTAGTATACAGCAGCCTCAGAGGTATATACAGCCCCATTGGTAGTATACAGCAGCCCCAGAGGTATATATAGCCCCAGTGGTAGCATCCAGCAGCCCCAGAGGTATATACAGCCCCAGTGGCAGTATCCAGCAGCCCCAGAGGTAGTATACAGCAGCCTCAGAGGTATATACAGCCCCATTGGTAGTATACAGCAGCCCCAGAGGTATATATAGCCCCAGTGGTAGCATCCAGCAGCCCCAGAGGTATATACAGCCCCAGTGGTAGTATCCAGCAGCCCCAGAGGTATATACAGCCCCAGTGGTAGTATACAGCAGCCCCAGAAGTATATACAGCCCCAGTGGTAGTATACAGCAGCCCCAGAGGTATATACAGCCCCAGTGGTAGTATACAGCAGCCCCAGAGGTATATACAGCCCCAGTGTAGTATACAGCAGCCCCAGAGGTATATACAGCCCCAGTGTAGTATACAGCAGCCCCACAGGTATATACAGCCCCAGTGGTAGTATACAGCAGCCCCACAGGTATATACAGCCCAGTGGTAGTATACAGCAGCCCCACAGGTATATACAGCCCCAGTGTAGTATACAGCAGCCCCACAGGTATATTCAGCCCCAGTGGTAGTATATACAGCCCCAGTGGTAGTATATACAGCCCCAGTGGTAGTAGATTGCAGCCCCAGCGGTAGTATACAGGGCCCCAGCAGTATATACAGCCCCAGTGGTCTATACAGCCCCAGTGGTAGTATATACAGCCCCAGTGGTAGTATATACAGCCCCAGTGGTAGTAGATTGCAGCCCCAGCGGTAGTATACAGGGCCCCAGTAATCCAGGGCCCCCCCAGCGTCTCTCCGGTCACCTGAAAAGCAAACTATACTTATCAGTGTCCGCTGTCCGCGCCGCGTCGCCTCTGCCCGGTCTGCCGTCTGCGATCCTCCTTCTTCATGCGGCGTCTTCCGGTTTCCTGTGCTCGTCGCAGGGAATGACGTCATTCCCTGCGACGAGCACAGGAACCCGGAAGACGCCGCATGAAGATGGAGGATCGCAGACGGCAGACCGGGCAGAGGCGAGCGGGCGCGGACACTGATAAGTATAGTTTGCTTTTCAGGTGACCGGAGAGACGCTGGGGGGCCCTGGATTACTGGGGATGCGGGGGCTGCTGTATACCGATGTATACATCGGTATGTACCGATGTATACATCGGTATACAGCACTGACTCGCGTATAAGCCGAGGGGGGTACTTTTCAGCCCAATTTTTGGGCTGAAAAACTCGGCTTATACGCGAGTATATACGGTATATATAATTTACCCCACACCTATAGTTGTCCCAGAAATCAAAAATATTAACATGAATCTTGCCAGGTCCGAAGGTCAATGCAATTCTCTGATTACTAAAACTACAACTTAGTCATGTAAAGTTCTTATCAATGAATAAGCCCGTGTTTTCTATCGAGTGAGTGACCTGTAACACAGCAACGGGCACCTTATTTTGAGCAACAGTTCTTCAAATCCAATTAAAAGGAAATGGCTGGATAAAGTCTGATCATATTATTACTACACATGGTGGAGAACAGCCAGAATGGCAAATGCTACATGTGTTGGCAGCCAAAGACTTCACATCTACAGTTTATTTTAAAGCAAGACAAGTAGAGATTATAAAGAGCTTCTACACCAAGAAGAATGTGCACTCTATCCACTTACTACATACAAGGTACTCCACAACATCGCCTAAACAAATGTGGCAGCCATGACCGTTTCTAAAATCAAGAAAACTCATCCAAGTTATATGGAAACCACTCTGATCAAGTATCAAATAGCCTCCAAAGGAAATTAGTCCATAAACCTTATAATTTTGTCATTTCACGTTGTGCTCAAGAGTCCAAGGGTTGATCCTACTCATTGATAGCATAATTGCTGGAGATCTCAGATAAGACCACCTGTTGTACACAATACATGTTTCTTTTAAAACAAAAAAGGGAACTTTATATGTGACCAACTGCCTTGATCGCATTGAACTAATTAGCCAAATTCATAATTGGATTAAAGAGGCTGGCCAGTAAAAAAAATAAATAAATAAATAAAACCAGTTGTAAAACAGACAGCCACGAATCTGATTTGGTCCCCATGTTATCCTATGGGGAACAGATCAGATTTGGCATAATTGCCATCCAATTTTGACGGATCCGATTTGTGTCCGATTTTTTGCTGTACCCAAAATTGGAGACTGCTCCGACTTTGGGCGCAGAAAAAAAATCAGACACAAATCGGATCCGACAAAATCGGATGGCAATTAGGCCAAATCCGATCCGCGGCCTTTAACATGGGGGCCAATGGAGCACGGGTCCGAGAAAGGACCCTTTCTCAGACCCGATTTTAGTGTACTCAGCATGCTCCGTACACTAAAACTGCTCCTAACCATCTAATTTCACTTCCGCAATACATTATCTACTATATAATTGTCTAAGGGTTTTTTGAGTCTGTCTGTCGCCGAAATCGCGCGCCACACAGAGGCAGCTCGTTGGCCGCCGCCGAAGGCTCAGAGTATGCAAATAGCGAGTGCAGAACATTCGCGGCAATTTGCAGCCCGCAGGTATACATGGTCCGGCAAACAGTGGACCCAGTGCGCGCGAGCCAGCCAGGAGACGACCGGCGAGCCACTAACCGGAGCTCAGCCGCGGCTACCTGCGGCACGGAGGTCCGTGATGAGCCAGCTGGCGAGCTGCTGACCTCTGTGCCGAAGGCTGCGGCCAATGAGCTGCCTCTGTGTGGCGCGCGATTTTGGCGACAGACAAACTAAAAAAAACCCTTAGACAATTATATAGTAGCTTATAATATTATATATATATATATACATATACATAACACACACCACACAATATATATATACATACATACATACATACACATACATATACATACATAGTAGTTGGCTCCAGCAATCTCTGGTGTGACTACAGGACCTTTCGTGACATCTCATCCCGATCAGACGATCGGATCACGGTGACTGCGGTCATGTGATACGATGACGCTGCCGGGTTGTGACGTCACGGGAGGTCCTGTAAGCATCAAGAGCTGCTGCAGGCGTCGGTGGATCGCTGGACATGTGAGCATAGAGATTTTTTTTTATTTTTAACCCTTTCTTTTTCTAAATTTCACTTCTGCAATGTATGTATATACATTGCAGAAGTGAAAGTGCCCCGCACAGCGCTTTGTGTCTGGACCCGGACACAGAAAAGGTCACCTCCTGTGGTGTCCGTTCTTGTCCGTGGGGTCCTACAAAAAGTAGGATCCCACGGACAGGAAAAAATATGTGATGTGAAACCAGCCTTATCCAAACATGGGATAGGAGATAACTCGCTGATCAGTGGGGCTCAACGATAGGGACACAACAATCAGCAGGGCAGGGAAGCTTTGCCCCTGTCCCCAGTTACAAATTGGAATGGCAGGTCAGATGTTCAACCAGGTCTCTAAATATTCTCTACCGGAAAATGAGTAGAATGAATAAAGCAGCCGTCGAGCATGTGCACACCAGAGGTGGGACTCCCACCCATCAACAAATTAACACCTATCTTGACAAAAAACCACATCAAATACTTTTTAGGAAACAAAAGTTAAAATCATATGCATCATGTGCCAACGTTATAACAATGATTAGTCGAAAAGGTTTAACAAGCAAGTAAAATTCCTGTTTGGTTGGTTTTACACATTTGCGAAACACAGACCATTCTTGCATCTTAAGACCAAACTGCCAAGTCTTGTGACCTAAGCAAACAGCTTAAAATATTCTTATGAAGAAGTTAGCTCAAGTCAGGCGATCCCGTGGTTGTGTCTTCCAATACTGGAATGGTTTGTATCTCATAGATGTATAAAACCAGCCTTAGTTTAAGGCCTCGTTCACACAGTGCGTATTTTGTTCGCATTTTTGCTTTTCCCCCCCAAAGCGCACCGGCGTCAGCGTTTGACAGCAAAGTGATTGGACTTTTGCTGTTCACACGCAGCGCTATTTTCGGCTGCACTTTCTCCCATAGGCCTCATGATAAACGCTGGAATTACGCATCGCCGTTCACACGATGCGTAATTTCAGCGGGAATACGCCGGTGCTGATATCACAGAGGGGAGGAAGAATGCTGTTCCTCATCCCCTGTGTAACATCTGTCACAGCCCCCATTTGATTTCACAGTGCATTATACACTGCTAAATATAAAGTAAAATTCAGCCAAATGTATTAAAAATAATAAAGATTGTTATACTTGCCCTCCAGCATTGACCTGCTAGGACCTTGCATGATGTCAGAAGGACATCGGCGCTGTGATTGGCCCGCTCGCGGTCATGTGATATACGTGTCTGTGGCTACGAGTGGGCCAATCACAGCGCCGAACGCCGATGTCATTCTGACATCATGCAAGGTCCTAGCAGGTCAATGCCTGCTCCCGATTACCGAGCACTCAGCGGAGGGAAAGTATAACAATCTTTATTATTTTTAATACATTTGGCTGAATTTTAAATTTGATTTTGCAGTGTATAATGAGGGCTCCAGTCTTCATCCATAGATTGAGATGGACAGTCTCCGGGTCTCCATTCTCCCCCCTTGCTGCTCTTATAATGCCCCGCTGGGAGTCATCATTCCTTCTCTTCTCACCCAGTTTTGAAATCCCACCTCCTTCTCATAGTATGATGTGCAGCCGGGTATCAGTTCCAGTCCCGTGCAGTGTGGGGGGTCTGTGGGTTGTATGGTCCGGGGCCGGCTCCAGCCGATGCGCAGTGCGCATATTGAAACCGGGACATACACCTGATAAGCCCACACAAAGCACCGGACCGGAAATGACGTCGAGCTCCACATCATACTATGAGGAGGTGGGATTTCAACATAGGGGATGAGACGAGAAGGAATGATGATGCCCAGCGAGGGGTGATAGGCGCAGCGAGGGGAGAATTGAGACCCAGAGATCGCCCAAGTCATAGACTGGAGCCCTCATTAACATAGGAATATGTAAATTATTAAATTGTTTCTCTAAAGCTTTATAGTGCAGTGTTAGCTCAGAGAGGAATGTTTAGGAATGTGCTAGCAAGGTGCAGGGACAGGTAGTGGTAGGATAGGGCCTAAAATGAGCTGATAGATTCCCTTCAATATTAAAGTGCATGTAAGGCAATCTAGCCAATAACTGCAGTAGTTAGCAGCCAAAGCACTTTCAACGCAGCTTTGAAGGGACCCCCTGTCAGTGTATTCATGCTGTCCAAACCCTTGCAGCATAAATCAAAAGCTGGCTATACGACTGTGCCGCCCTTGGCCTAATTTTCCCAGCACTGCTCCAGGTGATGGACAAGTCTTCTCTCTCTATGTACACACACATGGAAGAGACCTGTCAATTAACAAGAGTGGTGCAGGGAGAAGCTGGCCCAATGGCGGTGCTGGACTAGTCTCCTCTCCAGCTATGGTTTTCAGACGCATATTCAAACTATATTTTGAAAAATGTAAGCCCCCCTCCCACCACAGACAAGTAGTTAATAATTTCTGGGAGAGAAAACACCAGGAAAACAGACAACAAATGAGCATGGTGCTTCTTTTTTCTGCATCAAAATCAGCAGGTCAAAAAAACCTGAAGGTGGGCACAGCACTTCTGAACACCCATAGAATTTTCCTGGATGCATTTTTACTTGCAGTATTTATGAAAAACTGCAAAGAAAAACGCATCAAAAAACAACGTGTGCACATAGCCTAAAATCCCATAACCAGAAAACAAGAAGAGAAAGGGCTGTTTTGATGAAAAAAACACCTGTAACGTTATCAAAACTGAAGAAAAAAAAAGAAAAATGACCGAAAACGGCAAGTTTTTGAAGACTCAAAGAGTTCAAGCAAAGAGGAATATCAAACATCTGTAAAATATTTGTAAATTAGCCTCTTTACCAGACAATGGTTGAAAAATAATACCAGCACAATATAGCAATTTTAAAAAGCTTCAGCACACAGACATTAACCATTTCAGAGGATGAAGATAAGTGCAGTCCATCCAATGTTGTACAGTGAATAGAAAGGAAACTACGGTATCTTAAACAAACCACAAATAAGGCAAAGAGAAGTTTCTGCAGCATCTATATAGATTTCTGTATTGAAAAACTACAACTGGCCAATAGACAAACAATAAGATCAGAAATATAATCAAGGTTTAATGTTACTTTTACAATAATTTTACTTAACTTAATATATGCATTTTCCTTATATACACCAAAAGAATACACCACATTAGAAAAAGAAGAGTCAATTCTAGACAGAAGTGATGAGAACTAAAATCAATGAATGCGACAAACAAAGGCTGCATTCACACTGAAAGGCAACAGGACGAGCGTACTTAAAACCGTTTGTCTAGCCATATATCTTGCAGTGTAAATGGGCTGATCGCTTAATGAATGAGCAAAATGCATGTACATCGGATAAAATGGTTTTATGTATGTATGCACTTAAATAATTTCAAATAAAAAATTCTCATGTTGAAGTGCTGGATCTAGGTCTTCATTCTGGATCAAGGTGGGACCTGTTTCCGTGCTCTAACAGCTGCTTGGAGAAAGCCTGGGTGAACTTGAATCGGATTTATTTGAGGATGCAGATTTCACACAGCAGAAAATACGCAGGGCCCTTAATCACCTTGTGTAACAAGTCTGGCACTGCAGAGAACTATGTGCACTTAGGCTGCTTTCACACTGGCGTTTTTTGCCATCCGTGTGAATCTGGCTGAAACTGCACTCATTTTCAGCCTAACTGACTTTAAATGGGGCTGGATGAACTTGGGGGTGCATCCAGTTTTGTACTTTTTTCACGGATCCGGGTAGTCACGTTTTTTTTCCCTGGACCACAAATGCAACTTGGTGCGTTTTTGGTCTTCGTGGCAAAAACCGTGACCATTCGGGTACAGGACATCACATGATTAATTAAAACCGGCTCTATGTAACCCCGATCTGGGGAACTCCAGATCCCGCTGAATCTGGACCCCTGGATCCGAGATTTGGAACTGCCCATGCCCAGAAAGGCATGTAATTTGTCACCGAATCCAGAAGAAACAAGTAATCACCCGCAAGCAACTGTCTGCTCCCACATCGGTGTTCTCATTTATCAGGGATGATACCAGTGCGTGTGCACACAGTTGCATCATTGCGGGGGAACTCCGGGGGATGCAAGTTTAACCCACATCCCCCCGGATTCACATAAAACGCTAGTGTGAAACTAGCCTTAAGGTCCTGTCACACACAACGACACTCCATCGATCCCGACAGCAATAACGACCTGCCGGGATCGCTGGAGCGTCGTTACCTGGTCGCTGGGGAGCTGTCAAACAGGCAGATCTCCCCAGCGATCAGGGACCAGGGAGCCATCTCCCACATCACTGGAAGCGATGTTACCAGTGTCCGCCCTGCTTAGAACAGCCTGTAAGCAGGGAGGATGCTGTTAACTATGATAAACACCGGGTATCTAGGCAGCGCGCGCTGCCTAGATACCCGGTGTTTATGATAGTTACCAGCATCCTCCCTGCTTAGCGCTGGTAACCATGGTGAACACCGGGTATCTAAACAGCGCACGCTGCCTAGATACCCGGTGTTTATCATGGCTACCAGCCTGTGAGGTCACTGATCGCTGGTCTCTCACAGTGATGCGGGCTGACCAGCGGGAGGCCAACGACCTAAAAATGGTCCTGAGCCCTTCACCAGCAGGGGCCTGATCGCTGTTAGATGTCACACATAGCGACATCACTGGGGAGATCGTTGTAACGTCACAGTTACAATGATCTCGCTAATGTGTGACTGGGGCTTTAGTGATCTGTTATGGATCACAGTGTATACAACATTTACTTTAGTCTGCCTGTCTAAACATCCTATTAATTGATAGATTAGTAGAAGGATGTTGTATCTGCGATCGTATCACAATGCCAGTTGTCTAGTGTACATGGGACTCTTGAGAGACACATTTAGCAATTACATGGTTGCAAGCCACATCAAGCTCCTGCCCCCACACAGTAGTGTCACCTAGTGCTCCTGGTACTGGTATAAGACAGCCAAAGCTTTTACACAGAAATGACCCCAAGGCAGTATATGAAGATCCAGGGTCCCTACCTCACCCCTATCCATTTCTGCTCTTTTATGTTTGGCTACTCACAAAAGTCACTATCTGGAGACCTGCTCTTCAAAGCTGTTTGCTAGAGCTAGTGTTATAAGACTTTAAATCTTTATGTAGTTATTCAAAACTCCTTCACTCCCAGTTTTACAAAGGAATATGTTTTTTTTTTTTTTGTTTGTTTTTATATAAATAAAAGATTGCAGCAAACACTAAAATGTAAGAACTCAGCCACATAGGTCTGAGTCGTCAGACTAGCTGCTGTGTGACAGGGTCCCAATGACCACCGAGGTCGTTATATGGGTCGCAGTATCGTTCACTAGATCTGATTGTTTGACATCTCAGCAGTGACCATGTAGCGACGTTTCAGCGATCCTTACCAGGTCGTATCGTTGTCGAGATCGCTGGAGCGTCGCCAAGTGTGACGGTACCCTTAGAATTGCACAGGTGTTACTTTAATCAATTCCAACACCTGTGCAATACTAAGGAAATCCTGACAATATGACCTGTTGGTGGGTCCTGAGGACTGGAGTTGGGGAACACTGATGTAAATAGATGATGTACTACAGATAAAATAATTTGATGGTCAAAGAACGAATGGTTTGTAAGCACACAACAGGCAATTAAACGACTGCCAATGGCTTGCATATATCCAATATCAAAATGTAAGACAAAAAAGCCGCACTCACCGACAAATGGATCTCTTTGTTCATTTATTCACAGTCCATCTTTACAATGTACGACCATGTCCAGCAGGGAGGGGAGTGCACGGGGGGCGGACGGCGGTTCACCGTTTCGCGGCCGTCTGCCGCTTCTACGGGTCCTGGTAGAGGACCCGTAGAAGCGGCAGACGGCCGCGAAACGGTGAACCGCCGTCCGCCCCCCGTGCACTCCCCTCCCTGCTGGACATGGTCGTACATTGTAAAGATGGACTGTGAATAAATGAACAAAGAGATCCATTTGTCGGTGAGTGCGGCTTTTTTGTCTTACATTTTGATATTGGATATTGCCTGCTAGCCAGCACCACACGACTGACCCGCAGCCCTAAGTCACATCGTGACATTAGCATTCTGTGCGTTAGTGCCCAGCATATCTCACATTGTGGGCTTGCATATATCCAGTTAATGGTAATTTAAGGCCACATGCACACGCTGAGTATTTGATGCAGGTGTTTCTATTAGACTTTTCCTCTGATTGCTCCACTCCTGGTTTTGTCTACAAATCCTGAGGTAAAAAAACCTCAAATACTCAGTGTGGCAGTGTGGCCTTACACTTGTGATTGGCATGCCAACAAGAATTCATCAACTCTGTATTTCTATTGGCATATTCAGCTATCCAGTTGTAGTTACCAAATCACAGAATCACAGTAAACTCCTAAAAATCACACTTTATTAAATACGATTAAAAAGTAATTGACATGCCCACCAGGGCTGTGGGGTACTCGAAACCAGGCCAGGTCGGTCCTTTTCTGGGGAAGTCACGGGACTGTGACCTGTTCCGTGACCCTGGCGATTTTATTAAATGGGGGAAATCGTTTATATGGGATTATGTAACGCCATCTGTGGTATTCGGCTATATATGGCCGACGCTGCAGTTCAGGACCACAGGGGCAGTTGACGCAGCAACTGGAAGCAATTGGGTGATCCACCACATCAGGCGAATTCGGAAGCCTCCCTTTTGCGCTCTTCTGTTTTTGGTCCTTACTGCCCAAAGATACGCTGTGTCCCTCTTCTTATGTGTTTAGTTGTTCCTACCTGTACAGCAGGCAGCTCAGGCCTTTTTCAGGTGCAGCTCCTCTCCTGGTGGCTCCAGGTTCAAATCTGCTGTTGTGGCCAGAAGGCTTGCAGTATTCTGCCCCACAGACTCAGCTGCTGGGTTTTCAGTACCCTACAACTCAGGACTCCGGTGTCCTTTTCTCTGGCGCTCAGCTCCGGGACGAGCTCTGTCGCAGCTCAATTTCCCCTCAAAGCTCTCCTCAAAGTCTCTCCTGTCTTGCCCCTCAGACTGTCTCCAACGATTACTTCACACTGACTGAACTCGCACTTACTGTTTGTCTCCTCTTTTATAACTGATCCAACTGTCTTTCTACTGCACACTCCCTGATGTTCCCTTGAAACCTTGTTAGAGCTCCTTCTTTAGGCTTGAAGCAGGAAAAGTGTTAGATGCTGAGTATTACCTGGCGTAGGGACCCTTCTTGCTTCCAGGCATGACATCACCCCCTGGGAGGGAGGGAATGCCACTGTGGCAACCGGACCCTGGGGTGCCACATAAGCACAAATTAAGATAGTGTAAATGGTCACCAACATAATGAGATACAAAAAATATACTCCATAATGGAGTGCTATATAAATCGCTTTCCTTTCTTCCTAAATATGATAGTGACTTATTGCTTATAGTCGTAGTGGGACTCAACTTTTTGAGCACCGTACATCTCTACATACATAATTGCCAGTTGCCGCTGTAACCCTATCCCAGTATCCAGCACGGCAGTCAGTTGTGCAGGCGCAGTCTGTGACCACAAAGTCACGAACTGCGCCTGTGCAAGCGACATACACGTCACTGGTATTCATACGCAGGCACAGTACCAGTCGCAGCTTCAAGGCAGGAAGTGCATGTGCGCAAGTAAAGGTGATGTGACCGCTACTTGTGCACGAGCAATCCCTGCCAGAAGCCGCAAGGCCATGAACTGCGCCTGCGCAAGTGACATACACGTCACCGCGGGTTCCGGGCAGGAACTGTGCATGTGCAAGTATCGGTGACGTGACTGCTCTTCCCACGCACGCGCAGCCGCGGACCGGAATCCGTGCCTGGTACTGCGCCTGTGTACCAATAGCAGTGACGTTTTTGCCACAAAGTGATATATGTCACCGCTATTACCTTACATAGCCACAACTGCACGGTGTACCAGCACAGGCGCATTTAGGATTTGATATTACCTCACGCACAAATACTCTGAGGCACCTGTAGACCTGTAAACTTTCTGAGGCACACAAGTACTCTCTGGAGAGAGGACTCTACTGTCCCGCAGCAAATTCAACAGGCACCTGTTTGGAAAGCGCAAACTGTGTGACACATGTCCACTGCTCCTGTTGGCACCACTAAGCATACACAGATGTTCATTTCACAACACTCCCAATGCGATAGCATCGGGCCTATTTCTAGTTGGAATACATGACTGAGTACATCATACTGGACTCCGTGTTCACATGACAGAGCACTATATAGTAATTGAGTACATCATACTGGACAATACGGTGTCAGACTTGACTGAATATATGCATCTCCCTGCTGACAACTTATCCCTATACCATTCTTATCATAGATGTGTAGGGCCTCCAACCCAACTCTACAGCTGAGGGCCATCTAGGGCTAGAAGGGGAAGCTGTTGAGGAGCGGGGCAATACAAACCCACCACTGCCAGGCAGGGATAGAGAATCAGGACCAACTAGGAACAGTTGGGCTGGCTTCACATTTGCGTTCCCCTCTGCAGCGTTCTGCGGAGGGGGAACCGCAATGTGAGTGCAGCCACCGCAAGCCCCTATGTTTATAATGGGGACGCACGGTGCTGCGCATGACCTCGCGCTCCCATTAATTTTCCTGTGTGATTTGTACGCATGCGCATGCTTGCGTACAAATCACTCTGTCTCGTCCGCACCAGGAACGCGACATGTCGCGTTCCTGGTGCAGACGACAATGTTTGATTTGGTCGCAAGCATGCGTACAAATCACACAGGCAAATGAATGGAAGCGCACGGTCATGTGCAGTCAAGCGCAGCACCGTGCATGCCCATTATAAACATAAGGGCTTGCAGTGGCTGCGCTCAAATTGCGCTTCCCCTCCGCAGAACGCTGCGGAGGGGAATGCAAATGTGAAGCCAGCCTTAGTCCATATCTATTTCTTCTGTGCCTTTTGCATTTTTATTTTTTTGTATCTACACTATGTTGGTGAGTTGTAAGTGTCGACTTGTTCTTACCTTTTAATGGTATTTAATGAAGTGTGATTTTAGTAGTTTGGTTCGTACTGGGTACACTCCCATTCTATTGGTATCCAGAAGTAGTAAACAGTCACAGATTAATTTTTATACAGTCAGTGGCTTCAATGTTGCTATCCTTTTTCCTCAATCAGCTAGCCTAGTAATGCAGTAGCACTTTTGGCACACGTCCACCGAGTTGCAGACTTTAATATGATCCAAATTCAAACTGGGCTTACAAGAATCACTTGACAACATTACTTTTACTGATCCCCTTGGGTGATGGGATAATTTAGTTTATTAGCTCTGAAGAGTCTTGCTTATTAGCAGACTAAAAATATGCTTGTAGAAGAAGTAATGTTCTGTTGTAATTTTTGGATGCATTTTTATTCCAATTTTTCAAAATCACAAAAAAACAAAACAAAAAAAAAAACAAACACACACCACAACTGTACTGGTTAAGAGACGTTCACACATACTCAACTACAGAATTGAGGAATAGCTATTACCAGAACTTTCAGACTAAGACACATTTCTCCCCCCAAATTTGGCGGGAAAGTAGGGGGATGCGTCTTATAATCTGGATATACAGTGTGGGGCTATGGAGGGGTGGAGCAGGTCACTGGAAGGCAGGGTCCAGTCACTAGCTGCGGGAGCAGGCTATAAAGCACCTGCCAGTACCATATGGACCCACTGAGTAAGCTACTTTAATGTTCACTGCTCTCGCGTCCATCACCTCTCAGCACTGAAGCCGAAACAGAGTGACAGGGAGGGGGAGCGGCACATATTAATTTAGCTTAAATAGTGGGCCCACATGGTCAATTGATCACATGTGCCCGTAATTTAAGACCGTCGATATTCACCGCTTCCCATGCGTACTGCTTGAGAGTGGTGAGTATCCCAGCAGGTGGCAGTGGACAGATAATGCTCACTGTCCATCCCCATGTCCTGCTCTCACCCCAGCAGGTGTCAATATGTGGGGCTCAGCGCATGACTGACATCATGTGCTATGCTCTTACATGCTGGCAGTGCTGAGTTGTCGGCACGGCTGAGAACAGGACATCCCTCTTCAGTGGGGGAGCGATAAAGGGGCGAATACAATCAGTATTTTTAAGTGTACGCAGTGATGGGGGCCAAATACCTGGATGAGGCCCATATACCTGGATGAGGCCCCAAAACCAGGATAGGGGTTATATACAGGAAAAGGGCCATATACCAGGATGAGGACAATATATCAGGAAGGGGACATTAGTACAGAATATGGGGACATTACAGCTAGAACAGTGACAGCAGATTCACCCCCCTCCCTTCCCATAAAAGTGCTTCATGGCCACATTTTTTGCTTTAATTTTATTTTTTCCCATTTTCCTTCTCCAAAATCTGGGTGCGTCTAATAGTGTAATTGTCTTAGTCCAAAATACGGTATACAGTAAACCATTGTTCCAAAGACATACTGATGGGGAATTTAGATTGTGAGCCCTGATATGGATGGTGATGATGATGATGATGATGATGATGATCGTGAAGTGCTGTGTACTTAAGGGCACTACATATCATAAGTAAAACAAATAATCCTCTCTGTGTCTGGGCGATTCGCCCAGCAGAGCCAGAGTATGCATTTATAACAAGATCTCTTGAGGATTTTTTCCTAAGAATATATTATCTGCCCATCTAAACATGCCCAGTTTGGAGAAGCCTAGTATGGATATTATTATTAAAAAAATAGCACAGCTAGCAGTAGCAAAACCCTAAAGATCAAAGTCTCAAGAAGATTTACTGGTATTAAGTTTCCATGGAAAAATTAAATGTACAAACCAGTTAATTTAAAATCCAGCATTTAAAGCACAATTATAAGGATTATCTACTTATGGCATGAAAAGAAAAAAAAGAAAGAAAAACACACACATGGCCATTGTTGAAAATCAAGACCATACTTTACCATTTGGGCCTTTAGGGCTACTTTACACACACCAACTTATCTGTCCAACTTCTGAACAACTTATGGTGGGTTTACACGCCGCGATATCGGCGTCCAACTCCGACAAAAAGTCACGTGGGTCGCGAGTTGGACCCGATATCGTGTGCGCGTTGTACTGTTTTAGTGTACAACGTGATGCTGGAACGATGCCAAAACGATATCGGAGTTGAATAGCAGAACTATTCAACTCCCCGATATCACATGGCCGTTGTACCAGCATCGCTGCGTGTGACAGCCCAACTCCGATGCGTACTCGCACCTCACCCATTAACTCCCATGTTAAATGGTCGTTACTGGGTTGGTGGGCGTACACATCGGAGGGACGTTGTTTCCCGATATCGCAGCGTGTAAACCGGCGATGCAATATCGGGAAAAGTGCTCCCAAAATGCGCGCTCCCGCGGCGTTGTATGCGATATCGGGACGATATCGCTACATGTAACCCCACCATCACAGGTTGCAGTGAAATCATGGACACATTGTTCCATTTATACACCGCCACAAAATGGAGCAATGTGTCCATGATTTCACTGCAACCAGTAAGTTGGTCAGAAGTTGGACAGATAAGTTGGTGTGTGTAAAGTGGCCCTCAGGCTGTGTGCTCACGGTCCGAAAGAGCTGAGAGTTGGACACTGCTCCTCTGGACCAGAGTGAACCCGCTGATGGCCGCAGGGAGGTGGCAGCTGAGCTGTCCTGTACTCACCATGTGCGAGGCGGCTTCTCCCTGCATTCACCCAATGGGAGCCACTTCCGAATCTGCAGCATGAAATAAACATGCTGTGGAGGAGCAGAATGCCGGCAACCTGCACCACAGCTAAAAGAACGCTGCGGTCGGGTTAAGCATAGTGGGCATGGGATTTCTTTAAACATCATCTACTATACTTTTAACGTACTACGCAGCGTTTTGGACGCAGCGGCAAGACGCTACATGCAAAACACTGAGTATCCTTACCGTGAGTATGCAGCCTTATACTTGATATTTTTCCCTATTTTTATTAATATGGTTCACTTCAGTACTCAATCTCCCAGTATGTCACTTGCATCAGCACACTCCTGCTACATGACCAAATGCAAGATTTACATTTTAACAATTGGCTGAATACACAGAAGCAGGAAAAAAAAAAAAAAAAAAAAATCAGTGTCATTAAAATGTTTCTCAATGTGTCTTAAAGGGAAACTGCAGATTCAGCCTGCCCAAACAATGGACGGCACCAACTAATCAGACTCAGTTTATATTTTTCTATTTATAATGTGAGCAGCAAAATGTAGAGCAAGAGTCTGAATTGAAGGGTGTGTCACTTTTATAGGTTGTGTTTTGTGTCAATACAACCAGTATTTTATCAGCAGGTGGTTATCACTTCAAGACTAGGTCTCAGGTGCAGGCCAGTCAGGCTGATCTGTGTAACCCCGCCCCCACCACTGATTGGGCAGCTTGCTGACAATGTACAGTAAACACAGGAAGTTGCCAGTCAATGTGGGTGGGGTATACATAGCTCAGCACTCTGACTAATGCCACCTCTACAGTTAACAGGGATTCTATTAAAAATGCACCAAGCTGTCCAGAAAGGAACACAACCCTCAAACCAGGCTCTCTGACCCTACATAATGCTGCTCTCACACTACAGAGGAAAAAACTGCCAACACATTCCCTTTAATAAGAATACAGCAGCATGAAACAGCAGATTGGCACTTTCACACAGAAATTGCAGTATTTCTTCAGTGAAAGAAGGAATATTAAAATAATTCCACGGAAAAAGTTGATATTTGAGGGGAATGCAGTCACAAATTTACAGTAGATCTTCACAAAATAAATTTACCATAAAATATTTGAATACGGTAGCTTTCAGTCAGGTTTCATGTTATTTTAATGTCATTATCTGTGATAAAACATCCGTAAATCTTGTAGTTTCAAATTGATCCTCAAAGTAGACTGACACTTCCTGTTCTGTACAGATGAGGTCTCAGCAGTTATTTTATTATCATAGGCAAGATTACAATGGTTGGTAATAAAGTGTAGATCAGTGGCCCCCAACATTCTGACCTTGAGAGACATTTGTAGCTCAGAGAGGGTCATATGCCACATTCAGCTGTGAGAGTGTGTCACGAGCCACACCCAGCTCTAAGAGAAGGCCGCGAGCCACACCCAGGTCTCAAGAGGGTCACAATCCACACCCAGCTCACAAGAGGGTCAGAATCCACATCCAGCTCACAAGAGGGTCACTATCCACATCCAGCTCACAAGAGGGTCAGAATCCACATCCAGCTCACAAGAGGGTCACTATCCACATCCAGCTCACAAGAGGGTCACAATCCACATCCAGCTCACAAGAGTGTCAGAATCCACACCCAGCTCTAAGAGAAGGCCGCGAGCCACACCCAGCTCACAAGAGGGTCAGAATCCACATCCAGCTCACAAGAAGGTCAGAATCCACACCCAGGTCTCAAGAGGGTCACAATCCACACCCAGCTCACAAGAGGGTCAGAATCCACATCCAGCTCACAAGAGGGTCAGAATCCACATCCAGCTCACAAGAGGGTCAGAATCCACATCCAGCTCACAAGAGGGTCACTATCCACATCCAGCTCACAAGAGGGTCACAATCCACATCCAGCTCACAAGAGGGTCACAATCCACATCCAGCTCACAAGAGTGTCAGAATCCACACCCAGCTCTAAGAGAAGGCCGCGAGCCACACCCAGCTCACAAGAGGGTCAGAATCCACATCCAGCTCACAAGAAGGTCAGAATCCACACCCAGCTCACAAGAGGGTCACAATCCACATCCAGCTCACAAGAGGGTCAGAATCCACATCCAGCTCACAAGAGGGTCACAATCCACACCCAGCTCACAAGAGGGTCACAATCCACATCCAGCTCACAAGAGGGTCAGAATCCACATCCAGCTCACAAGAGGGTCACAATCCACATCCAGCTCACAAGAGGGTCAGAATCCACATCCAGCTCACAAGAGGGTCACAATCCACATCCAGCTCACAAGAGGGTCACAATCCACATCCAGCTCACAAGAGGGTCACAATCCACATCCAGCTCACAAGAGGGTCACAATCCACATCCAGCTCACAAGAGGGTCATATCCACATCCAGCTCACAAGAGGGTCACAATCCACATCCAGCTCACAAGAGGGTCACTATCCACATCCAGCTCACAAGAGGGTCATATCCACATCCAGCTCACAAGAGGGTCACAAATCCACATCCAGCTCACAAGAGGGTCAAATCCACATCCAGCTCACAAGAGGGTCACTATCCACATCCAGCTCACAAGAGGGTCACAAGCCACATCCAGCTCAGAAGAAGGTCACAATCCACATCCAGCTCAGCTCCTGCCCCTCTCACAGTAGTGTCATTCAGAGACACCATTACTGTTATAATGACAAAGCTTCTCTACAGAAATTACCCTGAGGCAGAGTACAGAGATCCAGGGGTGCCTATATTACACCGATTCAGTATTTGGCATCAAGCACTCCCAACAAAGTCACATCCAAGCTTCAAGCACCATCTCTGACAGGGAGTACCATCCTGTCTGCAGTTTACAATACTAAATTATCTCTAAACCCGTAAAGCCAGTAAATTGGTATCCAAATCTGCCCTTCTGTGTGGGTTTGCTCATATAATCACCATCTGCAGACTTGATTTTCATAGTCATTAGCTAGCCTAGGTGCTAATGGCCCCAAGCTGGCAGACAGTCTTAAGCCACACATTATGGGCTCGTGAAGCACATGTGGCTCCCGATCTACAGGTTGGGGATCACTGCAATACAGGATCCACCAATTACAACTGGTGACAATGTTCACCTTGTCCCCTACCCAATTTACAGAGCGTGCTCAGCAAACAACTATATCGAATCCAAGGGGCCCCTACACAATAGACAGCAGTCTGCTAAATGAGGTTCAGCCAGCAGCCCTCTAGCTACTCTTCCATACACAGAAGCTGAGCGGCTCTTCTGTTCACTACAAAGATGCTTCCAGACTACTCCGGCTGCAGTTTGTCTCCCCAAGAACAGAAGGATTGGCATTAGCTGATGTACATTTTTGCACAAATCAGAGATGGGAGTGCTCAGGACCCGAGTCACAGGCAGCAAGTTTCAGCTGTAACAACTGGGATTATTGATTACTGCTGCAAAAAGAAGAAAACAAAAGAGATGGGAAGAGCTCTGGCAATAGGGAATATGTATTAGAAAATTAATTTTTAATTATCAAACACTAGAATCATGTTTTTTAGGGTCAAAAATGAAAACCAAACAATCTTCTTAAGTAATATAATACAAACACCAAGTCACCCGATGAGAAAACAGCTGCATTATAAAAGCCCAAAATGGAAAAAGTTCAAAAAACACATTTAGCGGCCAGAAAAAAAAAAAAAATAATTTTATATATATATCAAAATACATAAAATATATAGAACTTTTTTCCATATATATATATATATATATATATATATATATATATATATATATATATTATATACATACATAATTACGTAATAAACCTAACATTTTGGCATCATAATCTTCGAACATGTAATAAACATGCAAACCGTGACATATGTTAATGTTTTGTAGTTGATTATTTGTGTTAAGTGCTATGTGTATGTAAATTGGAACTGAATGTTTAATTAAGAACATTGATGAGAACCTGATACCAATGGCAGACCTTTCGGCATATTCAAAAAGGCCAAATGTTGGTGCTCGTATGGCAGGCATAGTGTCACAGAAAGTGCCCGAATGCTTGGCGTGTCAAGAGGTACTTCTCCAAAGTAATGACTGCGTTTGAAAGAGAAGGAAAAACATCCGCAGCAAAGCACAGGTCCGGCCAAAGTCAAGGTGACAAGAGACCGTCGGACGCTAAAGCGAATTGTGAGAGAGGATTGCAAGACCACGGCTCCGATATCACTGCTGAGCTCAATGAACACCTACAGAACCCAGTTTCCATAAAAACTGTTCGTCGGAGCTGCACAAATCTGGATTCCACGGAAGAGCTGCAATTAGAAAACCGCTGCTCTCAATGACAATGTTTCAAGTGTTTAAGTGGTTAGAAACCTCCAGAATTGGTCCCTCGAGTAGTGGAAACATGTGATATTCTCAGACCAATCATCGTTTACCCCACTTTTCCGACCTCCGGCCGAGTGTACGTTTGGAGACAGCCGAAAGAAGCATTCCATCCAGACTGCCTTCCTCCCTACCGTAAAACACTGGGGAGGTTCTGTCATGATCTGGGGTGCTATTTCATGGAGATCCGCCGGGCCAATGATATAACCTTGTATGAATCCATACCTCGGAGAATTGAGGCTGTAATCGCCCAAAAGGTGGACCTACACCATATTAAACTAACTTATGTTGATTTTTCCCTGTGTTTCCATTATTTTGTCCAACCCCTGTATATATTAAAAAAACAGGGAGATTTTCAGAATGTAACAAATCCTGGATGAGTGTTGTTGTGAATCAATGTCCTAAGACACTAAACTTCATATCTGAACAGAATGGAAGGACAACAGGGTATGTTACCTGGAATAAAAAGCCCCAAAACAAAAAACATTTACTAAAAAGTTGTAAGGCAAACATATGTTTGAAGAAATCCCACAAAGAAAATTTCCTTTGTATGGTGCATTTTTTTTCAATATCAGCTGTTCAACAGTACAGTTAGTATAGAAATCAATGACTGACTGTAAGTAGTTCCCAGGATATGAGGGGTTGGCCAACACTTTATTATTCCAAGACAAGAGTTAAATTTAAGACTGGAGGCACACTGGCGTTGAACTCGCGCGAGTTTAATGCGAGAAAAACTAGCATTAAACTCGGACCTGTATCTTTCAATGATACAGGTCACATTTATGCGAGTTTCTGGCATTAAACTCGCTTTGCGAGAGCAATCCGAGTGCAATCGCAGCATGCTGCGATTGCCTCGCGCAAGGGGCCATTAAAAGTATATGGGTGGGAGTCTAGCTCGCACCCATACAGCACATGGTGCGAGAGTCACAGCGGTGTGCTGTCAAAATCACTGGCCCCCCGCAGTCCCCATACAGTTACAATAATGTTTCATTGCTGTGAAAGCAGCAGTGAAGCAGTACTGTATGTATAATTTATTATTTTTTGCAAAGTTACACTTATCAGCTTGATTTGACATGTTTTTACCATGTCGGCTGTTCAGGACTTCATTCTGCACTGTGCTACCGAGGGGGTTTTAACCCGGTGAATAAGGGGTTAATCAGACGCTGGTGTCATGACACCATCTGTCCATGTTCAATTGTATGTCGGGTGTAGAGATTACACAGAATAAACCAGTGATTTGTAAGGAGCTGTCCATGGTGCTGAAGCCCTGGCTTCCATTCACAAATCACCGGCTTATTCTGTGTAATCTCTACACCCGACATACACTTGAACCTGGGTTACAGAAAAATTAACCCATTCAGACACATGATGTCATGTCACCATGTATCAAGGGGGGGGGGAGGGAGGACAACCCCTGTTCAGATGGTGTCATGACACCGTCTGATTAACCCCTTAATCACCGGGTTAAAACCCCCTCGGTAGCACAGTGCAGAATGAAGTCCTGAATAGCCGACATGGTAAAAACATGTCAAATCAAGCTGATAAGTGTAACTTTGCAAAAAATAATAAATTATACATACAATGATGCTTCACTGCTGCTGTCACAGCAATGAAACATTATTGTAACTGTATGGGGATAGCAGGAATTATACAGGCGAGCAGCACTAATGCTGTTCCGTGGTCCATCAAGACCATGGACAGCAGAGAAAACCAACAACACACACGCACTCACACCTCACACTACATACACTTACATACAGCCAGGCACACTCACCACACGCACCACACTCGCACTGCACTCGCATCACTGTCGTGCATCAATCACGCTCCGTATTTAATGCACGACAGTGTGCCTGTACCCTAAAAAGAATTACCGTAACTAGAGGCATACTCCCCTTACAGTCCCTTCACCAGTAGGAAGTGCCAGTACTGATGCAGCCGATTACTGTTTATCTGATGATATACTCTTCTAGTCACCTTTCTGTGATTGGCTGCCGCAGTACAGAGACTTCCAAATAGGCCACATATATCTTCTGGAGCTGGCAGAAATATCTGAAGTGGTTTTCACTAGGTTCACAGGAGAATTGGAAATGGAGTATGCCTTCGTTGATTATTTCATCAATCCATGCATAATTTTTTCTTTCTTAACTGTTGGACAACCACTTGAAAATGTAGCTCATCTAAGGCCCCTTTCACATCAGCGGTTTTTTTCAAATCACGGCAGATGCGGTTTTTTCGCGGCCGCACCTGCCTCAATTGCCAAAACCGCACCTGCTGCAAGCCCGCCTATACATTGTATGGGGCTTGCCGCAACCGTGCCGCAAGTGCAGCCGGTATGCGGTAATCGCGGCAGATGCGGTTTTTTCACCGCATCTGCCGTGATTTGAAAAAAACGCTGATGTGAAAGCACCCTAAGGGCCCTTTCACATCAGCGTTTTTTGAAAATCGCGGCAGATGCGGTGAAAAAACCGCATCTGCCGCGATTACCGCATACCGGCTGCACTTGCGGCGCGGTTGCGGTTTTTGCCATGCAAAGTATAGTGGTACTTGCGGCAGGTGCGGCAAGTGCGGTTTTGCACTTGCGGCAGGTGCGGCCGCGAAAAAAAAAACACGGCTGACCGCGGTTTTTTTCGCGGCCGCACCTGCCGCAAGTGCAAAACCGCACTTGCCGCACCTGCCGCAAGTACCACTATATACTTTGCATGGCAAAAACCGCAACCGTGCCGCAAGTGCAGCCGGTATGCGGTAATCGCGGCAGATGCGGTTTTTTCACCGCATCTGCCGCGATTTTCAAAAAACGCTGATGTGAAAGGGCCCTAAGGCCCCTTTCACATCAGCGGTTTTCGCTGATCACGGCAGTTGCGGTGAAAAAACGCAACTGCCGTGATTACCGCATAACGGCTGCACTTGCGGCGAGTCCTATACAATGTCTATGGGGCTTGCGGTAAGTGTGCGGCAAGTGCGGCTTTGGCACTTGCAGCAGGTGCATACCGCGGTTTTTTCGCTGCCGCACCTGCCGCAAGTGCCGAAACTGCACCTGCTGTACACTTACCGCAAGCCCCATAGACATTGTATGGGGCTTGCCGCAAGTGAACCGCAAGTGCAGCCGTAATCGCGTCAGTTGCGGTTTTTTCACCGCAACTGCCGCGATCAGCGAAAACCGCTGATGTGAAAGCAGCCTAAAATGGGAATATATCAAGCCATTTTGTCAGCACGCGGTTTCTTCCTATGGTTTCCCCAGCAGCTTGGCTTATTCGCATAGGTTTAGAATAAAAAAAAAAAAAAAAAAAAAAAAAAAAAAAAAAGCTACTTGACGATTGTTCACCATCCACAGACACGCCTACCAAGAGCTCAGGCGGATTTAGGATAAAATAGGATAGCATTATGAACTAAAAGAATCTAAGCAAGCTCTCCAAGATCGTAATCTGCACGTGTCGCCTCCGCGGCCATTTTCTTGAAGCCCTGGGTGGTAGAGGCAGGCACAAATTGCCTGTCAGATCCTGGAAAATGGCGGCTGTCGTACGCCACCGCACATCTCCGCATCACACCCCCAAGCTCTGAGCCCATAGCCTTGCCTCACTGCGCACATCCTCAGGTGACTCTGCCTCCTGCAACTTCGCTCCACCACCGCAAAACTGTTAGTATTAAAAAAAAATAAAAAAAATAAAAAAAAAAAAGATTCGGACTGTAAGACGCATAGCCAATATGGGAATTTCACAGGTAGGTTCTACTAAGCATTAAAGCGTCACCACCAGTTTAATTTTTCTTTCATAAATCAATAGTACTCAAATACATAAACTTATTTCGTAAGAGAGGTGTAATACCACATCTGCGCTGGTTTCTGCTTTGGCCGCCAGGCAGTGGCACACTACTGTTGTGGGTGATGCTGGACAGCGTCAATTCTATTTTATTCCTGGTACTTTTGGTTCTGCCCACTCTGGTAACTATAGGATTAATCTGTTGCTTTGGTTTCTATCTGGGGTCACCACTGGGTGGGGCTGCTCTATTTCAACTCAGGAGACCCAGCTTCCATTGCCAGCGAGTACTGCTGTCGTACTTGAATATTGCTGAGCAGTAGAGATGAGCGGACCCGTGGAAGTTCGATTTCTGGAGGTTCAATGGAACTTTTTTTTTAGAGTTCTGTTTTCGACCCAAACCTTTTTGGAAGTCACTAATTGGGCAGTTCGGCTCTCCGCCCACATACAGCAGCCATAAGAAAAACACTTAAGTGAGAGGAGCGGCGAGGTTTTGACACTATCCTTTCTTTGTTCCCACTAGGGATGAGCGAGTATGCTTGTCACTACTCGGTACTCGCACGAATATCTAGGTACTTGGGATGCTCGGCGAGCATTGAGTACTGCCGAGATGCTCGGACTCCTCGCAAATAATTATCGATCTGACACAAATACACAGCTCCCTTCAGTGCACACAGTGAGCTGGCACCTCACAGAGAGCAGATTGATTGTTAGGGTCCCTCTGGGGAACACAGCAAGGTTTTGTATGCTGTGATGATTTGAAAAAGCACCCCACCCCTCCCACCCTTTCCCAGAAACACTTGTTTTATAGCCGGAAGTCTCTGGGGGCGGAGCCTGTCACTAATTGCCTTACATTGGGCTCGGGTCGAGTACACGAGTATCTTGGGATGCTTGGCCCGAGAATCGAGCACCCGAGCATTTTAGTACTCACTCATCTCTAGTTCCCACTACATCTGGTATCTCTGATTTTGCCCCAGTGTGAGCAGTTCAAACACTGCAATTGGCTTGCAGCCAATCATCAAGTGTACTACCGAAATACAGCAATGCTGACTCCAGTGATTTGTGTACGTAAAGCCAGAACGCTCATCCCTACTGTTGAGCTCTGATACTGTTGGTTGCTCTCATTATTACAGGTATTTGAGCTCAGCTTGATTTAAAACTACCCACTCGCTTTACAATTTCGTCCCCGACGTGAGCTCCTAATTCTGACCAGGCTACCTGACTAATCTCTCTTGCACCAAAGAATATCAGCTGACTCTGTGGCCCTTACCCACAGGTTCCTTTGTAAGTCTAGATCCCTGTACAGGGGTGAAAAAGTGAAGGTCAAGGCAACCCTTGGGTTCTGTGAAATTGAATAGCTTGCACCAAGCCTGTTTGTAGAAGCCATTTTGAAGCTGCCAGGTGACCATGGACAATGCCACCGTGACATTGCCATCTCAGTAATGGGAAAGTCTTCACTGATTACAGATTTTACCTTACAATTGAGACTTTTGATAATGGCTGATCAATTCTGTCAAGGAAAGAAGCAGATTTGCCTGATAAAGATATATTACAAAGTTACTTATTTTCATGTGTACTATTGATTTATGAAATAATTAAAATAACAGTTAGGGCTGGTTTACACGTAGCGACGCACCAGCGATCGCGACAACGATCTGACCTGGCCGGGATCACTGGTATGTCGCTGCATGGTCGCTGGCGAGATGCCAGACAGGCAGCTCTCACCAGCAATCACCCAGCGATGAGCCGTCACCAGACGGTCATTGGGATCGTTCAGGGTCTCGGGTGCAGACTGGGGATCGCAGGTCGCTGCCCCTGTCACACACAGCGATGCTCTATGCTGAGCACATACATTATGGTTTCAATCCATCTCAGAAATACACAATTCAGGTGAAATCCCGACTGATCCATTCATTATAAAAGAGGCAGCAAACTCAGTTTGGCCTCCGTTCAGCCGTGTCCATCTTTTCAAACGTCCAAAAAACTGTTGTTGACCACACTTTTGTGCATGCCTAAAAAGATGGACACCACTGGACCACAGGCCAGACAGGAGGTCACTGTGACTCCTACCTCGATACAGTGAGTCTTCTATTGGGAATTTTGTTTAAGTCACGTTGTTCAGAGATTTATGTGGAAACCGTGATGTGAGCGCTCATCGTAGAGCGCAGAATAAACGTGAGCTGAGTATTACTGCAATCTTAAGGAGGGAAAATGAACAAATCAATAGCAGTTAAAGAATTGGGTTTATTTATTTTTTACCCCCCCTTACGCCGCAACTTTTGTTGGCGATCGGAGGCAACCGAACGTGCGCGTGCACATTTTTCATGGTTGCCTCCGAACGCCAAAGGCGCATTTACATGCCACGATTTCACCCTCAACCTAAGGCGCTGTGTTGTCCCAGAAGTTCCCACACCAATAGTGGGAAACATCCAGTTGACTACCGACTCCGCTTCACACGCTGCAATCCCCAAAGGAATGTGGGCGTACATGTTCAGTGCCGCCAGAACATAGGCGTGACAGACTTGTGTATTCCGCGCCCCAAACACGCTGATTAGACAACGCAATAGCGTCATGATTGGCTAGCCTACGCAGGAAGGCCGGCTAATACATGGCGCCATTGCAATTGTGTAGCGTGAATGGGCAGCTCTTCAAATATGTCGCCCTGTGAAAGGACAGCCAATGGAAACACAGTAGCCCCACCAATCATCGCTGGGGGGGCGATTTCCAGCACGCTGTGGCACGCCTCCGGGAAATCAGTAGGCGACGCTGATTTCATCCCTATCGCCCCTTCACACGCCAAAAGCAGGGAATTTCCCCTTCATGGTTGCCTCTGGTTTTGGAGCAGTGCTCTGAAATCGCAACCGGGCGCAACTTTTAAAACACCACCGGGTTCCCCAAATACATGCCGCAATTTCGTAGCAATTTAACGGTGACAGGGCTCCAGATTGCCTCTCAGTTTTCATGCCCCAGTTGCGGCGTGTAAAGGTACCCTAAGTGATTAGGCAGCTTTATTCATCAGGTCAGTACGATCACAGCGATGCCAGGTTTTTTTTTTAGGCTACCATCTCACTAAAAAACACTCTTTTTTTCCATAAATATTTTTACATCACTTCATTTTGAAGGCTATAGTTTTTTTTTATTTTCCTGCTGACAGTCATGTGAGGGCTTGTTTTTTTGCAGGATGAGTTGGGAGTTTTTACCATTTTGCAACATAAAAAAATTATTACATTAGATTCCACTTTTTGAGATGCAAAATCAAGAACAAACCGCAAATTTTTTTTATGCCATTCATGTCATAAAAGTTTTAAAACATACTTTTTTTGTGGGTCAATATGATTACAGCGATACCACTGGTAATGTTTTGCTGCTTTTACATCCTAAACAATTTTATAGAAAAAAAAGAATTACCGTAGTTTTGCATTATTGTATTCTGAGAGCTGCAGCTTTTTATTTTTCCCACTCATTGAGCTTTATGGCAGCTTGTTTTTTGAAGAACAAGATTGTTTCCAGCTATACCAAATGTGTACTTTAAGTTATTTCTTTATTGCATTTTTTTTTTTTTCTTTTTTATTGTTCTTTATTTTGTGAATTTTACAATTTTCTTTTCTTTAACCTTTTACTTAGTCCCTATGTGGGACATTAATTTATTAGTCCCAACGCTGGTTTACTCTATTGCAATGAACCAGCATTGCAATAGGTTATACCTGTCAGTTTTACACTGACAGATCGCCTCTCAGATAATGCTCCCAGCATGATGTAAGATGCTTGCCGTAGCTGGATGACCCGAAGATCTGTCAGGACAATTTCAGATTGCCATGTGAACGATCGTGCCCCCATGATCACATCTCAGGGGTCCCGATCGCTTGGGTGATCAGCACACTGCTCTCTGTCTCCTAACTGGTCCGATCGCTTTCAATCACAGTATTTAAGGGGTTAAACAGCCCAGGGCAGTGCAGGCACCACTCATGGCTGTGAGTCAGGTACTGGCTTTCACATAATCCAAAGTTTTAGCAGCGATCATGCAGGCACAGCTCCTGTGGCCACTTGATCACCATTGCATACCTATAAGTCATGGGGGCGGGAACTCCTTGATACCTATGACGTATAGGTACATCATAAGTCGTAAAAGGGTTAAAAGGAACTGGTCTCCGCCAAAAATGCTGTTTGCTTGAAAATATAAAATTATTCAGCAGGAATATAGGATTAAAATCATGTCTGGCTGCCTTACTATGAGCAGGGCTATGAGGTCAACATGTATATTCTCCCTGCAGCCGTTTGCTTCCAGTCTGTGGTGCAGACCTTGGGGAAATTTTATTTTCTCGCTGTAACCATGGTTAGCAAATCAGACTAACATGATGGTCGGTAAATGTCTTTTGGCTGCAGATACCAACTAGAAAATACCATTTATCAGCACACTGCTGGCAGCCAGCTAAACCTTGTAGTGTAAACAATATAATCAAATTTTAATTCAGTGCAGTTCTTAAGGAAATAAGGCCTTGTAAATGTTAACCATGTACAGGTACACATCTTTGTGTATGTATGATTGCACCTTTATTTACACTGCTCAAGAACTAATAGGAGGCTGGACGATAACAGTAAACAGAGTGAAGTATTTATGTGTCCGCTAATAGAACTCCATGGAGTGAGTCTCCTTCGATGTGATACCCACCACACTTGGAAATACCTAGACAGCTATAAGGGTATGTGCACATCAGTCGTTTTGTGGGCTGTTTTTTAGCGTTTTCCGTCGGCGGTTTCCGCTGAGTTTTATGTTAATTTATGTTAATCCTAGCCACCGGTTGGATTAACATGCTAGTCAATGGAGTTTAGAAAACGCTGTCTACATTAGAACGGTTTATTTATTGTCGTTTTCAGTTTATTCACCGGTTTTCCACCGGTTTTCAAAGATAGAGCAAGTGACTTGTTTTGAGCGTTTTTCCAGCGGGTCCAGCTGAACAAGTGCACCAAAGACCAGTCTGGGAATCGCTAAGAAAAACGCCGGGGAAATCGCCAAGAACACGCTGTACAAACGCTAATAACCCGATCGCAAATCGTTAGAAAAACGCTAACAAAACGAGGGACACTGCAGAGTTCAGAAAACTCAGTATCTGCCATTTTCCACCGGTTCCCGGTCGGTCTGCAAAGATGAAGAAACGTCAGATGTGCACATACCCTAACAGTTTCAACTCTTCACAGAAGGCTTGCTAGAGGATTTTGGAGAGTGTCCAATTCATTTTTTACATTCATCCAGGACATTTGTGAGGTTGGCACTGTTGCTTGGGATAGACTCACAATAAAAGGGAGGCTTGGGGTCGGGGCTCTGTGTGGCCAGTCAAGTTCTTCCACACCAAAGTCACCCAAGTGTATCTTTATCAACCTGACTTTGTACACTGGGGCGCAGTCATTGGGAAAAGGAAAGGGCCGTTTTCTAAACTATTCCCACGAAGTTAGAAGAGCACAACTGTCCAAAATCTCATTAAGCTGTAGCATTAACTAGACTGTTAAGAAAAAGTTTTTCTGAAACTGGTCAGTTCAGTTTATTGTAACAAACAAACGCCACTTTATTTACCCTCCCCGTATCCAGCATTATCCAATGTTTGCGTTAGGCTGCAGTGGTGAGGTTCGTTGACAGCGCTGCAGCCTATCTCTGAGCTCAGTAGTGCGGTTGATGTATACAGAACAAGCCGCCGAGGAGAAAGAAGCACTATTGTCAAAATGACAGTGGGTCCAAACAACAGCAACCAAGGTGCCTGACCCCCGGGAATGTTCTCCATCCATCTCCTGTCCTTCTTAAGCGACGCGCTTACCTTTTTTACTCCCCTCACACAACTTGCGCTCCTCTCAGGAACTCCTTCTCTCAACCCCCCCGCATTTCCACGTCCCACAACCGCACACTAGACTTCTCTCGTGCTTCTGCCAGACTCTGGAACTCCCTCCCCCATCACATCAGACACTCCCCTACCCTGGGAACCTTCAAGAAAAACCTGAAGACCCACCTCTTCCTACAAGCCTACAACACACACTGAGACCCAATCCACTGCACCATCTCACCTCTCCCCCTCCTACTGTCTCCCTCCCCACCCCCTCTAGACTGTAAGCCCTCGCGGACAGGATCCCCGGCCCTATTGTACCCGTATGATTGATTTGTCGATTTGTCGTCATTTTAGACCACTTGTCTTTGTCTACCCTCTAACTTGTAAAGCGCCATGTATCCTAATAGCGCTATATAAATACCTGATAATAATAATAACTCCCATATTATTCTTCTGCAAATGGCTTTTCTCTGTTTAGGTTATTAACACAGCTTTTACATGAGCAGCTAGGTTGGTGGTGCCCTGATGGAGAGCTGCATTCCTCAATATAAACTTGTGCCTGTCTATTTATAAAATACAAAAACGGATTTACATTTTTCCTGGCAAAAGGTTATTACAACCATATGAAAAAAGAATCAACAATTGGTGGAGACTGCTAAAATATTACACAAGACATCTCTTCTTACAGATTCCTATGGGATGACATGGGTCTTGCATAAACAGAGACAAACCAACCCAAATTAAATGCAAGAGGAAAGAGAAAAAAAAATAGGTATTGGTAACGTTTTCTCATAGCAATCTAATTGTACGGAATTAAGAGAGCAAGTCTTGTTTAAAAGGGTTTTCCACCATCAATTTTTTTATTAACATTAATGTATGATATGCAAAAAGTTTGCCTTCTATAGCCTCTGTGTTGCACTTGATAGTGGCTACAGAAAAAGTTACTTAAAGGGAACCTGGCACTTAGGTTAGAAGGGCTAAACTACCACTCCCTGTCCCTGCAGTGAGGTGGGGGGAGAGCAGACCTGGAGAGACTGCCACCCTGTCAGCCAGCCATCTAGGAACGTCCACACAACGGTGGATAAGCAAGTTTATAAATAGGTTCCCTTTAAAAACATTTTAAAAAAGCTGTCACCTGATTTTAAGCTCCTACACTATCTCTAGCTGTCCCTACAGCTTCCTAGCAGCTCCCTATCTATCACTTTCTTATCTAAAGTTGCCCTATGAAAGAAGTGTAAAAGAAGTCTAAACTTACTGCAGTCCCCGAGGTTGGGGGACTGGGCAGGCGTGGCCTCTGTTCCTTCAGCACCCCTTCTGGCTGTAATGCACGCCCCGCTGGGCGGCACTATTCTGGGTCCACTCAGCCCCATTAATTGGAATCTCCCGCCCTCTACACCTCTTTGCACAGGCCGGGCGTCACATCCGGCGCGGTGCATTATGGGCCGTCACGTGATCGGCCCTAGTGCATTATGGGCTTGATCACGTGATCGGCCCCGGCTCCGCGCATGCGCAATGCGCTTATTGAAGCCAGGGCCGGTCACGTGATCAAGCCCATAATGCACTGGGGCCGATCATGTGATCGGCCCCAGAATGCACTAGGGCCGATCACGTGACGGCCCATAATGCACCGCGCCGGATGTGACGCCCGGCCGGTGCAAAGAGGTGTAGAGGACGGGAGATTCCAATTAATGGGGCTGAGTGGACCCAGAATAATGCCGCCCATCGGGGCGTGCATTACAGCCAGAAGGGGTGCTGAAGGAACAGAGGCCACGCCTACCCAGTCCCCCAACCTCGGGGACTGCAGTAAGTTTAGACTTATTTTACACTTCTTTCATAGGGACACTTTAGTTAAGAAAGGGATAGATAGGGAGCTGCTAGGAAGCTGTAGGGACAGCTAGAGAAAGTGTAGGAGCTTAAAATCAGGTGACAGGGTCCCTTTAATGTACTTTTAGATGAGAGAGGGGTGGTTAATAATGTAGTAGGAAGCTACAGGGACAGGTAGGTATAGGTTAGGGGGCTAAACTAGGTGACAGGAGAATTTATTTTTTTTCTTAATTCCTCTGATTTATGACCATAAATTACATTCAAGATGAATGTGGGGAAAAGACATAGACCAGTAACAGCCAAAACATTGTAGACTTTATAATTAAAACCTATTTCAAACATGCTTTTCAATCCCACATACATGTATAAAACAAAAAAAAAAAAAAAAAAAGTGTCCAGAAAGATTAACAGCCCCCTTAATAGGTTTCAAATCACTTGTCAATGGAAACCCTGGTTTCCTAAATTCTGTAGTATTGTTTCTACTTCTGCATAGCATTGGAAGTGTTTTGTGAGCTAGACACCTCAGTCATTTTTGAGTGTGTTCAGAGTTAGGTCGGGGTTCTACTTGTGAGAGCAATGAGAGATACTCGCACTTGTCCTGCATCGCATCACCCGGCTGCCTGCTCTACGGACAGGAGCGTGTCCACTGTATGTATTTATACGCAGTTCCATTCTTTTGCTGGAGAACTGGCGGCTGTGACAGGTGATGCAATGGAAGACACGTGCGTGTTTCTCGCATTGATCTTGCAAATAGAACCCTGGCCTAAGGTTGAGTTTAGATGTCCAGTAATCATCCATTAGAATAGATTCAACAGAAATCCGTTGGCAAAAACGTTATGCAGACACAATTGGATTCGCTCTACCGGATGATTACCATACATGTGAATGCAGCTTACCCTTGTATGCAGTAGTAACCACACTGTCTACAAGTGTAATATCTTACAAAAAAAAAAAAAAAAAAATCGGTTACACAGTTGTAACCAGGGCTGTGGAGTCGGTAAGCCAAACCACAGACTCAGACTCCGAATCCTTCATTCATGGCTCATTTTTAAGTGATACATTTATTGTAGATCAATGATAACATCAGGCTATAATCAAGATATTTTAGATAGAACATAATAATATTTAGCACATTCTGCATTGAACTACTGTACCCAATTTATTATATATTTTAGGAGTCGGAGCATTTTCTACCGACTCCAACTCAGACTCCACCAAAATGGGCACCAACTCAGACTCCACAGCCCTGGTAGTAACACTAACCAATCGGTGCCAACAGTATCATATTTTAGAGACACAAGCTTTTGACAAGTAGAAACAAAACACCCATTTGTCAATTTTTTTTATATATTGCACCGCTGTAATGATACTTTAAATCCTGTCTGATTCTCACCTTCGGTCTCTTTAAAGCTTTCCCATGAGCACTCGTGTCAGTCAATCTGTTGCCAGTAGCTCCAGTGTTTCATGGAGGTCACAAATCAATACATCTCTACAGGGAGCCTTTCTCTGGGAGCTTGTGACATAACTTCTGACATTCAGCCAGTGAGAAGTTATGGGCACAACATGGATCTGTGGGTCGAGGAGGGGGGGAGCAAATGCAGAAAGACGTGAAGCAGCTGGAAGGAGAGTCTATGACTGTGCGCAGGAGACTTACATTTAAAGTGCAACGCCAGTGCTGAAAAGGAACACCAAAACACTCTGTAGTGGTGCTTTAAAAAGGACCTGTCACCAACCATCCCATAGTGATCATATTACAGCACTGAATGCAGCATGTCTGCTGCATTCAGGCAAGGGGTCTCCCAGCCCTCGAGTTCCCCTGTACCCAGAGATAATAGACTTTGAAAACTTACATACTGGAGCCAAATAGGAGGTGGCTAGTGGCTGGAGCCACTTCTCTCAAAGGGCAGTTTCACGCCCCCGGATCTTTAATCCGCCCACCGCTGCCTCCCTCATGCCAATCATTCTCTCCCTCGCCTGCTGCATAACACAAAGCCAGGGATGCAGTGCTGGCCGCATTGCCCCACCTCCTGCGGTGAAATCACCGCTTATACCCACCCTGCCCCATGGTTAACACGGAGCAGGGTGGGTATAAGCGGTGATGTCACAGCAGGAGGCGGGGTGGCCTTGGGAGAAATAACTACTATAGTCTGCTATGTGTTTTCTGCTGTCTCACTATACAAACAGTGAATTATAAGAACTAACAAAGTAGTAAATCCACATATGAGCCATACAGTGTATAAGCACTAGATGAGAACATGAATTTGGGGGAAAAAAATGTCAAACGGTCTTCATATTTTGACCTCATTTACACTTTTGATGTTAAAAAGCCCCAGACTGACATATTCATGAAAAACTGACGCATAAATAAGGTCTTGGAGTATCTAGACTGTTTTTTACAAAGGCTGTAAATTTGGAAGTAAAATGCAAAAATTCAAGACATTATGTGCAAGGATGTTATTCAATTTTGTCTGACTCACGGCAAAACTGTTTACACCTGCATTGAACTATAACTATGCAATAGATTGTGTTTTTTTGTTTTTACAACGAGACATAAACCATGTTGTTCAGGCCAAGTACCGTATTTTCCGCACTATAAGGCGCACCTAAAAGACTAAGATTTTCCCAGAAATCATAGGTGCGCCTTATAGTGCAGTGCGCCTTATATACGGATTTTTCCAGGAAAATTTAGCACCCCCCAAAAAATAAGGCATACCTTTGTGCCGCAATATCCTCCGTCCCCGCCATCCCCCTCTGTCCGGTGCCCGCCTGGCATCGCTGTGCGGGGGCGCGATCACCAGCCGCCATTCCCGCCATCCATGCTGGTGCGGGGGCCTGCCTCACATCACTGTGCAGGGACGCGATCACCAGCCGCCGTCCCCGCCATCCATGCTGGTGCCGGTGCCTGCCTCACATCACTGTGCGGGGACGCGATCACCAGCCGCCGTCCCCGCTGTCGTGTCCGGTGCCGCCGCTGCATCGGGCGCGCTCACAGCCCAGGAGCCCATCAGCCAATCACAGCTCCACCCAGGAGCCTTGAGCCAATCCGAGGCCAGCTGACGTTAGCCCATAGCCTCTGATTGGCTGAGGGCTCCAGCGCTGTCATTGGCTGTGGCTTGCCACACAGTACAGTAAGTGTGTGTGTGTGTGTCTGAGTGTGTATGTGTGTGCGTGTGTGTGTGTCTGAGTGTGTATGTGTGTGTGTGTGTGTGTGTGTGTGTGTGTGTGTGTGTGTGTGTGTGTGTGTGTGTGTGTGACTGTGTGGGATGCTGGAGGGTGGGGGATGCTACACAGGGATGCTGGAGGGTGATGGGAGGCTACACAGGGATACTGGAGGGTGATGGGATGCTACACAGGGATGCTGGAGGGTGATGAGAGGCTACACAGGGATGCTGGAGGGTGATGGGAGGCTACACAGGGATGCTGGAGGGTGATGGGAGGCTACACAGGGATGCTGGAGGGTGATGGGAGGTTACACAGGGATACTGGAGGGTGATGGGAGGCTACAGAAGGATGCTGGAGGATGATGGGAGGCTACACAGCGATGCTCGAGGGTGATGGGAGGCTACAGAGGGATTTTTTTTATAGTAATATGGTGCGCCTTATAATCCGGTGCGCCTTATATATGGACCAAGACGGCTTAAAAGTCATTTTTTGAGGGTGCGCCTTATAATCCGGTGCGCCTTATAGTGCGAAAAATACGCATCAAAAGGAGGAGAAATGTGGAGCCTTAATTGCTTCAAACATTTTGCAGTAAAAATATCTTTATTTAAGAGACAATTTTAAACACGATTGTGCAGAAATTATGGTGCAAACATTGCACTTAATCCATATACAATAAATGGATGCACATTACATGGATTTCATCTTATTGCACAAACATAGGATATATTACAAAGGTAAGACATAAAGAGGCAGCCATAGTAGTCAAAGGGTATAGACTGGCATCTCCTGGGATAAATATTGCAATATCTCATTAAAGTGCAAAGCTGGTAAATACATTTCAAGTGCAGTCACATGTAATGAATAAGGTGCAAGGGCAGGATGAAGAGAATCAATCCCTCCATATCAGACTCCTTACGTACGTTTCGCTTGCTTTAAACACGCATATACTTCATCATGAGGAGTGGAGTACATAACAACATAGAAGGAAATTGTTTTAACAAAACAAAACAAAAAAAAATATAGTATATACATATACATACACACACACACACACACACTATCACATCATTATAAATATAAGAAATCATCAAGAGCCAAAGGATTGGTAGATGCTTCCCACGGGCGGGGGACACTAAATACCTGGCCGGACATCAATTCTGCGTAGAGAACACATACCAATGGACCAAAATGGTGACAGATATCCAAATTAAAGATCTGATATTTTTAAGGATTTAAGATTACAAGTGAATTACTCTCTAAAGCACACTCTTGGCATAATGCATGTTACACTGCATTTTTTTTAAATTATAGATCACAAGTATTTTGACCGGAAATTGACTGTAAGGTAATGGGATGGAAAGCCAATACAAACTATGTTTCTGTACACTTTCTTCCCCATACTACTTCATTTCTTACTAACTCCTCTAATCCCTCTACCTAGTAAGGAACTAGTCTTGTCTCCCTCCATCCTCCACAGCCATCTCCCCTCCTCCTCAGAACTGTTCCTCCACATACAAATCTCCAGACATACATGGCCACCTCTCACCCTATCCTGCTCCCACCTTCTAACACTCTCTCTGCTACTCCTCATTGCTGGAAACGTATGCCCAAATCTTGGCCATCACATCCCCACACTCATTTCTAACCTCCACCCACGATCCTTCACAAGTTTCTGCAACCCTAATAACCTTATATCCATTTAGCCAGCCCTTGCTCCCCTAGTTTCCTTCTGAAAAATGAATTCTAAACTTACATGTACATTCATTCAGTTACAAAAAGAGGTGAGTTTGTGCCCCAAATAATGTTAGATGTCAGACAATGATCCATACTGTCATTCTCTGAATAAAATGCAATTTTTAATGCTTTTATATATAAAACATACAAAATTAGCATTCACAAAAACAGTGTACATTTTTAAGCAAAGACATAATTTTTTATACATTTTACAGCACAAGTGATAAAGTGCACAATTTCAAGAATAGGACCAAAAAACGCTACCCAAAATGAGGTAAGACACCTCCTGTATATTTACCATAATGGACAAGTTAAAGTTACAGTTTTGAGCAAACTTGGTCCCCAGAGTATCCCACCACGGACTGGTTGATTTGTATGCAACACTTAGCATAGCTGATCTATAATCAATTCCTGTAAGGATTTTAAGCAGCTAGCCTATACACTAATTAAAGTCCTAGTCTCAGTGCCCTGGCTAAACAGGACCCGGACAGGACAGGAGGTGTCTTACCTCATTTTGGGAAGTGTTTAGTGGTCCTATTCTTGAAATTGTGTACTTTATCATCACATTTGTACTGTAAAATTTATTTAAAAAATTATATGTCTTTGAGGAATAATGTACGCTGTTTTTGTAAATTGCTGATTTTGTATGTTTTATTTTTATAAAAAAAAAGCATTAAAAATTGCATTTTATTCAGAGAATTACAGTATGGATTATTGTCCGACATCTAACATTATTTGGGGCAGAAACTCTCCTCTTTTTCTATTTGAATTAACGTGCATGTACCGGAGGGGCCTTACTGGGCATACAGCCGCAACTTCAGACATTGGCAGGGTAACAAAAATCTGGTGTTTATAAACTTAACAAAAAACTTACCATCAGCAGCCAAATACAAAACCCACACTGCCCTTGGCAGGATGCAGTCAGACCCCATTATGTGGAGTAAGCCCAGGTGCAGGCAGATAAAATCACCTCTACCTACAAAGACATGTGGGAGGTGATTTGCCATGCACATATTGGGCTTGCATAGGACTCAAGGGGAGCCGTTCATCCAGTGGTGCGGAGACATCACACTGGGTGGCCCGTTTGGTCAGGTGGCAGGACCAATGGGTAGCTATTAGACACTCCGCATTATATGTATCAGTGTGAATGGCGTCCTATGCAGGCCCAATATGTGCATGGCAAGTCGCCTCCCACATGTCTTTGTAGGTAGAGGTAATTTTATCTGCCTGCACCTGGGCTTGCTCTACATAATGGGGTTTGACTGCATCCTGCCAAGGGCAATGTTGGTTTTGTATCTGGCTGCTGATGGTAAGTTTTTTTTTCTGATGCTGCCATATGAGTAGTTTTTTGTACATGTTTAGAAACTTACATGTAGTCTACATTCGTAGACTGGAAAGGCAGGCTCGGAGTCTCCATTCTCCCCGCAGGCTCATAGCACTCCCTGTTGGACGTCATCAGTCCTTCTGCTGATCCCCCTCTCTTTTTTTTTTTTTTTTTTTTTAATTCCCGCTTCCTCTCATAGTAGGACGCCGGGCCGGAACGTCATATCCGGTCTGATGCATTTTGGGGGCTTATGACGTGTACGGCTCGGCTTCAATACGAGCACTGTACACCTGACCAGCCCCCACAATATATTGGGCCGGATAGGACATTCCAGGTTGGCATCATACTAGGAGAGGAGGCGGGCATTTAAAAAAAATAGGAGGATCAGCAGAAGGACTGATGACGCATGCTATGAGCCTGAGAGAAGGGGAGAATGGAGACCTAGAGCCTGCCTTTCCAGTCTATGGATGTAGACTACATGTAAGTTTATAAATCATTTTTCAGAAGCTGTATAGGGCACTTTTAGCTCAGAGAGGGATGGTTAGGGATGGGGTCATTCCATGTCAAGTGAACCAATGATTATTACCTCTATATTTTTAATTCTTTTGAGATTTTGTTATTTGATAATAGCATGTCAGACAATGCAAAATGTGAATAGAAAATTTTTTTTAAAAAAATTTATTTTTTTTTAAAAATGATTTTTAAAGTTCGGAAAAAGTGTGAATTTCGCTGTTGCCTGCCTTTACGTTTCTCCTCATAACTCAGGCTAGGAATAAGAAAGAGAGACAAAATAAACACCATTCTACTCAGAACTATACATGCTTTCACCAGATATGTCACAAGAGGATCTTTGTTAATATTTTACCCATGTGATTGCAAGCTCAAAACTTTAAAACGCATTTCCGAAAAATCGGCACGCTTTAAATATTTCAAAAACTGCCCATGTGTCTGCTTTGTTCTTAGCCACATCTGTACCAAATTTCAAGTTGGGGTCTTGATGGGATCATATTTTAACATATTTTACTATTAATAGCGTCAATGGGTCATTCCATATCAAGTGATCTAAAAATGAATATTTTTTTTTACCTGACGTCTTTACATTTATTTTTTTCCCTTTATGAAGTACTACTTTAGTTAATTACAAATTAAAAGTTTAGAATTTTTTTCTTCATCAGTTAATTTTTTACAGATTTTTAAAGTTTAAAAAAATGGTGAATTTTGGCCAAGTATGACTTTACATTTTTTTTTATCTCGGGCTAGAAATAAGATAGAGAAACAAAATAAACACCATTCTACTCAGAACTGTCCAGGCTTTCACCAGATATGTCACAAGAGGATCTTTGTTAATTTTTTACCCATGCGAACGCAAACGCAACATTTTGAAACGCATTTCCGAAAAAACGTTTTAATAAAAATTTTCCAAAACTGCCCATATGTCTTTTATGCTCTTAGCCACATCTGTACCAAATTTCAAGTTGGGATCGTGATGGGATCATATTTTAAAATATTTAACTATTATAGTGTCAATTCAAAAATCACCAAGAACACAATCAGTCATTTTTTCACAATTGCCCGTCAATAGTTTGAATTTGATATAAAGAAACAGTCTTGTAACATCTCAAATGAAAGCTGTTACCGTTCTGAGTAAAATGATGCCTCTCCCACTTCATTATCTTATTTCTAGCCTGAGAAAAAAAAATGTAAAGACGTCAGGTAAAAAAAAATATTCATATTTAGATCACTTGATATGGAATGACCCATTGACGCTATTAATAGTAAAATATGTTAAAATATGATCCCATCAAGACCCCAACTTGAAATTTGGTACAGATGTGGCTAAGAGCATAGCAGACATGGGCAGTTTTTGAAATATTTAAAGCGCGCCGATTTTTCGGAAATGCGTTTTAAAGTTTTGCGCTTGCGATCACATGGGTCAAATATTAACAAAGATCCTCTTGTGACATATCTGGTGAAAGCCTGGACAGTTCTGAGTAGAATGGTGTTTATTTTGTTTCTCTATCTTATTTCTAGCCTGAGATATGATAGAAAATGTAAAGCCATACCAGGCCAAAATTCGCACTTTTTTAAAACTTTAAAAATCTGTAAAAAATTAACTGATAAAGAAAAAAATAAAAAACTTTTTTTTTTGTAATTAACTAAAGTTGTTCTTCATATAGAAAAAAAATTTAAAAAATCTGAGGACGTCAGGGAAAAAAAAAATATTCATTTTTGGATCACTTGACATGGAATGACCCGAAGAGCTAGCAAGGTACAGGGACAGGTTGTGGTAGGATAGAGGGGTAAAACGAGCTGACAGGTTCCCTTTAAAACATGCCTCAAAAACACCCATTATCAAAAAGCCCTCCCTGGACTCAACTTCTTTGTCTAGCTATCGCCCCATATCACTTCTATATGCCTCAAAACTGCAGGAACAGCATGTCAATCTTGAACTGTCCTCCTATCTCTACTCCTGCTCCCTCTTTGACTAGTTACAATCTGATTTCCATCCACACTACTCGAATGAAACTGCCATAAATAAAGTCACCTACTAACCGCCAAGAGCAAGTGACACTAATTCATCCTCCTCCTGGACCTGTCTGCTGCCTTTGGCACCGTGGACCACTCCCTATTGCGACAGATTCTCTCAACTCTTGGTATCACAGACATGGCCCTCTCCCAGATCTTTTCATATCTAACAGACCGGGCATTCAGCGTCTCCCTCTTCCACACTACGTCCTCATCTCGCCCCCTATCTGTCGTGTTCTCCAATGCGCAGTTCTAGGACCACTTCTCTATCTACACCTTCAACCTGGGACAGCTCATAGATCTGCATGTCATCAGTGTAAAGATGATTCTGAAAGCAGAGAGACTACATTTCTGGACCTGATATCGCCTCCTTACTAACATCCCACAATGTCTGTCTACTATTTCATCTTTCTTTTCTTCTTATGGCGGGTTTACACGCCGCGATATCGGCGTCCAACTCCGATCCAACTCCGACAAAAAGTCACGTGGTTCGCGAGTTGGACCCGATATCGCTCGCGCGTTGTACGGTTTGAACGTACAACGCGATCCTGGAACGATGCCAAAACGATATCGGGGTTGAATAAGCGTGCTATTCAACTGCCCGATATCGCATGGCCATTGTAGCCGGATCGTTGCGTGTAAACATCTAACTACGATGTGTACTCGCAACTCAAACATTAACTCCCATGTTAAATGGTCGTTACTGGGTTGGTGGGCGTACACATCGTAGTGACGTTGTTTCCCGATATCGCAGCGTGTAAACCGCCGATGCGATATCGGGAAAAGTGTCAAAAAATGCGCGCTCCCGCACCGTTGTATACCGATATCGTCCCGATATCGGGACGTGTAAACCCACCATTACTTTCTAACAATAACAAAACAGAATTCATTATCTTTACCCCATCTCACTATCCCTTCACCAGACCTATCATCAAAGTCAATGGCTGCTCACTTTCCCCAGCGCCACATGCTCGGTGCTTCGAGGTAGTCCTCGACTGTGGCCTCTGTTTCAAGCCACATATCCAAGCCCTTGCCACTTCCTGCCGACTCCAACTTAAAAATATTTCCCAGATCCATACATTACTTGATCAAGAAAGTGCAAAAACACTCATGCATGCCCTCATCACCTCCCGCCTCGACTACTGCAACCTCCTACTCTCTGGCCTCCCCTCTAGCACTCTCGCACCCCTCCAAATCTACCCTAAACTCTGCTGCCTGACTAATCCACCGTCTCCCAGTTATTCCCCAGCACTTCACTGGATTGCCATTGCCAAGAGACTCCAGTTCAAAACCTGTAACCATGACATACAAACCCATCCACAACCTGTCCCCTCTATATATCTGTGACATGGTCTCCTGGTACCTACCTGCACGCAACCTGCAATCCTCTCAATCAGTCCACTAAACCGCCTCATGAAAGCTCTACCCTCTCCTAGTAATCCTCACCCGTCCCTTGTAAACTGTGAGCCCTCGAGGGCAGGGTCCTCTCTCCTCCTGTAACTGTGTGTGCCTTGCATTGTTTATAATTATTGTACTTTTCTATGTATGCACCTTTTGCACATAAAGGGCCATGGGATAAATGGCACTATAATATTAAATAATAATAATGTATTGCCTATGTGATGTGACAAGAGAAACCAGTTTTTACTACTCAGTTTTCTTCCCATTGTAAGAGAATACTTCCCCAAAATTCACACCATATTTAGGAAAGGAAAACCTATTAGATCAAAACATGTTTAAACCCACATAAAAGCCATGCAACCACAACTGTATTCTCCATGCCACTTACAGGAAAACATATGAAGTAATCCTTTGGGAAATTTTCTCCACCATAAACACAAAGAACAGGCCAGAACTATCACCACAGGGTCATAATACCTAAATCTAGATCACTATCAATTACAATTTACTGATTGCTGATCCCAGCAAGTTATCATCTGAAACATTACATAAATCCATTGAAATCATTTGGGAAGAAGCCAGAGGTGTAAGAGCAAGCAGCTATCTGCACAGACTCTTCAATCCTGAAAGACGGGACTTTGAACGAAAAGCAAATTGTATTTCAATAAGGCTAACATTAAATGAATCAGAAATACACTAACTGTTCAATGTTGGGGTCTATTTAGAAACTTTCCTATATTTATGGAAAAAAAGTACATTTTGTTTCCAATAAGGCTAACATTAAATGAATCAGAAATACACTCTATACATTGTTAATGTGGTAAAGGACTATTCTAGCTGCAAACGTCTGGTTTTTAATGGAATAATCTACAGTACATAGGTGTATAGAGGCCCATTTCCACAACCACAAAGTTTTAATGGTACATTGTGTTTGCCAACTGTGTAAGAAGGCTAATGGACGTTTTGAAAACCCTTGTTTGTAGAGTATATTAGCACAGCTGAAAACGGTTTGGCCGATTAGAGAAGCTATAAAATTAACCTTCCTTTGACCTATGTAGTTGAGAATCTGGAGCATTACATTTGTTTGTTCTATGAAACTCTCAAAATGGCCAGAAAAAGAGAACTTTCATGTGAAACTCGACAGTTATTCTTGCTCTTAGAAATGAAGGCTATTCCATGCCAGAAATTTCCAAGAAACTGAAGATTTCCTACAACGGTGTGTACTATTCCCTTCAGAGGAGAGCACAAACATGCTCTAACCAGAGTAGAAAGTGTGAGGCCCCGCTGCACAACTGAGCAACAAGACAAGTACATTAGAGTCTCTAGTTTGAGAAATCGAAACCTCACAGCTCCTCATCTGGCAGCTTCATTAATAATAATAAATAATAATATATTTCATAATTTATATAGCGCTATTAATTCCATAGCACTTTACATACATCAGTAGTAATGCTTTCCCTAATGAGGCTACAATCTAAATAATCCTTTGTCTTTGCAATGTGGGAGGATAACCGGAGTGCCCAGAGGAAACCCACGCAAACATGGGGAGAACATACAAACCTCAGTGCTGCAAAGGCTGCAGTGCTAACCACTTGAGCCACCGTGCCGCCCTCGCATTTCTATTGAATAGTACCCGCCAAATCTCTGCAATGCTTCAATTCCTGCAAAGGGAGCATTCTTTGACGAAAGCGAAGTTTGAAGGAAAAAATTATTATTTTCAAATAAAAATCATTATTTCTACTTTGTCAATGTCTGCACTATATTTTCTATTCATTTTGCAACTCAATTGATAAATAAAAGTATGAGTTTTCATGGAAAACACAAAATTGTCTGGGTGACCCAAACTTTTGAACGGTAGTGTATATACCCTAAAGGGTTCGCTGTCCCACTATACAACAAACAGGTACTTACTAACTAGGCATTTGTACCATTTAAAGAGGTTTTACTTCCACCACCTCTGCTGCAACAAAATTAAGTGCTCCATTCTTTAGCACAACCACTACAGCGGCCACAGTAGAGTGTGTAGCCCCAGCCAGAACAACTGAATATAGCATGGACTCACTTAGGCGGACGTCACATGGGATTAATTTCTTGAACTGTATGTTTAAGATGATCTGCTTTTTGATGCTTTAAGCGATATCTTTTGCATCGCTACTGTGTGATCAAGCGATTTTACGATTAAAATCGCTTTGATCGTGACATCGCAGATTGGTGAGCCGGAGCTCTTATCAAGCGATAAACGCATTGAACAATCTGCTTCATCGTGGTGTATGACACCACGATGAACGATCTCCCAGTGGCAGAGCCTATGCTGGGAGATGGTATCTATGGTAAACGTCGGGTTACTAAGCGCCGCGCGGCGCCTAGTAACCCGATGTGTACCATAGTTACCAGCGATCTCGCTGGTCCACATCGCTGGTAAGTCTGTCTGTGTGACAGCTCACCAGCGATGTGAGCGATATTGTTAGCGATCGCGCATGCACGTGATCGCTAACAATATTGCTCACGATATTGAGGAGTGTGACAGCCGCCTTAGTTAAAACTGAAGATAATGGAGAACTCTAGGGAGATAAAAAAAAAATTTTGCACTGTCCCTGCCCTCATACATGATGAAGCAGAGCTGTCCACTACAGTTGGATGTTAAGATCACTTATCTACTATATAATCACCAATAATGTGTGTCACAGACTTCCGGGGCTTATGTCGATATCCCACAATGCACTGCGCTGCTATTGTGGGATAGCGACATAGGCGCCAGGAGAAAATGACACCAACGCCACCGCTACAGTTGGGAGTTCAGCGGCGCTAGCCGTGATCTCCCGACGGTAGCCACGGGTGACCTCCCACACCTCGGACCGCGCCGCCGAAGCAGCCGGGAGATGAGCGCCGCGCACAGCGCTCATCTCCCGGCTGCACGGAGCGAAAGTGCTCCGATCGCCATATTGGAACACCCCAGTTACGTGTATTCCGATATGGCGGCCGGGATGTAAATACCCCGCCAAAGCCTGGGTCACCGGCGGCGACCAATTAGCGCTCTTGGTGCGAGATTTGAATCGTGCTTCACAGATTGGTTGTCGCGCCCAGCAGTGACCAATCAGCGAAGTGCCTCGGCGGGGATTCAAATCTCCCGCCAAGGCGCGATGTAAGTCATGCGCTCTCGGCGCACGACTTGTATCGTGCCTTGGCGGGAGATTTGAATCCGTCTTTGCTCAGCCAATGAGCAGAGCGAGATCCATCAGAGAAGCAGAATTTAACCTTGTCGGGAGATTTGGGTCGCCGTTAACCACGACGACCAGAGACGCGGCACTCAGCGTATTTTAAATCTGGCTTCTCTGACCACGGTGACCAGATTGAGCTCTGCTGCGCGGGATGCCTGTGTCAGTCCTCAATGACCAGCACTCATTGCCTGAGCCAATCCTAAGTCTCCTGTTTCATGAATAGAATGCAAGTGTGACATTCAGGACTGACACAGGCATCCCACGCGGCAGCGCTCAATATGATTGGCCGCTTCGCGCCTTGGCGCCAGATTTAAAATAACTGAGCGCCGCTTCTTTGATTAGTCGCCACAGTTAGCGGCGACCAAACAGAGAAGCAACGCTCAGCGTATTTTAAATCTGGCACCAAGGCCGCTAACCGTGGCAAAAGAGTGCACATGTGTAAAAGAAATCAAATCATGCAACAAACACAATACACAAATGCAGAAGTATGACATAAAACAGGTACGTTAGAACGCACAAACATTGTGACATGTCCACTGCTCCTGTTAGCACCACTAAGGATACACAGATGTTTATTTCACCGCACTCCCGATGCAATAGCATTGGGCCTTTTCCTAGTAAAGTAATAAAATCATATCTGCTCCTCAGCTCTCACCTCTTCTTTTGGGAACAGAGAAATTCAGGCTCATGCTGCAGCAGAGATCAGAAGGTGTGGCGGAGGAGTAGACACCTGGGTGCTCAATGATCATCTTACATTCCTGCCCCAACACACTTCTGTATGGGCAGAAGGTGTGGCCGCAGTCCCCATGGCCACACTACAATCTTGCACCTGATAGGAATCCTATGTAATTTATTAACAGGGGGGGGGAAAGATGTTCTCCCTTCAAATAGCAAATCATGTCACCAAGCAGATGCAAATACACACTGTGATTCTCTGCTGTACAATATGATGATGCATAATGTGTCCTGTCATTGTCAGGCTAGGAGCAGAGGTAAAGCACTACATTGATTGATTCAGCACTGCCATGGACTCCCCTCCCCCATATCAACTTGGTAGCCTACTGTCCCCTGAAACTTTAGCACTATGAATGACTGAATTTCTCTGTCTCCGAAGGGAGGGGTGAGTGCAGATGATTTTTTGAATTATAAGCGATCTATATATCCAGGAACTGTAGTGCCCAGCTCTGCTTTATGATGTAAGAGGGCAGGGCCTGTACAAAAAAAAGTTTATCTCCCCGGAGTTCCCCTTTAATAATTAATGGTCGCCATATTTCCAATAGGCTGGAAATTAGTTTTTATTCTGACAGCGCTTCAGTAGCAAGACTATGCGGCCATATTGTGATTGGACCTAGAAAAAAAATGGTGGCTCTGACACAAAGATGGTGTTTCCCCGGCAAGGCAACAAACACAAGTATGCATCACCATGTACAATATTATCCAGTTAGCGAAAGCGGCTTACACGTCTCTGCAACTAGACTCTGGAGCAATGGGCCACATGTTATCCGACATGACTAAGCACATTGCACAATGTGATTTGGCTAAAAATCCTGGGTTTGGCAGATGACTGAAGGCTTTATGCTCAAATAGATGTACCCCAGTGCCACCTGTAATCTCTTGTGTACGAGGAATAATTGTTTGAATACAGCAATGGGCTACAAATCTTGATTTAAACGCTTTGTATGTGATGTTACTAGAGATCCCCCACTTTGAACCCCATCTACTAGGCAAAGTAGAGTTTTGCAGTATTACTGGCTTTTCCCAAAAATAACCATTATCTACACATCCCTTTGTAGGTGCCCTAAGCCCCCAAATGAGCAGCAGCCTTTAGTGCTGTACTCCACAATTATCCATACAGTGGACCAGCTCTACCATTTGGCAATTACCTTGAATTTAAAACTATTTTTCTTTATTCAGTAATTTTTAAGGAATCTTTCCATACCACCTATTTATTGAATTAATGTTAGTGACTGCATATTGATCTTAATGCAGTCTGCAAAAAAACATGATTGCTGCAGAATTTTTGAGAACATACACCCACATGACCACACTGAACTACACCAGGTTCCACAGTAACCGCCATCGCTTTCATTGAAAGAACACCTTCCATCAATAATAGACCTGTATATCTTCAATTATTTTTCTAAAACAACATCAATGATGCTATGCCACAACCAGGTTATGACAATCTATCCAAAAGTAAAAGAAACCCAACTGGATGCAGTGGAAATTGTGATTGTATTTCTAGGGTGTACCTTTCAACATGGCAGCACCGTATGTCGTATGTCGATGTTTTTTACATCAACTTTTCACAGATAATATTAGGTTTATAGTGGTGTAAATGGATCAGAAGCATCCTCTATGATAAGACAGGTGCAGGACTTTACCTACATTTGTTATAATACGCAAAACAAACATTTCACTATCCAAATACAATAAAATAACTGTTTGCTGGCTGTTCATTGCCTTTTACATAACAAGCAGTATACAACACAAGATTTTTGCAATTCACAATTTCATTGTTATTGCGACGATAATAAAGAATTGTGTCACTTACCACTTTAGGGCACCGTCACACTTGGCGACACTCCAGCGATCACGACAAGCGATACGACCTAGTAGGGATCGCTGGCGAGATGTCAAATAGTCAGATCTCACCAGCGACTCAGCAACGATCCGGAATGATACAGAGGTCGTTGGGAACCTGTCACTCTCGGGCGTAGTATTGAGGTCGTTCTCCCTGTCAAACACACCGATGCAGTGTTCCCAGCGGGAGACAGACGACCTAAAAGTGGTCTAGGCGACTCTGACACGACCAGCGATCTCACAGCAGGGGCCTGGTCGCTGCTACGTGTCACACATAGTGAGATCGCTGGCAAGGTCGCTGTTGCGTCACCAAACTTGTGACTTAGCAGCAATCTCGCTAACGATCTCGCTTAGTGTGACGGGAGCTTTAGAACAGTTATGCAAAGGTGTCCTTCTCTACATCAACACATGGAAAAAGGAAAGAAAACTGATGAAACTTTGTATTATTGTGTTAGGCAAGTATGGAATATTATGAAACCCTGCTTCTCTCTCCAGTCTATTTGCCTACATTTCGCTGTATTGATATCAGAATGCATTTATTTGGGATGCGTGGATAATGGTCTGAGTTATAGCCAGAAAAACTGGATGTTTTTTTTCTAATTTTCATCTGTGTGTCCATTTTTGACAACCATGTGCAAGCAGTTTTCACACACTGAGAAATGTACACGACCAGCTATAGTGTCCCAGGCTTATGTATAAAGTATCCAAAAAAATCGAATGCCACTCGGATGTTCTGTGTGGGGTGTGAATTTTTATTTTTAACGCATCTGTAGGTTTCAATGGCAAGACTCATTATTGACAGAAAAAAAATTAAAAGTTTAGTTATTCTAACACATGAGCCATCAAGAATGAAGGGGCAGTTGAGGACAGAGCCTTATTGGGGGGTGCCGATGCTGCGTATCTGGAGCCACATCTTCTGGCACAAATACGCACCAAAAACGCAATGAAAAAAATACAGCATTGGCACAGTAATTCTGAGCTGTCAGATTTGGCTAGATAGACATGCAGATTTTAATGTAGATTTCACAAAAAATGTGGCAAAAAAATGCAGCATAGGCACAAGGTTCAGAACTATTTTCATTAATTTTTAAACATGAAAAAAGTAAAATGAATGAGACCCGAAGGAAAGATCTGGTTTACAAAATCCATTTTTAAAAACACCATATTAGGGAAATCTGGCTCTCTTTTCAGGGCCCTCATTGCCAAGTAAGAAGGAAAAAAAAAGAAAAGTCTCTCATGCTGGAGAACTTGACATGTCTGTTCATCACAACAATGGTATAATGCATGATTTTCCCTGTTAGGCTGGAATAATACCGTCCGTGTGATATGCGACTAAGGCGGCTGTCACACGGTGCAATATCTTGAACGATATCGTTTAAGCGATCTGCTTTTTGATCGCTTAAGCGATATCGTTTGTGCATCGCTGCGTGCAATCAAGTGATTTTACAATGTAAAATCGCTTGATCGTGACATCGCAGATATGGGAGCAGGAGCTCATATCAAGCGATGTACGATTTAACAATCTGCTTCATCGTGGTGTGTGACACCACGATGAACGATCTCCCAGCGGCAGAGCCTATGCTGGGAGATGGTATCTATGGTAAACGTCGGGTTACTAAGCGCCGCGGGTCGCCTAGTAACCCGATGTGTACCATAGTTACCAGCGATCTCGCTGGTCCACATCGCTTGTGAGTCAGTCTGTGTGACATCTCACCAGCGATGTGAACGATATTGTAAGCGATCGCGCGTGCACGTGATCGCTTACAATATCGTTCAAGATATTGCAGCATGTGACGGCCGCCTAAGGCTACTTTCACATTAGTGTTTTTGTACACTGCGTTAAATTGAACTTTGGGAGTATCCATGATAATCGAGGGAAATCAGCAAATTGGAAGCAAACTGAAGGACAACAGATTGTGCTGCGGATTTGCAACAGATTTTACCCCCATAGCAAAGGATCACATCGACAATAAAAATGCAAAGCATAAATTGACATTTAGCATCCTCATCACAGGTCAATTTCTGCACGCATTCCATACAGATTACAGCATGTGCATTAGCATTGATAAAACCTTATTCACTTTGCTCTTACTGTAATATGCTTGGGACTTCTACACTACTAAACAAGCAAGTAGCAAACAAATCAGACTGATGTTTTTTATGACTTGCTTGTTGTGATATTTTAGGTTTTGCAATGAGATCCCATTCACTTCTATATCACTGTGGAACCTGATCGCGCTAGAACTGCCCCAGCCTTACTTTCAGCTGCAGAATGTTAGATTATATACAGAAAGAACTAATGAAATATAGGACAAATTACAAAAGCTGTGCTAATACGAATACACTACTGAGGGCGGCTTCACACCACGGTTTTGGTCACTCAGGTTCTATCCGCTGTTTTGCTGGAAGCACCGAACAGAACCTGACAGCCCCGGATAGAACAGAACCAGAGGGCAAATATGCCCTCCGGTACAGTTTTCTGCCAGAATCGGCAGACTGCAGGTTTCAGGAGCTGTCCATGCTGAAAGTTCTAAATCTTAGCCGCGGTCCTGAAATGTCAGTGGGGAGCTCTCCACGATGCTAAAGTTTAGCGCCGGCCGGCGATGAGCCTCAGCACCCGGCATCCAGGAGCCGGACCGATTTTATGTCGGATCCGGCGCCATAGACTCCCATGTTATGGGGTGCCGGACCCGGGAGGATGCAATTTGTGCAGATTTTTGCCCCGGAGAGAAATCGGGTGCGGGGCAGCCCTGGATCATGAAAACTGTGGTGTAAAGCCAGCCCTAAGAAAAAGTTAGGGATATTTGGCTTTTTGGAAAAGTTTTAGAATAAACCCAATATACATTACAAATATACAAATACATTTTGTGGTTTAATTAGAATTTGTAATATAACAGTCCTCCTTATGATGCGGTTTACATTCTAACATCATGAGACTAAAATGACACCTAACTATTGATCAACAGAACATAGTCCTTGCAGGAAGGAGGAGGCACTCATTGGACCGGTGAAGACAGGTTTCTTTATTCCAGTACGGTATTACATCAGGTGGAGGGTGCGGGGAGGGAGGTGCCGGGATGACGGAGCCCGTTTCGAGTAGTGCTTACTCTTCAACAGATCCTGTGTACACGGGCTCCGTCATCCCCTCCCTCCCCGCACCCTCCATCTGATGTGATACTGCGACTGGAATAAAGAAACCAGTCTTCACCGGTCCAATGAGTGCCGCCTCCTTCTTTCTTTATGGATAAAAATGACTATGTCCTACGGCTGAGCAACACTGGACCTGGTTCAGTGCCACAATTTCAACTGCAGCAACATAAGGTCAGTGCCCGCTTTTCCTTTTACATGCAAAATAGTCATTGCAGGGCTTCAAGCAGGATATGCTCAGACGGACGGGGCCATGAGTTACCAACTACCAGGATTAGGCACCTATAAATCAGTGTAGCAGGTGATTGATGTGGGCAATATGACATCACTATTTGTTTTTTTGTATTCTTCCCCTGTGGACTTGTCTTTCTGTTTATAAAACTGCCCCACACCTAGTGAAAGGTACAGTGATAGCCCCTACCATCATTAAATTAGTTATTGTGCCTTTGCATGAACAACACCGGCCTCATTTAATATTCATAGAAAACAATGCTCTAGCTCATTAAGGTTGCTTCGTTAGGGAATGGCTGCTGGAGACCTCGGTGCCACCCTTCAAAAATAGTGGGATGCCATGTCTCAGCAGACAATTACAGGTGAACAGCACGAGACGTCGTTGTCAAGCTGTAATCAATGCTCAAGGCCGCGTGACATTTTACATAGTAACATAGTTTTTTAAGGTTGAAGGAAGACCATCTACTTCAACCAATAGCCTAACATGCTGATCCAGAGGAAGGCAAAAAAAAAAAAAAACACATGTGGCAACACAAAGTTCCACATTGGGATAAAAAATTCCTTCCTGACTCCAGATATGGCAATCAGACTAGTTCCCTGGATCAACGCCCTATCAAAGAATCTAGTATGTATAACTGGTAATATTATAGTTTTCAAGAAAGGCATCCAGGCCCTTCTTAAATGTTAGTAGTGACTCACTCATTACAACATCATGTGGCAGAGTTCCATAGTCTCACTGCTCTTACAGTAAAGAATCCTCGTCTGTGATTATGATTAAACCTTCTTTCCTCCAGACGTAGAGGATGCCCCCTTGTCTCAGTCTCAGGCCTAAGAGTAAAGAGATCATTAGAAAGTTCTCTGTACTGTTCCCTCATATATTTATACATTATTATAAGATCACCCCTAAGCCTTCGTTTTTCCAAGCTAAATAACCCCAAGTTTAATAACTTGTCTTGGTATTGCAGACCCCTCAGTCCTCTAATGACAATGTTAGAGACCTTAACATTTTTTCTTGGGATTTACCCACCATTGTTGGCTTTTGTTTCAATAATTTGTTTGAGATGAGGAAATCACCGTTGCATGCTTCTACTTAAATGCCCTACCTTCAAGATAACTGTAGTGTGAAATGTTTACATTTCCCATAAATTTCACACGAAAGCCAAATATTCCTAATTTCTTGAGAGTAGTGTAATTTATAAATGAGGTGACATGCTCCAATACAGGTTTGCATAGATTTAGAGGGTTATTTCACAATCTCATCTATTTAAAGGGAACCTGTCACCAGGTTTTTTTTAACCTAATCTGAGAGTAGCATAATACAAGACCCGAAATCCTGAGTCCAGTAATGTGTCACGTACAGGGAGGGCTGCTCAGTGTAGTTTTGATTAAATCACTGTTTAATCATTTTAAGATTATTATTAGTCTGGTATATTCATAAACTGTTAAATCTGCAGCAGAGAAAACATTAATATTATCAAAATTACATCAAGCAGTCAGTAAGTGACATCACCGGAATCAGGATCTCGGATCCTGTATTATGCTACTCTCAGATTAGGTTGCAAAAACCTGGTTACAGGTTCCCTTTAAGGTCCCGTTACACGCACAATATAGTTAATATCATCACTCAAACATCACGGTTTGAGCGACGTTGAATCAACATCGTAAGTCTGTCGTTGCGTGTAACAGCACAATACGACAACGATAAATCGTTGATCGCAGATTTGAGAACATGTTCTCAAATCAGACGATCCACGATCAGCCAAACTGCTACATTGTTATGTGTGACACCGCGATAACTATGCCGTTTGCAATTTCTGGGATCGTGAAACCAATACCGTAGGCGTGCCTTGGCATTGTGTTGTCCGCACCGATTGGTGGCCAGTACTGCGTTCTGATTAGCTGGCGTTAGTTCATGGCAAAGTCGCCATATTTGATGTTCCGTGTGTTGATCAGTAGACTCATTGACTTGTTTATTCTTCAAAATATTAATAAAGACATTTAAGCAAAGAGTCATTGAAGGCATAAGTGATTAGGGACACAGCCAGTCAACCATGGGCAACGCCGAGGCATTCCCGTCTCACATTTTGGGGACACAGCAGTGTCTTGCCCAACCCTAAACAAATGACAACACACTTGAATGGCGAGATGGTAGAAAGGACAAATGTAGTAATGAAATGGCCATCTTGCCAGACAAGGCTGACCAATGGTAAAGCAGTTGTGGGTGGCGACCAATCGGAGTGGTAGGGGCGCGTACAAACACACTCTGGCATGCCTATCTCCCAGCCTGTGTCAAACAGTACACCCACACTGAGTTGGGGTTGTGCTGTGGGACGCAGTGAGAACGACCGCCAACATCGCTCGCTGTGTCGTTCAGCCGATGTCTGAATCGCAGGATCGTTGATGTTCAGTCACGATATCTATACGTGTGACATCTCACCAGCGATGTTGAAAAGATGTCGGAAAAGACTGCGCTCCCGCGAAATCGTTGCCGACATCGTTTCAACGTCGTGCCATGCAATGGTACCTTTAAATAGCTTGGCCAGCAATTAAATTTAAAAAAACTGTCCATTAACCCCTTCATGACCCAGCCTATTTTGGCCTTCCTGACCTGGCCATTTTTTGCAATTCTGACCAGTGTCCCTTTATGAGGTTATAACTCGGGAACGCTTCAACGGATCCTAGTGATTCTGAGATTGTTTTTTCGTGACATATTGGGCTTCATGTTAGTATTAAATTTAGGTCGATAATTTTTGCGTTTATTTGTGAAAAAATCAAAAATATGGCAAAAATTTTGAAAATTTAGCAATTTTCAAATTTAGAATTTTTCTTCTGGTAAACTAGAGAGTTATGTGACACAAAATAGTTATGAAATAATATTTCCCACATGTCTACTTTACATCAGCACAATTTTGGGAAAAAAAAAAAATTTTGTTAGGAAGTTGTAAGGGTTCAAAGTTCATGAGCAATTTTTCATTTTTCCACCAAAATTTACAAAACTATTTTTTTAGTGACCCCGTCACATTTGAAGTCTTTTTGAGGGGTGTACATGACAGAAAACACCCAAAAGTGACACCATTCCAAAAACTACACCCCTCAAGCTACTCAAAACTACATTCAAGAAGATTATTAACCCTTCAGGTGCTTCATTGGAACTAAGCAAATTGGAAACAAAAAAATGGATATTTTAATTTTTCTAACAAAAATGTTCTTTTAGCCTCAATTTTTTCATTTTCACATAGGCAACAAGATAAAATGGATCCTAAAATTTGTTGGGCAATTTCTCCTGAGTATATCGATACCTCATATGTGATCATAAACCACGGTTTGGGCGCACGGCAGGGCTCTGAAGGGAAAGAGCGCAATTTGAATTTTGGAGCTAATTTTCCATTCAAAAAGTGAAATGGCGCTCCTTCACTTCTAAGCCCTGCCGCGCGTCAAAACAGTGGTTTATGACCACATATGAGGCATCGGTGTACTCAGGAGAAATTGCCCAACAAATTTTAGGATGAATTTTATCCTGTTACCCATGCGAAAATGAAAGAATTGAGGCTAAAAGAACATTTTTGTGAAGAAAAAGTACTTTTCCATATTCACAGATCAATTTGTAAAGCATGTGGGGGTTAAAAATGCTCACCACCCATCTAGATAAGTTCCCTGGGGGGTCTAGTTTCCAAAATGGGGTCACTTGTGGGGGAGCTCCAAAGCTTAGGCACACAGGGGCTCTCCAAACGCGACATGGTGTCCGCTAACAATTTGAATGGAAAATCACCTCAAACTGTTAGCGGACACCATGTCGTATTTGGAGAGCCCCTGTGTGCCTAAACATTGGGGCTCCCCCACAAGTGACCCCATTTTGGAAACTAGACCCCCCAGGGAACATATCTAGATGCATTGTGAGCACTTTGAATCCCCAGGTGCTTCACAAATTGATCCGTAAAAATTAAAAAATACTTTTTTTTCCACAATGTTTTTTTTTCATTTTTATGGATTAATTTGTGAAGAACCTGGGGGTTCAATATGGTCACCACCCATCTAGATAAGTTCCCTGGGGGTCTAGTTTCCAAAATGGGGTCACTTGTGGGGGAGCTCCAAAGCTTAGGCACACAGGGGCTCTCCAAACGCGACATGGTGTCCGCTAACAATTTGAATGGAAAATCACCTCAAATTGTTAGCGGACACCATGTTGCATTTGGAGAGCCCCTGTGTGCCTAAACATTGGGGCTCCCCCACAAGTGACCCCATTTTGGAAACTAGACCCCCCAGGGAACATATCTAGATGCATTGTGAGCACTTTGAACCCCCAGGTGCTTCACAAATTGATCCGTAAAAATTAAAAAAAATAATTTGTGTGGAAAAAAAAGTATTTTTACCTCGTTACGGATCAGTTTGTGAAGCACCTGGGATTCAAAGTGCTCACTATGCATCTAGATAGGTTCCTTGGGGGGTCTAGTTTCCAAAATGGGGTCACTTGTGGGGGAGCTCCAATGTTTAGGCACACAGGGGCTCTCCATACGCAACCTGGTGTTTGCCAACAATTGGAATTGTTAGCGGACACCAGGTCACGTATGGAGAGCCCCTGTGTGCCTAAACATTGGAGCTCCCCCACAAATGACCCCATTTTGGAACCTAGACCCCCCAAGGAACCTATCTAGATGCACAGTGAGCACTTTGAACCCCCATGTGCTTCACAAATTGAGCCGTATAAATGAATAAAGAAACGTTTTGTGAAAAACATACTAGTCTAGTAGTTGCAATTCGCAGCATAGGGGACCCAAAACATTTGGGTCTCTCCATGCTGATTCCAGCCCCCTAGCTGCCAAGTTGTACCTGGCTGGCAATCAAAAATACAGCAAAGCCTATTTTTTTTTTTATTTCTAGAATTATTTCTAGAAAAAAAATGACATAGGGCTCCGCCATATTTTTGGTCCAGCCAGGTACAACTTGGCAGCTACGGACTGCCACCAGCCCCCAGCTGCCTCGTCATACCTGGCTGGAACCAAAAATACAGCGAAGCCTATTTTTTTTTTATTTCTAGAATTATTTCTAGAAAAAAAATGACATAGGGCTCCGCCATATTTTTGGTCCAGCCAGGTACAACTTGGCAGCTACGGACTGCCACCAGCCCCCAGCTGCCTCGTCATACCTGGCTGGAACCAAAAATACAGCGAAGCCTATTTTTTTTTTATTTCTAGAATTATTTCTAGAAAAAAAATGACATAGGGCTCCGCCATATTTTTGGTCCAGCCAGGTACAACTTGGCAGCTACGAACTGCCACCCACCCCCAGCTGCCTCGTCATACCTGGCTGGAACCAAAAATACAGCGAAGCCCTTTTTTTTTTTTAATTTCTAGAACTAATCCTAGAAAAAAAATTACGTGGGGCTCCGCCATATTTTTGGTCCAGCCAGGTACAACTAGGCAGCTGGGGGCTGGAATCCTCAGCATAGTGAGGCCCAAGCGTTCTGGGCCCCCCATGCTGTGAATTGCAGCCCGCAGCCGCCCCAGAAAATGGCGCATTCATTGAAGCGCCATTTTCTGGCGCTGTACCCATGCTCTTCCAGTTGCCCTGATGCCGGTGGCTAACTGGGTAATAAAGGGGTTAATGCCAGCTTTTTATTGGCAGCTGGCACTAAGCCCGAGATTCATAATATAGGGCCAATGTTAGACCCGCCATTAGGAATCTCTGGTAAATAGTCAGAAAATACACACAGAGAAAAATCTTTTTATTTGAAAAAAAAACACAAACAAAATTCGGACTCCATCTTTATTATAAAGATCCGACGTAGTCCACAACAAAGGTCCCACGACGCTCGATCGCCTCCGACGTAGTCCACAACGAAGGTCCCACGACGCTCGATCACCTCTGCTACATCCAGAGACTGCAGCAAGGGATCAAGTGTCCTCTTGTTGTAGTTTCTGGGGTCAGAGTCATGGTACACGGTACGGCAGATCATTGCCATACAGTGCACCATGACTGACCCCAGTGACTACAAGAGGACACTTGATCCTTTGTTGTAGTCTCTGGGGTCACAGTCATGAAGTACTGTATGGCAATTATCTGCCGTGCCGTGCTTCATGACTATGACCCAGAGACTACAACAAGGTATCAAGCGTCCTCTTGTTGTAGTCTCTGGGGTCAGAGTCATGGTGCACGGTACGGCAGATCATTGCCATACAGTGCACCATGACTGACACCAGTGACTACAACAAGAGGACACTTGATCCTTTGTTGTAGTCTCTGGGGTCACAGTCATGAAGTACTGTATGGCAATTATCTGCCGTACCGTGCTTCATGACTGTGACCCCAGAGACTACAAGGGATCAAGCGTCCTCTTGTTGTAGTCTCTGGGGTCAGAGTCATGGTGCACGGTATGGCAGATCATTGCCATACAGTGCACCATGACTGACACCAGTGACTACAACAAGAGGACACTTGATCCCTTGTTACACACATGCACCCATCCATCCACGCATCCATGCACGCACCCATGCGCCCATCCATCCACGCACCCATGCGCCTATCCATCCACACACCCATCTATCTTTGCACCCACGCTCCCATGCACGCACCCATGCTCCCATGCACACACCCATGCGCCCATCCATCCACGCACCCCGTGCGTCCATCCATCCACGGACCCATGCGTCCATCCATCCATGCACGCACCCATGCGCCTATCCCTCCACGCACCCATCCATCTTTGCGCCCATGCACGCACCCATGCACGCACCCATGCGCCCATGCACGCACCCATGCGCCCATGCACGCACCCATGCATCCACCCATGAACATGCACACATACACATACACAAACACACACACACACATACTTACCTCTCTCAAGATCCTCCAGTGAGGAGGAGGAGCCTGGGAGAAGAGGAGGAGCGCCACACCGAGGAGCCGCGGCACCACGGAGGACGGGTGAGAGGGGACACGGGGGGGAGGTTTGGGCACCAGGGCACTCGGGGCAGGAGAGTTGCGGGGCACTAGGCATCCACCGGCTCCAGACCGCGCCGGTGCCTGCACCGGCGCCTGCAGCAGCGCCGGCATGCAGCAGGCTGCTGAGAGGGGATCGGTGCCGGTGCCGGTGCCCAGTGGTGGGTGGGGGGTTAGCTTGGACTCGGAGGGGCTGAGGAGGGGGAGGGCACCCGCGCACCCACCCCTCCAAGCCTGATTGGAGAAATCCAATCAGATTTGGAGGGGAGAATCGCTCTGATTGGCAGTTCAGTTTAAACTGCCAATCAGAGCGAATTTAGCGACGAGGGGGAAATAGCCACCCCCCCAGGACAAAGTACAGGTCCTCATGTTCCCGCGGCACCAGTGACATGTCACCGGCCCCGATCACCGGTGCCGCGGGAACGCGATCCTGCCATGACGTCGTGGGACGTCACAGGTCGGGAACGCATCGACTTCTATGACGTCCCACGACGTCACAGGTCGTGAAGGGGTTAAAGACTCTTATCATGCTGGCTGCACTCCATGTTTTTTGGGGATCCGTGTGTATACGTTTTGAAATGGATAGGGAGGGATCCGTTTTGGCCCCCATGTATATCTATGGGCACGGATTGGGTCTATATGGCCATCCATTTGTGTTATGTTTTTTCCTGTACCCAGAATTGGAGATTGCACAGTTTTTTGGTGCAGTGGACAAAAATGGACAGAAAACAATTCCAGCGCGATATGTTTTACACAACATGGGGGTCTATGGAGACAGAAAGAAAGGACTGGTTCCCGGATCAGTTTTGCGGTCATGAGCATGCTCAGAAGCACTGCACAGCTCCTCACAGCCCTATTTCTGTTTCAGGATCCCTCTCCAGAATGGATATTACCATTATTTCCTATGGCTGCAATGCATTTATATAGACAAAAGGAATCCTTCAAAACACAGGATTCGGAAGCATAAATGCCATCCGTTTACACAAATCCGTGCTTGGCCGTGTGGTCCTTCAAATTAAAGGATCTGCACAGACAGGCAAAAAAACATGGTGTGAAGGGTCCTCACCAAGTTTTTGCTGTGCAATCTGAAAGCGCCATTATGTAGCAGAGGAGATCCTGATTTCAGCGAAGTGTCAGTTAGGCCTCATCCATACATCAGTATTTTGTATCAGTGTTTGCAAGTTAAAACCAGGAGTGGAAAAATCCTGTAACAAAGATTTACACCTGTTCTGTGTTTTGGAGAAACTCCTGGGTTTTGAATATAAATATGGATGAAAAAAAATACTGATGTGTGAATAAAGCCTTACTGAGTTTTGTTTTGTTGCTTCAATCCAATCAGTGTTTTATCTGCAGCAGATTATCACTACAGGACTTGGCATTTCCTGCCTCCTGATCCAACCACACCCCCAACACTAAATAGCAGCTCTCTGTTCAATGCACATAGATGGCTGTGATGTGAGGAGGTTATAAAAAGCTCAACAACTGAGCTCTTGTAGATCACCAGCAGAGAAAACTGTCTTAGGCCACTTTAACACCAGCGTGTGTGCTGGCAGATCCAGCAGATGTATCACATCTGCAGCCTAACTGCTGACTTGCAGTACACCTGCAGCAAGCCCCCATTCATTCTCTATGGAGCTTGCTGCAGGTGCAGCAAATCCATTTTTTGCCACAATCCGGCAAATCCAGGAGCTGCAGCGTTTTTTTTTCATGCGCCGCAAGTGCCGGATCTACCGGAACCAGCAAACCGCACCCGACCGCAAGCCCCATGGAGAATGCATGGGGCTTGCCGGATCGGTGTCGAAAGTCGACCGTTAGGTGGCAGATCCGGCAGATGCTGCACCATCTGTCGGAAACATCACCAAACTGCTGATCTGAAAGGAGCCTAGCTAATCATAACTGCTGCACCTTGTAAACTAAGTGATACATCACTGGAATCAGTCTTCATATTTACTTCATTGTGCTGTCAGATTACATAGTAAAAAGGTGCTGACAGATTACCTTTAATACCCTACATAGCATAGTCCAACAAAGAAAGAAAACGCGCACACACACCTATAAAATGAAAACTGATTTTTATTATTATTGCTTGAAGAAAATAGACAGGGGACCTGCAAAAAGCACAAAGGCTTCATATCACGAAAGTAAGGGAAGAAATGGCACATCCATCTTGGATTTAAAAAATAAAATCTTCAAACTATTACATATTCATCAGATTAAAATCCACATGATGGTTTTGGAAAAAACACTTACGGCACCCTTCAAAGGCTACAGCTGTACAAACATTGAGCAAAAAGAAGTTCAGACTAGAGTGAAACTGTGTAGCCTTTTTGCTTTCTGCCCCTCCCTCTGTTCTCATTTCATCTGTGAGTACTATCCTTTACTTTCTAATTTGGACTTCACACATTTCTACTTCAGGGTTTTGAGCACCTTGAATTTAAAATGGTTAGCTGGCTCTGGTTTAACGCTAGACTTTGGACATGCCGCTTTAAAGCCTAGGCATATGGTCTCTTCTGGGTGGAATTAGATGAACACTAGTGCCACATATTGAAGGTAGCAATCCTAATGGTGGGTTTACACGCTTCAATCTCGTTCCGATATCGCAACTCAATGGCACGGGAGCGCGCATTTAGTGCACGTTTCTCCCGCATCGCATCGGAGGTTTACACGCTGCGATATCGGAATACAACATCCGTGCGATGTCTACGCCCCCCAACCCAGGAACGATCCTTTAACATGGGAGTGAATGGGTGACGTTTCTAATCGCATCGTAGTTGTGCGTTTACACAGCACGATCCGACTCCAATCTCCCTTCAATATCGGAGCATTGAATAGCATGCTCATTCAATCCCCGATATCGCATTGACATCGTTCCTGCATCGTATTGGACGTTCACACCATACAACGCAGGAACGATCTCGGGTCCAACGATCGAACCACGTGACTTTTCTATGAAATTGGACTACGATATCGCAACGAGTAAACCCGCCATAAAAGTCATAATTGACTCTTTAACAAGACTTTCAATATGACTTTGGATTTGTGCCAGATCAGAGCCCCAAACTGCAGACGCTGCAATTCTGAGTGATTGACCCTCAGCAGTGTAGTGTATGGGATCTGATATGGCTGTTTGAGGGTCTAAGACTAGGTATGGGGAATTACTCTCCTTATGATCTTCTGAGAAATATGCAAATTGTTCTTCAGCGGCCACCACTGGCTGCTACTCATTGAATGGAGCAGTTCATTACCGTTATTTTACAGCTGGTTACACCAGGTCACTACCAAAGTTTATAACATTTGATCACTTGGGTTACCAGGTGTGGGCCCACACCAATCTGATGTGGAAGAGATCCTAGGAATAGGACAACTTATCGGACAAACAATTTATGGGTGCGTTCAAGAGACAGTATATTTACATGTTGTGTTCAGGTCATAACATCAGGCCAGCTGCTTACATATCTGAGGTTGGTAATTTAGCGTTAACTGGCCATTATCATACATTTGTATAAGTCAGCCAAAAATGGACCACTTGTCTTCTGTGTAAGCCAATTTTTCTGTCTTAAAGGGAACCTGTCAGGTCATTTTTACTTCCTAACCTATCACTACCTGTCCCTGCACCTTCCTAGCTCATCCCTAACCATCCCTGCCAGACCTAAAACTGTCCTATATTGGCTGTGAAAAATGACTTTGTGACTTATATTTTCACATGTAAATGAAGCATCCAGACTATGGTCTTTAGTCTGACTGGGCGGTCTCCAGGGCTCAGTCTCCCCCCTCATTACTGTTATTGCACCCCAGTGGGAGTGAGAATTTATTCTTCTGCATGCTCCCAATTTGAAATTCCCGCCTCCTTTCTCTGGGTATGATGAGCCGGCTGGACGTCATTTCCGGTCCGATTCATTGTGCGCGTATCGAAGCCGACCCACACACACCATTAATCACCCACAATGCACCAGACCAGACATGACGTCCAGAAGGTGTATCATACCATGAAGGAGGCAGGAATTTCAAATTGGGAATTCTCATGCCCAGCTAGGTGCGATAACAGCAGTGAGGAGAAAAGACAGAGCCCTGGAGACCACCCATGTCAGTCTACATACTGTAGTCTGGATGCCTCATTTGCATGCGTAAATGTACAGGTATAAGTCAATTATTCACAGCCAATATAGGACACTAAAGGTCAGACAGGGATAGTTAGGAATGTGCAGGGACAGATAGTGATAGGTTGGGGGGGTAAAAAGGTCCCCTCGGGTTCCCCTTAAAAAAAAATAAAAAAAATAATATATATATATATATATATATATATATATATATATATATATATATATATATATATATATATATATATATATATATATATATAAAATAATAATAATAATAATAATAATACGGATCAGTTATAGTGGATTGTAATATACATGAATGGTAGATTCTGATCAAGAAAAATGGATAAGAATTAGATATGCACTGAGTTTTGAGGGGAAAAAAAATTGTTGTGCATAGATAGTTTCATTAAACCCTATGGCTCAGTGTGCTGTTTTAAAAACAGACAACACATGGATAAGAAACACTTGTGTGTAAAGGCCCTGTCACACACAAAGAGATCGCTAACGAGATCGCTATTGGGATCGCTGTTGCGTCATGAAATTCTTGACGCAACAGCGATTGTCGTTCTGTGTGACACGCACCAACGGTCTGGCCCCTGCTGTGAGATCGTTGATCGTTACACACTGCTCTGGGTCATTCCTGCATCGTTGTGCTCCCACTGGGAACGCTACATCGTTGTGTTTGACAAAGATAATGAGCAACGATCTCAATGCTACGCTATGGAGAGAAAATTCACAACGACCTCGATATAATTCTGGATCGCTAGTGCGTCGTATTTCACATCGCTGTTGAGATGCCTGTTTGACATCTTACCAGCGATGTGTAAACGACGCACCAGCGATCTCTACACATTGTTATCGGGATTGCTGATGCGTCGTTATGCGAGACTAGGCCTCAAGAGTCACACTTTTGTAAGACAATGTGTAGTATGCCCATACCAGGGGAAGGACTGTGCCCTTATGGCAGGGGTAGGGAACTTCAAGCCTCAAGGGCCGCCAACAGGTCATGTTTTCAGGATTTCCTTAGTATTGCACAAGTGATAATTGAATTACTTGCACTGGTGTTGATTCCAACCACTGTGCAATACTAAGGAAATCTTAAAAACCTGTACTGTTGGCAGCACTCGAGACCTGGAGTTCCCTACCCCTGCCTTATGGCATCACTTTAGGAACCATAGGGAGACAACAATGTCTCCAACATTCCCATTACAGTAGATTTGAAATAGATTTGTAGGCTTCTCCTAAAAGAAAGAGGGTCAACCGGCGGTGGTCTCCAAAGCCATTCTTTGAGCCACTATTAATTTAATACCCTCTAGAGTCCACTAACTAAACGAAAATCATAAATAACCTAACCAATTTTATTTCAAACTGACTAAGGCTACATTCACATACTGCGCAATTGCAGCGCTTTTGATCCGCTAATTGTGGATCCGCTATTGCAGTGAAACGCAATGACATTAGCTATCCCAGCCAAGTCAATGCATTTCACGGTTTTTCATTCACATGCTGTGCTTTTTACGCATCTGCTTTTGGGCTGAAAAGCAGATGCGTAAAAAGAATGAACATGCCAGTTCTTTCTACTCACCTTGCCGTGCTCCCACGGAGATCTCTCCTCATCCTGACACCGTATGACCTGTGCAGGACCTTAGACAGAACCATGTGACCGAGCGACGTCACCTGGTCACATGGCAGGCTGCAGAGTCCTAGAGGCCGCACTCACTGCGGCCTCTGGAATAAGGGTTCACCGCCAGCGGTCACCGAGGGAGCACGGCAAGGTGACTAAGTGCAGGGACGTTCACACACACAGAATGCTGTGTTCTGTGAGGATCTGTTCTGGTGCTGTTTTTACGTAAAAAATGGCTCCTCACAAAATGCAGCAATGCGTTGAGAATGCAGCTAAAAGCTTAAGTGCACAGTCCATGAGGAAGAAAGGGTGAAATAGGCCCTGTTAGCTAGACTCTCTCCTATCCGCTATCCCGCGGGGGTCGGAGCCCTGATGTGCAATATGGAGCCCCATCAACAGTGGCTATCTTTATAATCGCCCTTACCTGTCCTTGTAAAGACAGAAATTTCTTCAGTATTGCACATAGTGATTCTATTCTCTATTGTGCAGGTGATTAGTATTGCAAATGTGATAATTTAAGAAATCCTGTAAACATATCATGTTGGTGGCTCAAAGAATGGAGTTGGGGACACTGTTCTAAAGGAAAGCCATCATCTTAATTCCACATATATAAAGCCACAACAGGTGGATCTTGAAATGTATTTTGTATTGAAGTTTCTAATGGACTTGTGTGAGAAGGTCATTGCAAAGGGAAAGGGAGAAAGTCAGCTGTGAAATCACCTCTTGTGATTGGTGGATCTTATGTTATCAGCTGCTATTCCAACCTTGCCTCTGATGATATAGAGTCTGCTGTAAACGCTGCCTTTAACAGGAAGTCTGAAAAAGCCCCAAGTGACTAGTTTGAAAATTGCAAGATTATGATTTGTTTTCTTTTTTTTGAAGATAAAGACTGGAATATGAAATGTAAACTGGAATAATATATGCACCACAAAAACCCAATTTAAGCAATGCATCATTCTCTAAAGATAGCTTCCATTCTACAAGGAGTTTGTATGTTCTCCCTGTGTTTGGTGGGTTATTTCAGCGTTCTTCAGTTTCCTCCCACATTCCAAACAAATTTTGATTGGGCATTTAGATTGTAAGCCCAACGGGACAGTGTTGCAGATGTATGTAAAGCGCTGTGGAATTAATGGTGCTATACAAGTTTTTTTTTTTGTTTTTTTTTTAAGTCAGGTGTACGCACAAGATACCCTTCTGTGTATCCATTTGCATAGTGTCTAGTCAAGTAGCTTTCAAGCCATGGAGAATACCAGTGTGCTTAGCACCATAAAAATCAGCAATTATGAATGGTTATATGGGTGGTGCTGTGTGGGCATTTCTGGGCCATCCATATTTTGGCAAAATGGGATAGTCCTGACACAGAAAGGAGTAACTGAGGTGAAAAAGTGCCCATGCACGAGTGCTGTAATACTCACGGTAGTTCATAGGAGAAAGAAAACACCATATTTTTTGGACTATAAGATGCACTTTTTTTCCCAAAAAAATATTGGGAGAAAGTGCGGGTACATCTTCTAGTTCGGATGTACGGTCTTGCTGAGGTAGTCAGGGGCAGTGATGGAAGAGCGAGTCACCGGAGGCAGAAGCAGGCTGTAGGGTACGCCGACGGGCAGGGGGTGTTAGGGCACATACTACATTTTCTTAAAAAACAGTCGGCACATACGATTATCCAATAGCCACTGCTGCAGTCGTGGCTGATTGCATGTGCCCGCTATTAAAGAAAGAGAGTGGATATTCACTGCTTGCCATGCACACTGCGTGGGGGTAGTGACAATATCAGCATGTATCAGTGACTGGATGGATTATACTCACTGTCCATCATTCCCCTGCAGCAGCGCAGCTTCTTTTCATGCCGGCAGCTGACTGCATGTGGAGAACGACGCATGACAGATATCTTATGCTGGCAGCTGACTAGACTGTAAGTGCGCAGCGAAGACAATTTTTTTTTTTTGGGGGGGGGGGGGAATATACTAGAACAGGGACTATATGTACCAGTATGGGGGACATATACCTGGAAGGGGCACAAGCTGTGGGATATTAGGACAGAATTTGGGGATATTACTCCCATAACAGTGTGTCATGATCACATCTTTTGCCTTCATTTTTTCTCCCTATATTCCCCCCCCCTCTAAAACATGGGTGCGTCTTATAGTCCAAAAAATATGGTAACTGTCAGTGTCTGGCATATACTACAATCAAGAGAGCTGAATCCATGGTTTCTTCCTTTCTGGTCTGCAAACCCATAAGAAGAGTACCTCTTTCTTTCTGACTGATGGGAGTCTTCTAAATGGAACCAGCCCCCTTTTAAGATTTATGGCACATACGTTCAATATGTAGTAAATGTCCCAGAAGGAAATACTTTGGAAATAGTACAACCCAAGGAGTTGGTTCAGTCTGACAATGTATCACTTGAACCCCCAGAAAGGTTGTGTACCCCTACTTTAAAAGGGAACCAACCACCCCAAATGACCCCCCCGGACTGTTAATATGTGTCCCTACACACAGCACACACATTTGGGGCAATCGTTTTTGCTAAAAAAAACTGTTTAGTAGAAGCTAAGATATAGCTTTATGAAGTTTAATAAATTCAGCCGAATGGGTGTTACCTAGCTTTGTCCTCGTGCCTGTCAGCCTCCTCTCCCCTCCTCCCTTCAGTGAAGCCCTTCTGTGCAAGCCGAAAATGCCCCGCCTGTCTGCTGCTGCCTGATAAATTATGCACGCCCATCTCTGCAGCTAAGAGCCTGGCCGCGTCATGAAAGGGGCGGGGCTAACGTGCATGAAAGGGGCGGGGCTAAATCGCGGCATGCCGGAGCCCCGCCCCCTTTCATTTTCAGCTTGCACAGAAGGGCTTCACTGAAGGGAGGGGGGGAAGAGGAGGCTGACAGGCACGGAGGACAAAGCTAGGTAACACCCATTCGGCTGAATTTATTAAACTTCATAAAGCTATATCTTAGCTTCTACTAAACAGTTTTTTTTAGCAAAAACGATTGCCCCAAATGTGTGTGCTGGGTGTAGGGACACATATTAACAGTCCGGGGGGGTCATTTGGGGTGGTTGGTTCCCTTTAAGGCCTTTATAGAACTGCTTTGTCATTAAAAAAAAAGTTATAATATTAATGAAGAAGGAAACTTGGGAGTATAAACTTCCTTCCAGTCTTTAGTATACACAGCTGACCTTTCACCTTCAATCTGAAGAATGTGACTTTTCCAGAACGTGCACATCCACAAACTAATTCTATACATTACAACAGATTTAACAGGCTGTAGTAAGTAAAAGTTCCCTTTAGGTGGATCATTTATGCCCCCCAACTATCACTATCTGTACCTGCAGCTTCATAGTCCTTACCTAGCCTGTGTGCAAATTTCCATAAGAAAATGTGTAAGTGCATAAATGCATTTTTCCCTTTGAACACTACAATATTAGCTCAGACAGGGATAATTAGAATAGTACTATGAAGCTGCAAGTACATATAGAGATAGCGTCGGAGGTATAAATGGGCCGACAGGTTCCCTTTAACAAACAGTAATTAAATCAATTCTCTAAGGCCACATACAGACATTGAGTATTTGGCGAGTTTCTTACCTCAGTATTTGGCAAATTCCTTACCTCAGTATTTGGCAAATTCCTTACCTCAGTATTTGGCAAATTCCTTACCTCAGTATTTGGCAAATTCCTTACCTCAGTATTTGGCAAATTCCTTACCTCAGTATTTGGCAAATTCCTTACCTCAGTATTTGGCAAATTCCTTACCTCAGTATTTGGCAAATTCCTTACCTCAGTATTTGGCAAATTCCTTACCTCAGTATTTGGCAAATTCCTTACCTCAGTATTTGGCAAATTCCTTACCTCAGTATTTGTTGCCAAACCAGTAGTGGGTGATAAATCCAGAAGTGGTGATGTGTTTCTATTAAACTTTTCCTCTGATTGTTCAAGTCCTCGTTTTGGCTCCAAATACTGGAGGTAAGAAACTCACCAAATAGTGAGGTAAGAAACTCACCAAATAGTGAGGTAAGAAACTCACCAAATAGTGAGGTAAGAAACTCACCAAATAGTGAGGTAAGAAACTCACCAGATACTGAGGTAAGAAACTCCCCAAATACTGAGGTAAGAAACTCACAAAATACTGGAGGTAAGAAACTCACCAAATAGTGAGGTAAGAAACTCCCCAAATACTGAACATGTGCACATGGCCTAATGTATACTTGCTAGTAGACTTGCTCCCATCATTGTAAGCCTGCGAGAAAGGGTACAAAGGATGTCCGCAGCTCCACTGTATGGTCAACACAAGCCTGCGATGGTACATTACAACAGTTTGCTCCCGTCTCCTTTTCCACAAGCTGAATTTTTGTTTGAAAATGAGATCTATATTCTGAAATCAATGCATTCATTCCTCAGTAAAAAATAAAAACCATCAGTAATTGTTTTTTTTTTTGTATTGGGTTGATGCACTTCCTGTAGTAAAATGCTCAAACAAAAAAACAAGCTGTCCTACAGTTCATTGACAGGGAAATCAAGTCACAGATCTCAGAAAGGCCAGAACTTCTTTTTTTTTTTATTTTTTAACGAATAAGGCCCCTTTCACATCAGCGTTTTGCGCTGATCTCAGCAGTTGCGGTGAAAGCCGCAACTGCCGCGATTACCGCATAACGGCCGCACTTGCGGTTAACTTGCGGCAAGCCCCATACAATGTCTATGGGGGCTTGCGGCAAGTGCGGTATCGCACTTGTGGCAGGTTCGGCCGCGAAAAAACTGCGGCATACTGCGTTTTTTTCGTGGCCGCAAGTACCGAAACCGCACACATAGCGCAAGCCCCTTAGACTTTGTATGGGGCTTGCCGCAAGTAAACCAAGTGCGGCCGTTATGCGGTAATCACGACAGTAGCGTTTTTTTCACCGCAACTGCCGCGATCCGCGTAAAACGCTGATGTGAAAGCAGCCCAAGCTGGTTTCACACTGAGGTTTTACGGCAACAGTGTGAGTTTGGCCGAAACTGGATGCACCTGCATCCATTTTCAGCCCCGTTGACTTTCAGTGGGGCCAGAGACACTTGCGGGTGAATCCAGGTGAGTCCCGTTTGCTCCTGATTCAGGTGCCACAAATTTGTCACCGAGACCAAAACCGCATCTTGCTGCAGTTTTGGTCTCCGTGACAAATCTGTGACACCTGGATCAGTGGTACCCCAGCTAAAATCTCAACGGGGATCTGAGTCAGAGAGTGACCCGGACTCCAGATCCCGGTGGATCCGGATTTCCGGACCGTGCTCAATGTTCTGCACATGTGCAGAATGCAGTTCTAAATGACACACCCCTATTTAACAACCACCGACTCCCTGTAAAATCTGCAAATGGATGCACCCGCACAGAGTGCATGATTGCGGGGAAATCAAGGAGAATGCCGGAAAATCCTGCATGACCCCACATTCAAAAAACAGTAGTGTGAAACCAGCCTAAAGTGTTGAAACAAAATAAATCTGGTATTCCAATAATCATAAGAACAGTAGTTTATATGGTAAGGTGAATGGGGTGACTGAAAACTTCACAACATCCCACAAAAACAAGCCCTCATTAGGTTATGTCCAAGCAAAAAAGAAGAGAAACCTGTGGCTCTTGGAAGAAGTGAAGGAAAGAACAAGTGCAATAAAAAAAAAGTAGCACTGCTCTTAAAGGAAACCATTCACCTCTGAAACACCATTTACCTGTTATAGACCCCAATTCATAATTGCCTATAGGCCTGTTTCTGCCCTTTGTTTGAGCCCAATTCTATTTGTGCATTTTCTAACATCTATTTTTTAGGTGCAGGACTATTTATTTTTTTTTATTTTCTTTGTTTTCCTCTTTGCTCACAGGATTCTCAGCAGGCCTTTCTCCATGCTGCTCAGTAGAGATGAGCGAACCTGTTCCGAGGTTCGGGTACTTTATGCTTCCAAAGCACTGGAGAGATCATCGCTGTGATCGGGTACATTTGGTGATTGGACCAGTGTGAGTTGCTTGCAGGGTTTGATTGGCTCGCATGGGGGTAAAAGAAGAGTTATCGGCAGTGGTGTGGTTGTAAAATGAAAAAAATATATAAATAAAAATTTCAACCAGAAGTGGTTTGCTTATGGCAGTATATATGTGAGTGGAGAGCAGAACTGCCCAGTCTTTTCAAATGAGGTTTGGGTGAAGTTTATGACCCAAACATGCAAAAAGACTGGGTGCACCACCAGAACCCGAACTTCCACGGGCATGCTCATCTCTACTAGCAGTGAGTGATGAAAACCGTGCACTGACCTGCGGTGTGGTGGTAAATCACACAGATCCGGAAAGTGGCATCCTCCTCCAGCGGTGCACAGGGAAGGTTGAAGATCCATAGAAGTTATAGAGAGAGGCACTCGGGTGGATGAAGTGCAGTTGCAGCTTTATTAAATAAGAGTCCATGAGTGAACAAGCAGGAAGGGAGAAGAATGCAGGACAACGGTCACTGTCGTCCTGCATTCTTCTCCCTCCCTGCTTGTTCACCTCATGTACACTTAATTAATAAAGCTGCAACTGCACTTCATCCACCCGAGTGCCTTTCTCTATAACTTCTATGCTCATCTCTACTGTTGAGTTTTATTGTGCTTTCCCCCCCCCCAAGACATAATGATTTTGAATTGTTCAATCTTTATATGGTAAAGCCCCTTTCACATCATGATTTTTGTGCATAAGCTATCGGTTTTACAATGGCGATTTGGCCTCCATGTATCCCTACGAGCAATGGATCTGCACGGCTTTGTCCTTAATGGCATCCGATTTAGACAGCGTCCGTTGGTATCAGTTTTTCTGACGGTCACAAAATTGTTGCCTGCAACGTTTTTGGTGTCCGTTAGAAAAATCGGACAAGAACAGACTGTCGCGGTCCGCCACCCTTTGTCTATGGCCCGCGGATACATAAAAAAACCGGATCTGATGTCTGCTCCATTGTTATGTACTGAGCATGCTCAGAAGCTGTGCTCAGTACATAACTGGTCTCTACCTCTTCTCCTGTCTCCCCTCTCTCCTTTCCTTTCCCCCGGTATGAAAAAAAAAAAAAATCCTTACTGTCCAGGGGATCCTGCAATATTAAGGATCACCTCAGACAGCAAAAAATTGTGATGTGAAAGTAGCCTAAGAAATAGTTTGGTCTTGTTATTGTTGAATGTGTTACAGTGTCTTGCTGCGCTACCGGTTGGTCAGAATTTAAACGAACAAACGTGAGCGGGATTCAAATAATGTTGTTTCAAACTTGACGTATCATCATTTGACAGTTGGTGGCTCATTTGCTTCAAGCAGCCATTTTTAGATTGTTTCGCTGTGAGGCTAGGACCACATTTACTGGGCTAGTGAAGGCATCAGTTTCTGACTCGCAGTAACATGGTTAGCAGCTTCAGACAAAGCCACAGTATTTCATAATTGAGTATCGTACTGTGTCCGGGCATAAATAAACCAAGTTTGACTTGTACCAGCACTGTGGTTTTACATTCATGGTAGCTGAGCCTGCACAGGTCTTGTCTGCTACTTATTCTGGATACAGAGGCAAGAACATCCCAAAGCACCCATCAGTTTGCCATACTTTTAATCGCCTTGTGAGGAGATAGAACAATTATTATACAGTCCCCCCTTTATAAAAACAGTATGAAAAAATATTAGCACTACATAAAAACTACGGTATATCTCTGGTAATGAGAAAATGGAAGTTACATAAGGCTACCATGCTGTAAGCACTTTGATTGGTAGCCTACTCTGCACAGCAGGCGGTCAGTGCCTTAGAGTGATTACCGCATGCACAGTATACTGAGCGGTAACTAACTACTCCCAGCACTGCCTTGATGACGAAGTGAGCGACTGCAGGGAAAACATACCATCACTTCATCCTATAGCTGCTGCTCCAATAAGCCTACCAAACGTGATTTAAACTTACCACTATATCTGCAGGTAAATAGCATTTTTTTTTAAGGGACATGTTCCCTTTAAAAGGTTTAAGAATTCTGGATGGTGCTTTCCTTGTCTCTATTTTTATAAGCCACTGATAATTTGCTGACATACCAACGTGACATATTAGAACATTATTTCATGTGATTATCCCATATAATTTGACAGTAAAGGACAGTGCACAATAAACACTGTGTATCAAAACTGCTGAAGTAAATACAGCCATGCTATCCAAGACAACCGGCTTTCATTTTCTAGGTTCTTCTAGAAAAATGAAGTATGAGCTGTGATTGCTTGTTTACAAGATGACGTTATATCCTCTAGCCAAAGGAAAAGTGGCTGCATAATGAATAGGAACAGGACAAGGGGGAGATGAAAAAAACCAATGCAAGTTATAGAGATGGCTAGAGACCAAACCGGACATGTCTGCACTACAACTCCACAACAGAAAACAGTATACGTTAAATCGGGGTTTTACGAACCTTCATTTACATGTTAAAACGTAACCATTTAAATTTTTATATCATAACTCAATAGCACACATGAAAATAAGCAACTTTGTAATATATCTCAACAGACAAATCTGCTTCTTTCTTTGCCAGAATTGATCAGTGATTATCAAAAGTCTCAATTCTGGAGGTAAAATCCATGACTTTGGAGTCAGATTAAGGAGTCCATTTTGGTGGAGTCTGAGTCAGTGCTTTGGCTCCACATTCCTAGTGTAAAATCTGCATTCAGTGACGTTTTCCATTACTATGATAGGATATGGCTGCTGTTACTGAGGAGATTCTATGTAGATAGAAGAAGACAATCTCCTATATCAGTAATGGGAAAGTCTTCCCTGAATACAGATTTTATCTTAGAATTGAGAATTATGATAATGACTGATCAATTCAGTCAGAGAAAGAAGCAGATTTGTATGATATATATTACACAGTTGCTTACTTTCATGAGTACTATTGAGTTAGGAAATAAAAATTAAAATTAGTTACACTTTAGAGAAACGGCATGCCCTGTGTATATCAGATTTTCACTTGAAGCAAAATGCACATGTAAAGCATGCAGATTAAGGGTATGTGCACATCTGACGTTTGTGCATCTCTGCAGAACGTCCAAAAACCGGTGTAGATTAGCAGAAACTGAGTTTTCTGTGCTCAGCAGAGTCCCTCGTTTTTTGCTCGTTTTTTATAGCGTTTATACAGTGTTTTGTCGGCTGTTTTTCTGAGCGTTTTTAAAACTGAGTTTTTTTGCTGCACTTGTAAGCTGGAACCGCTGGAAAAACGACCAAAAGAAGTCCCTTGCTCCATCTTTGAAAACCGGTGGAAAACCGGTGGAACAACTGAAAACGACCAGAAAAAAACCGTTCTAATGAAGACAGCGTTTTCTAAACTCCATTGAGTATCATGTTAATCCAGCCGGTGGCTAGGATTAACATAAATTAAAATAAAACTGAGCGGAAAACGCCGACGGAAAACGCCAAAAAACAGCCCAAAAAACTACTGATGTGCACATACCCTTATGGTTGCATACAACTACCGTATATCCACAGCAGTAAATTACCATGTCATTAGCTGCCAACTGCAACGCTAACTCGCTCTGGCCCACATCGTCCCTCCACAACGTCCTTAAATTCTACTGTTAAGCAGCTGTATACAAACCTATCCCCGATTGATTGATCTGTAACATGCAACAAGACTCCTATAGAGACTGACATTTGGCTGAAAAGGAATAGGTGGGACCTGATGGACAACACTAACATATAGAGAGCAAAGTAGACTTGGTAGTTCATGCTCAGTGTGTAGGCTAGAGCGATTGCTAACACAAACACTATTAAGCCTTCTATGGGAGGATGTCATATGAATCTGACAAACCCTCCACCAAGATGATCTCATAATCACCTGCTAACTTGTAGCAGTAAATCTAGGTTTCCTTTGTAAGTTCAAGTCCCAGCCCATCTCCTGTAAGCTGATCTGGTGCATTTACACATAAAGATTGGAGGATAATAGAAAGGGAAATGCTGAAAACATCTGTATGTTTATTACTGGGCAATTCAGTCTGTTACACTTTTATCGTTTTATTTCACACTGGTCTTAACCATACTGAAACAAAACCAGAGCTGGAACTCAAATGTAATCATGCAGTAGGGGCATGTTCACACAGGACTGAAAGGGACACTGTCAGGTCATTTTTCAGTATGATACTAACATTACTATTGAATAGTGCCTAGGCCAGTGATGGGCAACCTTTTGAGCTTGGTGTGTCAAAATTCGCCAAAAAACCGAGCATAACTCGGGAGGTGTGTCACCTTGAGAAAAAAAAACCCTAATTTTACGATATTTATAGTTTAAATAACAAATATGTATAATTATTTAACTTACCTGCTTAGTGACTTCTTTGTTAATCTGTCAGTTGGTTTCTTTTGTTGGTCTTGCTGTTATTTAACCTGTGTGGGGTGCCATGAACTAAGATAAGTGAGGGGGAGGGGAATTGCTCCAGTGATGGCGAACCTGTGGCAGTCCAGCAACAGCAACAGCTGGACTGCCACAGGTTCACCATCACTGATTTAGTGACTTTTTTGTTGCTGAATTTCATTGGCTAAAATAAATCTTCAATTGAAGGTTGGTATTTTGTACACTTCAAGGCCAAGCAAGCGCTACTAAGGTTATCTGTCAAAATGTCTATTTATATTCCACGTTCTGCTTACTACCGTTTCACTACATAGAAAGCAAAATGATCTGCCATTTTTTTCTATAATGCCATACATCTCAGTCCATGTCTCTTGAAAGGGTCGGCTACTGCTACTACCACTTCCTTTACTTAACCTTTATTTTTTTGGCTTCTCCATAAGAGGGGCAGTGACAGAAGATTTATAGATAGCCCTGCAGGCAATTAGGGGTTAACTGTCTTTTAGGAAAGGGCAAAAATAGGGATTAATAGGGTGCGCAACAATAATATAGTGGTGAAATGGAGTCTGTACTATGCTGCAAGATGGCGTTCCTTATGTAAATTAATGGCGGGAAACGGCACCCATAGCACAGGCATCTTCCAGCCTCCCCCTCACTTATCTCAGTAATGGCCAATCACACATTCATGACACCCCAGATTCTGCCCAGAACCTTTCACTGGAGGATGGTTGCTGTAGTAATCACTGGACCTCCAGACAGCGATCACAGGGACTCAGATATGCGTCCCCCACAGCGTTCCGCTGCTCCCTGCTGCGCCAGCCAGAAGTTCCGCCACCCTACCGGAAGTCCCAGGACTAGACGCTCTGTGCCGGAGCTCTGCTGTTCTGGCTACAGACCTCCAGCACATTTTTTTTTCCTCAGCTGTAGTTAGTGAGGGGCGAGTCCTAAATTACTCGGAATCGCTTGACTCTAGTCTAGTGAGTCCGAGCCCGGGACTCGCTACTCGTTGCGAGTCTAGCGAGTCCAATGTTAATGAATGGGGAAGCGAGTAATAGCAAGTAATGTGTGATTTACAAATCGCAGATGTCTCGGAAAGCGCTCGCAATGCCATTTTGGAAACCCGACTCGCAACAGTTTTTTGCTGCTATGTCCGTGTCTGTGGTTTTTATCCAAATAGCGAGTCTAGTTTCTTCGGCGGCCGCGTGTCACTGAAAATGGCTACGCGTGTCAGTGCTGACACGCGTGTCATAGGTTCGCCATCACTGGCCTAGGCAGACCTTTCAAAAACATGTAAAATCATTACTGTACACTTTGTAGTTTCCATGTTATCACATTGTCAGACCCTGTAGGTAGCTCCTGGATCAGTCCTCTCCATTATACCAAACAGGAATAGTCTGGCTCCTGTATGAACTGTCATGTAATTATGCACTCCCTCTCAGCAGCTCTCTCCTTCTTCCTCCCTCTGCTCTCAGTGCTGTGTGGTATCACTTCTGGAGCTACTGTTCTGTTCAGGACATGGAGGAAGTAAAGCCCCAGTCACACATAACGATATCGTTAGAGAGATCGTTGTAACTGTGACGTTACAACGATCTCTCCAGCGATATCGTTATGTGTGACACTTTGCAGCGATCAGGCCCCTGCTGTGAGGTCGCTGATCGCTGCAAAGTGCTGTGGGTCATTTTTAGATCTTTGGTTTCCCGCTGGTCAGCACGCATCGCTGCGTGTGACTGCAAGAAACCAGCGATCTGTGACCTCACAGGGCTGGTTACTATGGTAAACACCGGGTATCCAGGCAGCGCGTGCTGTCTAGATATCCGGCGTTTACCATGGTTACCAGCGTCCTCCCTGCTTAGCACTGCCTGTAAGCAGGGAGAACGCTGGTAACTATGATAAACAGCGGGTATCTAGGCAGCGCGCGTTGCTTGGATACCCGGTGTTTATGATAGTTACCAGCGTTCTCCCTGCTTACAGGCAGCTCTAAGCAGGGAGAACGCTGGTAACTATGATAAACAGCGGGTATCCAGGCAGCGCGCGCTGCCTGGATACCCCGCTGTTTATCATAGTTACCAGCGTTCTCCCTGCTTAGCACTGCCTATAAGGCAGCGCTAAGCAGGGAGCGATGTGGAAGGTGGCTCCCATGGCCTGATCGCTGGGGAGATCTGCCTGTTTGACAGCTCCCCAGCGATCAGGTAACGACGCTCCAGCGATCCCGGCAGGTCGTTATCGCTGTTGGGATCGTTGGAGCAATCGTTATGTGTGACAGCACCTTAAGATACAGGTCTGCCTTATCTGATCTAGACTCCATTTGTTTCTGTCAAAAGGAATCCCTGCTGTGCTGTAAGAGATCCTGTGTTTATCTGATCTCTTGGTTTTGCTGCATAGAGAGCATGGAAGAGAATACAGCCCCCCAGTGATGTCCTATGCAGCGATGTGGTGTGAGTATGTGACATGCATAATCATCCTATGGGGAGTGGACAGCAGAGAACTAAGTGGACCATTCACTGTAATTGACAGATGGAATGAATCTTGTTATTTGAAGTTTACAGAAGATAGGAAATGAATATAAATAATAGAAATACATTAAGAGAGAGTTGAGATGGAGGAGTTAGAAAATGATAGCAGTTACATATGGACAGTTTTCCGTTGACCCCTTACTAACCAGACCAAATTTTTAAAATCTGACCAGTGTCTTTTTATGCAACAATAACTCTGGATTGCTTTAAAATATTCCAGTGGTTGAGAGTTTTTTCGTGACACATTGTATTTTGTATTTATGGTAAATTTAGGTCCATATATTTTGCATTTATACAAATATCAGAAATTTGACAAATGTTTTCAAATATTTTGCCATTTTTAAGCTTTAAATCAATTATCCCTTTGATCCAGGTGGTCACACCACACAAAATAGTTAACATTCCCCTCCTTTTTCCTTTACATCAGCACCATTTGTAAAGTGCTATTTTATTTTGTTTATTAGGTTTAAAAATGTAGCAGCAATTTCTAATTTGTTTAAGGAAATTTACAAAACTTTTTTTTTTAAAGACCTATTCATTTTTTAAGTGACCTTGGGGGCCTATATATTGGAAAACCCGCCAAAGTGATGCCGTTATAAAAAACATCTGCCCTCAACATATGCAAAACTGCCGTCAGGTAATTTATTAACCTTTCAGCTGCTTTTCAGGAATTAATGCAAAATGTTATTTCTATCACCTTAATGTTCTTTAACTTCTAAACAGGCCACTATAAGGGTATGTGCCCACAGGATGTTTTTGCTGCACTTTTGCTGCGGTTTCTGCATGCAGTTTACCATTGGTTTTATGGTAATTTATGCTGATTTGTTCCTGCGGTTTTGATTCCAGCAAAACCAATGTGTTTCACAGAAACGCTGTGCCCACACATTGGTTTTCCAAGTGTCAAGAACTGTCAAATCCCTCTGGTTTTGCTGCGGTGGGAAAGAATTGACATGTTCTATTTTTCCTGTGTTTTTGCTGCAGTCAATGGCAAAAACACAGTAAAAAGTCGCAAAAAACCAGTTCAGGTTTTGCTGCATTCAGGACTGCTTACAAAAAAAACCATTCTGTGGGCACATAGCCTTAAGTCTTCGAGTAAGGGTGTTATCCGGCCATGAGTTGCCATGGCAGCCATCAGGACCACACAATCATGATCTTGGGGATCCAATAGGGTTAAAGAAAGAGGTCTCACACTCTGTTAACCATCAAAATGCTATAGTCAATATTGACAGCAGCATGTAAGGGGTTTCTCGGCCATGGTCACTGCCAACACAGATTGTGACTGATGAAGCAGATTGTCAGTTATAATGTACAGCCAACAGCTACTGCATTTTCACCTGTTACAGAATGCTAATGACATATCTCAGGTCAGTTTTAAGTCGTATTGGTGGTCAAAAAAACAAAAACAACAAAGAAATAATGAGCAGATACACTAAAATAAATAAAACTAAAATGCTATAGTGCATAAAAAGAAATAGGGTCCGTGGTGACATTATTTTGATTAAAAAAAAAAATATGAGCAGGCCACCCCCACAGGACAGTCCCTATGTAGCAGTATTAAAACCCTACCATATTGTCCTGTGATGTGTGTATGGCGAATGAGTAGGCCTGGGAACACCAGCAGTAGGAAGCTATTCACATTAAATAATGTCCAGCTCATGAGGCAGGCAGTTCTTAGCCAAAGCCACAATCTATTATATAATCACGAATGGGTTTTTTGCCCCTTTTGAGTCCGCTCACGCTGCGAGTCAGCGTGGTCATGTAGATACGCCCGAAGCATTGGCCGCGCAGCGGCCATTGCGAGCAGTTCTAAGGCGACTCGCTATGCCCGCGCAGCGGGCATGGCGAGTCGCCTTAGCAGCGCGAAGCATTGGCCGCGAAGCGGCCATTGCGAGTCAGAGACTCGCTCTGCTAGAATCCCGATGCATGTGCATCGGGCACCCAGCTAGTGATGATGATAAAAAAAAAAAGTGCCCACCATGAGTGTCCTGCCTCTTGCAGGGAATCTAGTGATCTCCTAGGGTGAACGTAGCCGCTCATGCTCACGGTCAGTGTTCTACACGTGGCGGCCTTTCGTTGAATTCACCCACAGAGATCACAGCTGTCTCCACAGGAATAAATTGACATGCTGAGGGTCGGAATGCTGCCCTGCTTGGCGGTTTACATTGTGTAGAAAGCAGGCAGTGGCCACAGGATTTCTCCCAATCCCATCCATTATGCTTGTACTGTACAACGCAGAGGTTTGGACCCAGCGATAAGATGTTACATCCAAACCACTGCATGCACTGATCGTGTGCACATACCATTAGACGTGCCATCATGTATTACGTTCATCAATTCAATACAATGGACAGAACATGAATAACCGATTGCTTACAATCTGAGATGCCAGATACCTACGAGATCAGCTGAACACTGAGGAAACTACAACAAGTTCCCAAACGGGCACAATAATTATGACACGAGCATTCCCAATTATGGATTCGCCAACATAGTCCGGCGATAACCCAACAAACGAGTGCAACGCTCATTCGTTAGAGGCAATTATTTGTAAACAAGCTAAAACCTTAGCGATGAGGCCAATTTTCATTGTTTCCTCCCCTTCTTCCCAGAGCCATCATTTATTTTTCTTGTCAACATATGAAGCTTGTTTTTGTGGGACAATTTGTACTTTTGAATGACATCAGTCATTTTACCATATGGTGTACAGGAAAAACGGGAAGAAAAATTCCACAAGTGGAGAAATCATGAATAACACAATTCGGGTATGGTTTTTTTGGGAATTGTCTATACGGTGTAAATTGTATGTTAAAAATCACTTCACAATAGATTTTTCCTCATAATTATGATTAGGGTGAAATCAAACATGCCTAGGTTTTTTTTATTATTATTTTAACGGTGGTTAAACAAAAAAAATCACTCATTTGCAAAACAAGTTTTGGGGTTGTGCCACCATTTTCCAAGATCCGTAAGGTTTTTGATTTTTTCCGGTCGATGGAGCTGTGGAATTGTTTATTTTTGCGGGATAAGATTGATTCCACTTTTGGACAGATAAGATGTATTGATCCCTTGTTGCATCATTTTTTGAAGTATTGCAGTGGCCAAAAAATAAATAAAATTTTTATGTTGGCGTTCTTACATTTTTTTTTTTATTTCCAGTGCAGCAATCGGGTAAATCATTATTATATTTTCATAGGTCGGACTGTTCCAAAATAGGATGTACTACATATGTGTATTTCTCTTCAATAGGGCAAAAGGGGGGACAATTTTTTATTTTCTTCTCATTGTTTTTAATAGCATTTTGATCGTCTGATAGCTTGTGCATTGCCGTATATAGCAGAAATCAGTCTCCTTTGAAGCCTGGCCACAGGTAGCTTTTTAAAGGAGCTCTGCTATGGCAAGGAAGTCTTCAACAGACCCATGCTGTCATAGGAACCCAAGCTCACATCACAGGTGCACTGAAAGGAGCTGAAAATGGTGCTCCTCTATGCCAAAGCATATTAAATCCCACTGTCTGAGACATCGAGATTTAAAGGGTTGACAATTGTGGGCGGACATCTGCTTCACCCTGGATTGTTAGTGCAAGATCCTGGTTGTAATACACAGCCATCACCTGTCAAGCATGGGCCGAGCTCACACCCGCTTCCGACATGTGCCGTACATGCGAATCGGATGTCGTGAAGGGGTTAACGATAAGCTCACACTAGCGTATAAAAATATCAGCCTGATTTTCATCCAGAAAAGTGTGATGAAAGAAGTCCATTTGGTATTCCGGATGTAATGCAAATGCTATGTGATTTTTTTCACTTGTCATCTGTATACAATGCATTTTTGTTCCCACACCTATTATTCTACAGTCATTTACAGCATCCTATTCTATAGAATGGTAATGTAGTCGTGAATAACGGATGCCACTAGGATGGTCCAAATGGCATTGTTTTTTCTTGCACCCATAGACAAATTAAATCTTCCGATCTATGCATCCACTTGCAGCCTGCTGGGGTTTTTTCCTCCGACTGAATATTGAAAGAGAAAAAAAAAACGCAGATAAGCACTGACTTATTGAATAACATTGGTCCGAGTACAATCCTATTTATACGCTAATGTGAGCGTGCCCTAAAAGGGACCTTGTCACTTAGAAAAAAAAACACTATTAACCTGTAGATATGGGGTTAATCTGCTGATTAATAGCATCCTAAACTTGCCGAGCGCCTGCAAGAGCCTCACTTCTGGAGGAAACGTACTTTATTCCCTGCGGGAATGTTCAGGTTTTCGGTCATAGAGATGGTGCCGATGCTCAGAATACAGCGAGTGGCGGCAGTAAGCACGCCACCGGTCCTGACAGACAGCTACTCTGCATTATCCCCGATGGCACAGTTACAGCCGCCACTCAGTGTATTTTGAGCAGTGAAACAAGCTGCACTGTTGTCACCCTATTACTGAAACCAAAACTGGGGGAATAAAGCTCAGTTTCTGCCGGTAGAAGGGCAACTTCACAATGCTATTAACATGTAGATTTAACCCGTATCTGCAGGCTAATAGCTCAGGAGTTGCCAAAAACAGTGATTTTCTATGAGCCCAAAACGATTTTGTTGAAGCTTCATATATGTGTTAAATAAAAATGCCACCAGCCACCTCTACTTCTCTTCCAGTTTGTCAGGGGGATTATAGGTGGCAGTAGAGGTCACCCATCATCTGGGCATCCACTGATCCACTAATTACTCCAGCAGAGAAGGAAGAGAGACTGTGGCGGAAACTGGGCAGCAGTAATGAGGAGCAGTAAGGGACTGGGGATGTGCTGGTTATGATTTGTGAAAGCACATGAGAACCATATGTTACAAGTAAAGAGAACTGAAAAAAATGAACCAGAATTAACGTTTGTATACATGTATAATGTAGGAGCATGTTCACACTGGCCATTGAACAACAACCAAGAAAAAAAAAAAAAAATGCAAAATAAGCAAATACCCTAAAATAAATCAAATAGCAATAGTGCATGTACATAAAATTCTAATCACACCATTCGAGGAAAAAAATCCAAGTTAGGTGAAATGACTAACAAAATAAGGAATCGCTACCTCTAGCAGTCAATAATTATCTATACAGTATTTTTATTTTTATTTTTTGAGGGGGGGTCCTTTTATACTATTCAGTGCACAGCAAAATTAACCTGGTAGCATGATTCTGCAGGTTAGTGTGGCAGCAAGATGGCTCAGTGGCTATCACTGTTGCTTTGCAGTATGGCAGCATAGCATGGTTGCTCAGTGATCAGCACTGTTTTGCAGTGTAGCAGCACAGCATGGTTGCTCAGTGGCTAGAACTGCTGCTTTGCAGTGTGGCAGCATGGTGGCTCAGTGGCTAGAACTGCTGCTTTGCAGTGTGGCAGCATGGTGGCTCAGTGGCTAGAACTGCTGCTTTGCAGTGTGGCAGCATGGTGGCTCAGTGGCTAGAACTGCTGCTTTGCAGTGTGGCAGCATGGTGGCTCAGTGGCTAGAACTGCTGCTTTGCAGTGTGGCAGCATGGTGGCTCAGTGGCTAGAACTGCTGCTTTGCAGTGTGGCAGCATGGTGGCTCAGTGGCTAGAACTGCTGCTTTGCAGTGTGGCAGCATGGTGGCTCAGTGGCTAGCACTGCTGCTTTGCAGTGTGGCAGCATGGTGGCTCAGTGGCTAGCACTGTTGCTTTGCAGTGTGGCAGCATGGTGGCTCACTGGTTAGCACTATTGCTTTGCAGTGTGGCAGGATAGTGGCTCAGTGGTTAGCACTGTTGCTTTGCAGTGTGGCAGCATAGTGGCTCAGTGGTTAGCACTGTTGCTTTGCAGTGTGTCAGCATGGTGGCTCAGTGGCTAGCACTGTTGCTTTGCAGTATGTCAGCATGGTGGCTCAGTGGCTAGCACTGTTTTGCAGTGTGGCAGCATGGTGGCTAATTGGTTAGCACTGTTGCTTTGCAGTGTGGCAGCATAGTGGCTCAGTGGCTAGCACTGTTGCTTTGCAGTGTGTCAGCATGGTGGCTCAGTGGCTAGCACTGTTGCTTTGCAGTGTGTCAGCATGGTGGCTCAGTGGCTAGCACTGTTGCTTTGCAGTGTGGCAGCATGGTGGCTCAGTGGCTAGCACTGTTTTGCAGTGTGGCAGCATGGTGGCTCAGTGGCTAGCACTGTTGTTTTGCAGTGTGGCAGCATGGTGGCTCAGTGGCTAGCACTGTTGCTTTGCAGTGTGGCAGCATGGTGGCTCAGTGGCTAGCACTGTTGCTTTGCAGTGTGGCAGCATGGTGGCTCAGTGGCTAGCACTGCTGCTTTGCAGTGCGGTGGCTCAGTGGCTAGCACTGTTGCTTTGCAGTGTGGCAGCATGGTGGCTCAGTGGCTAGCACTGTTGCTTTGCAGTGTGGCAGCATGGTGGCTCAGTGGCTAGCACTGTTGCTTTGCAGTGTGGCAGCATGGTGGCTCAGTGGTTAGCACTGTTGCTTTGCAGTGTGGCAGCATGGTGGCTCAGTGGCTAGCACTGTTGTTTTGCAGTGTGGCAGCATGGTGGCTCAGTGGCTAGCACTGTTGCTTTGCAGTGTGGCAGCATGGTGGCTCAGTGGTTAGCACTGTTGCTTTGCAGTGTGGCAGCATGGTGGCTCAGTGGCTAGCACTGTTGCTTGGCAGTGTGGCAGCATGGTGGCTCAGTGGCTAGCACTGTTGCTTGGCAGTGTGGCAGCATGGTGGCTCAGTGGCTAGCACTGTTGCTTTGCAGTGTGGCAGCATGGTGGCTCAGTGGCTAGCACTGTTGCTTTGCAGTGTGGCAGCATGGTGGCTCAGTTGCTAGCACTGTTGCTTTGCAGTGTGGCAGCATGATGGCTCAGTGGCTAGCACTGTTGCTTTGCAGTGTGGCAGCATGGTGGCTCAGTGGCTAGCACTGTTGCTTTGCAGTGTGGCAGCATGGTGGCTCAGTGGCTAGCACTGTTGCTTTGCAGTGTGGCAGCATGGTGGCTCAGTGGCTAGCACTGTTGCTTTGCAGTGTGGCAGCATGATGGCTCAGTGGCTAGCACTGTTGCTTTGCAGTGTGGCAGCATGGTGGCTCAGTGGCTAGCACTGTTGCTTTGCAGTGTGGCAGCATGGTGGCTCAGTGGTTAGCACTGTTGCTTTGCAGTGTGGCAGCATGGTGGCTCAGTGGTTAGCACTGTTGCTTTGCAGTGTGGCAGCATGGTGGCTCAGTGGCTAGCACTGTTGCCTTGCAGCAAGGGGTCCTGGGGTCAAATCCCACCAAGGACAACATCTGCAAGGAGTTTGTATGATCTCCCCGAGTTTGATGGGTTTCCTCTGGTACAGCGATGATAGTGTCAGGAGTGATCACAGCTAGCTCATAATGAACACTAGTATTGTCTATATTACTAAGCCAATTCAGCCATATATGATGCAGGAGTCAACTCCATACACCCATTACTTGACTTCTCACGTGAATATGTCACAGGTTGTTAAGAGGTTAAACAGCAAGCAGTAATTACTGTTTACAATCATAAATCTCAGATTGAAGCCCTCCCACCTTTTAACAAAAAAAGGATTCATGTGAGCGTGAGGTTTTCAAGTTGCTCAAATTGCCTCTTTTGTTGTTGCTACCATGCTAAAAATAAGGCAAAATGCTGGAGTTACGGTAGTTTATGTTTGACTTCAGGTACGGTACTTAAAAATAAAAACCAGCACCTGACTGCACCATCCAAACAGTGTTTTCTCTTTCCGCTCTATTAGATTTACTGGCTTTGGTTGCATGCTCATCATAGACAGTTGGTGTAGCAGGCTGTTACAATAATTTACGCCAATTAATATTAAATAAGAGCACATAATGTGTATCCCAGGGCACAGAGGTATACCAACAAGGATGCATACTTCATGCACCTGATTTATAAAGCATGTCAAATTTGGACTTAGTCTATATACTTAACCCATTCTTTGGCTGGTTGTATCATTTTGTGTAATCTTTAATTCTATGATTATGGTTAAGGTACCGTAACACACACAGATATCTCTGCAGACATAGCTTGCAACTCACTGGTTGCAGTGAAATCATGGACACATTTACCATTTTGTTGCTGTGTACAAATGTAACAATGTGTCCATGATTTCACTGCAACCAGAGATCTGCCAACAATTTCCGCACAGTTATCTGTGTGTGTAACGGTACCTTTACAGAGATATGGGCCTTTTTATTTAGGGTGCCCAATATGCTAATGATTATGGCATTTCTGAAGATACATTGCTCAAGGGGTAATAATGCAGAGCTAAAGACGCCCCCAGAGAATCCGGAGCTCCATGCCCCCTCCAAAAAGTCCAAGGATGTTAAAAAAAAAAAATAAAATAGTGACTGGGTCACTTTTGCCCCAATGATAGATCTTCCTTAAGAAAGTTCCAATTCCTCAATCCAAAACACATGAATAGGTTTTAAGAACAACACCCTACCTCTCCTCATGTCTTTTAGTAACCTTATTTCCCATGAAATAATACTAGGTCATTCTCTCTCATAACTCCATGCCCTACCAACTCTTTTATCCCTAATAAAAATATATGAATAAATTGACAGCTAGGCATTTCCATCCCGACCTATCTGAAAAGAGTGTGTTACTACAAAGGTCTGAAATTGGCAGTTCTGATCGGACAATGCCTGTGTGCAGGGACAAACCATTCGCCCGTTATACCCAGCTGTCAATTTATTCCTCAAATTTTAGTAATAGCAATAGCACAATGCCAACTAAGGGTGGCTTCACACTGCGGTGTGATCCGGTCAGGGATGAACCTGACTGCCCCGGACTGGATCGGGACACAGCACTGGAGGGCTAATATGCCCTCCGGTCCGATGTGCAGCTGCTGCCACTAATAGGTCAGGACCGCGGTCCTGACTGATCAGCAGCGAGAGCTGTGTGCGGCTGCACACCGGACCGGAGGGCAAATTAGCCTTCCAGTGCTGTGTCCCGATCCAGTCCGGGGCAGTCAGGTTCATCCCGGACCGGATCACACCGCAGTGTGAAGCCGCCCTAAGGCTGGGGTCACACACACAGATATCTGGGCAGATATTGTTCACAGATCTCTGGTTGCAGTGAAATCATGGACAGATTGCTCCATTTGTACACAGCCACAACATGGAACAATCTGTCCATGATTTCACTGCAACCAGAGATCTGTGAACAATATCTGCCCAGATATCTCTGTGTGTGACCCCAGCCTTAGGCTAGTTTCACACTTGCGTATTCTGCAATCTGTTTGCTTGCATGAAATTCATGCAACTCCCTGGATACACATGAACACCTATGGATCCGAGCAAACGGATGCCAACGAATGTCCACGAAACTTTTTTTAATGGATCCATCATCAGTCACTAGAGATAGGGGCAGGAGGAGCTGTACCTTGCTTCTGAGCACGCTCAGTCCACCAAAACGAATCCATGCACACGGAAGACAACAGATGTTTTAAACAGTGTTCCATTTTAATTCATGACATATAGTCACAGATCCGTGAGCGTACATTTGTCCGCCTATTTCATGCAAGCCCAAAAATGAAAAATATGCAGACAAACGGATCAGTGACAAAACGGCAACAACTGGATGCACACGCAAGATGAAACTGTTACCATTGAAAATCAATGGAGACAAAAACAGATCAGTGCCCATGCATTTCAACATGGATAGAAACGGACTGCAAAAACACAAGTGTAAAACCAGCGCCTTAAGAAAAGAGGAATATGGATTGTTATTTCATGAAGAATAGCAGTATTTACTGCGGTAGGAATATTTCCAGGAGAGTAGACAGATCCTCTTTAAGGAATGGAGGGGTCCAAAGGTCACATATAGATGGCACTTGTCACCACTGCAATCAGAGTGCCAAACCAAACATGGCTTGCTATATTGGATGGACTGTAGTTATGTTAATAGAAAACCTTTGCATTAACTCATTTGTTAATAAATTTAGACTTTCTATGATCTTCAATCAGCATGTACAATACAACTAAATAGCCAACATTCAATGGTTGAAAGACTGTGCTATGTATAAATGTGCCCTAATGACAATTGTACAAAACAGTTCCAGTCTGCCAACATAGAATCTGGATGAACAGGACAAGGCATCAGAAGGGAAGCCAAAGACCACAGCCATTCACTCTCAGGACTGATCTGATGTGGGGTCCTACGGTAGTTGTAGGACCCCAAACTAAAAGTCTTATCAGTATGCCAGCAAGGTCAGCAATTTGAAAAACTTTAATCCAATTAGAAAAATCTACATTGGGACCTTTCAGTTGAAACAATTTTAAAACTAGGTTTAAACCACACCAATTCCAACAGAGCAGGCCAGCAGCAATGGCTACTGTCACACTCTGCACCAACATCTACCTATGGGGCAAGAAAGGTTAAATCCTTGGTTTCCAAAGCATTCATACAATACCCAATGGAGCAGGTATAGCAGCTACTATGGGGCCCAATGGTTCCATGACTATATGCACTCTCCCCCTGGGCTGGGACCCCAATGTAAGCACTCTCCCCCTTTGTTGAAGGCACAACTATATGCACTCTCCCCCTTTGTTGAAGGCACGACTATATGCACTCTCCCCCTTTGTTGAAGGCACGACTATATGCACTCTCCCCCTTTGTTGAAGGCACGACTATATGCACTCTCCCCCTTTGTTGAAGGCACGACTATATGCACTCTCCCCCTTTGTTGAAGGCACGACTATATGCACTCTCCCCCTTTGTTGAAGGCACGACTATATGCACTCTCCCCCTTTGTTGAAGGCACGACTATATGCACTCTCCCCCTTTGTTGAAGGCACGACTATATGCACTCTCCCCCTTTGTTGAAGGCACGACTATATGCACTCTCCCCCTTTGTTGAAGGCACGACTATATGCACTCTCCCCCTTTGTTGAAGGAACGACTATATGCACTCTCCCCCTTTGTTGAAGGCACGACTATATGCACTCTCCTCTTAGCTGGAACCCCAATTTGCACACTCCGCCCCTGTATATCCATGTTCTGAAGTTTCTCCTGAAGGAGGTCATGGTAGAACAGAGCTGCCCCACAAGTTTCAGATGTTAGGCTCCATTGTCTCTAGTCATGTACGTAGATACCGATCTCCCCCAACTGTGCTGAACAGTTGTCTATTGGGCTAGTCAGGTGTAATGTTTGGCCACCAGCTCTATATGCCCATCTGCTGGGATACAAAGCCCACCCCACAGATGCCATATACCATCTTCTAAACAATACCCAATACAGGTCATAGAGCACCCATCATGCCCAGCATGAGTCATAGAGCACCCACCATGCCCAGCATGGGTCAGAGAGCACCCATCATGCCCAGCATGGGTCAGAGAGCCCCCACCATGCCCAGCACGGGTCAGAGAGCCCCCACCATGCCCAGGACGGGTCACAGAAGTGCCTAAAAGCTATCATTTAGCCGGAGGTGATCCTTGTGTCACATCGCCCTTACGGTTAACCCTTGCCTTGTGGCCAGCAATCATCATCCCATAGTGGAAAAGACAGGAAATCCAAACCCACACGTGTCAATCTCACGCAGGGCTCCTTCCTGCAGGTGAACTGCCTGTGTAATGAGTGATCAAGGGTCAGGACTTCACGTCTGCTGCTTGTGACCTTGTTCAGATTAGAGGGCTAGCTGAGGAGGCACTACAAGTCTCAGCACTACACAGGGCACAGTGGAGGAAGTGCTATCCCCAGTCGGTTAGCCATTAGCAGTGATTAGTCGGCGCACTCACCCAGCAGCAGCAGTTTGAGCTCCCTCCGAGCATCCCTCTTGTCCCTGCGGAGCTGTCGCTCGATCTCAGCATTAATCCTCTGGGACTCCTTCTCCTCCGCAGACAGGCAGCACCCCGCCATCTCAGCTCTCACAATCCCTGCAGCGGCCGCTGGAAGTTTAGCTCTGCCTGTGCTGCTGCTGCAAAAGTTCACCGAGGAGGGAGGGGAAGCGAACAAAGCCAATGAATCCCTTGTTTCTTCCTTCCTTGCCCTGGGGAAGTTTGCAGTTTCCCCAGTCTCACAGCAGCGGCTCCTTAGCAGGGCTCCGTCCTGCAGGCATGTGTGAGGTGGGAGCTAATGGCAGAATACAAGGAGCAGATGGCCAGGAGCCCACAAGCAGAAGGGCACGGAGAGCTGGGGGAGTCAGTCACATACCCTCTCCAAGCCTTCTTTTCCTGGAGTAAAGGAGAGGCGGAGAAAAAGGGCGGCACTCTCTCCTCAGGCTGCCTCCTCCTACCCCCACACCGAGCAGGGCGGCCTGTCCTGTCAGTGTATGCTGTGCCCCCAAACATGTCCTCTGTCAAACCTGGAGAAGACCCAAGGTGCTACCAGCTCTATGTGTATGACTACAGGGCAGAGCGCCCACCATGCCCAACACGGCTCATAGAGCACCCACCATGCCCAGGACGGGTCACAGAGCACCCACCATACCCAATACAGGTCATAGAGCACCCACCATGCCCAGCATGAGTCATAGAGCACCCACCATGCCCAGCATGGGTCAGAGAGCACCCATCATGCCCAGCATGGGTCATAGAGCCCCCACCATGCCCAGCACGGGTCATAGAGCCCCACCATGCCCAGGACGGGTCATAGAGCCCCCACCATGCCCAGGACGGGTCATAGAGCCCCCACCATGCCCAGCACGGGTCATTGAGCACACACCATGCCCAGCACGGGTCTTTGAGCACCCACCATGCCCAGCATGGGTCATAGCGCACCTACCATGCCCAGCACGGGTCATAGACCCCCACCATGCCCAGGACGGGTCATAGACCACCCACCATGCCCAGGACGGGTCATAGAGCACCCACCATGCCCAATTCAGGTCACTGAGAACCCACCATGCCCAGCACAGGTTATAGAGCACCCACCATGCCCAGCACGTGTCAAAGAGCACCCACCATGCCCAGCACAGGTCATAGAGCCCCCACCATGCCCAGCACAGGTCAGACAGCACCCATCATGCCCAGTACGGATCATAGAGCACCAACCATGCCCAGTATGGGTCATAGAGCACCCACCATGCCCAGCACGGGTCATAGAGCGCCCAGCATGGGTCATAGAGGACTTTCTTGGGGGAAAAAAACCACAATAACCTCGGTTCACTATTTATGATAGTTTACCTTACTTATCATTTTTATCTTGCAGTATTCTTTGATCTTGATCTTTCTTTACATGGAATTCTTCACAACTGTGAACGTACGGCTATGTGCCCACCTAGCATTTTATTTCTGCACCAAAAAACGCATCTCCTGGAAGGCAAAACGCTGCTGAAAACAAGCAATAGTTTTTGCTTTTTAATGTTTTTTGTATGCAATTTTCTGTGCGTGTCTATTCCCATGTGTTTCTATCATACAGTCTATGAGAAAAATACAGAAAGATGAGCATGTTGCTTCTTTTTCTGCACCAAAATCTGCAGGTGAAAAAACCTGAAGGTGGGCACAGCACTTCAGAAAACCCATAGAATTTGCTGGGATGCAAGTAAAAATACATAAAAAAGCACCAGGTGTACACATAGCCTAAAGTGGTTTCCACACTAGCATTTTATTCTATTAGGTGGGGCAGGGGCGGACCCAGACTGTAGTGGGCCCTGGTGCAAGAAATTTTTCGGGGCCCCCCCCCTGGAATTCAGTGCCAGAATAGTGCCGCAGGTGTGCAGCACAGCCAGCGGCGTAGCAACTGTTTGTGGCGCCCGGGGCGGTCGAAAAAATTTTCCGCCCCTTTGGTTATTGATAATCTGGAAGTATACATAGTATACACTGTCTGCCCCTATATACAAGAATATAACTACTATACAAAAACACAAAGAGAAGGGGTGCAATTGCCACCTCTGCAGAACCCCAGTGTATGGCAACAAGCAGGAGTCAAGGAGGGCCCGGGGCCGAAGCAATTTTCGCCGCCGTGCTGTGGAGTTCATAATGCAATATAAATGCAAAAAAACTTTATTCTTAATATTATGTCACAATACCAGGATCTGAGGATCTTCTATTTCGAGGTCAGGGGCTCTCTGATGCCATGTTGCTGTCTGTCTCGCTGTCGTCCTCTTTTGACACTGGAGTGCGGTGGAAAGAGAGCATTAACTGGTTAATAACAAGAAGTATGGAGTGTGTACTAACTGAGCCATAAATCCTCCCCATACCAGTAGGATTACTATATGGATTTTAGTATTAGGGTACGGACACACTGGCTGTGAAACTCTGATGAGTGCAATGTGTGATTTTCTCGCATTGCAATCAATCTCTGAGAGCAGATTGGGGAGTGTCGGACGCTTTTTTCTCATCCAGATTTAGGATGAGAAAAAAGTTGCAACATGCTGCGACAGTCTGCGATTCACACCGAGACTCACCAATGCAAGTCTACGGATCCGACAAAATCACAGACCACACACGAACCATCCGAGTCTGAGGCTGCGTTCACACATTGCTTTCTCAAAATACGCAATGTGCCTTTTGTCTGCCAGCAAAGTGAATGTGAAATTCACTTTGCAGTGCAGACATTGGCAAAAATACGCACTGCGTTTTCAGGGAGAAAGCGCAGCTGCGTAAAGAATTGAGATGTGAATTCTTTACGCAGCTGCTCCTGCATTTTCTCCCTGTGATGTCACAGAGGGGAGGAAGAATCCTGCTTCCTCCTCCCCTCTGTGACAGCTGTGACCGGCCATTAGACTTCACAGTGTATTAATATACACTGTGAAATCTAAATTAAACAAAAGCAAGTGAATGAAAAATAAAAAAGAATGAATACTTTACCTGTCCGACGCCTTTTCCCGGTGTCCGGTCTCCGGTGCCAAGCGAGGTGTCTTCTGCCAGGACGTGTGGTGACGTCAGAGGGCCGTTCCCGGCGCAAACGCAAAAAGGCGCAACAAAATACGCAATGTGTGAACGCAGCCTGACACGTTTTTTTCACGGATACATTCTCATTCTGTAGCTGAGAACACTGTAAAATGTTCCTGTAAATGATTCTACAGTAATAGCTGCTGATAAAAAACACTGACTGCACACGGATGTCACATGGATGTGATCTGAGAGAAATGTCGGACACTCGCACAGCAGTTGGATGCCAAACGGACTAAAAAACAGATGTTACTCGTCCGACTCTCCTGGAAACAGTCCGATTTTAAGGCGGCGGGAGACAGTGTACCACCATGTCCCTAGCTCCGTGCTGTGCACAGTGTACCACCATGTCCTCAGCTCTGTGCTGTGCACAGTGTACCACCATGTCCTCAGCTCCATGCTGTGCAGTGTACCACCATCTCCCTAGCTCTGTGCTGTGCATAGTGTACCACCATGTCCTCAGCTCCGTGCTGTGCACCACCATTCCCTGCACACCCTCCCCCATGTCCTCTGCACACCCTCCCTCCATGTCCTCTGCACACCCTCCCTCCATGTCCTCTGCACACCCTTGATCCATGTCCTCTGCACACCCTCGATCCATGTCCTCTGCACACCCTCCCTCCATGTCCTCTGCACACACTCCACCACGTCATCTGCACACCCCTCATGTCCCCTGCACCCCCCCTCCACGTCCTCTGCACACCACTCTACGTCCTCTGCACACCACTCCACGTCCTCTGCACACCACTCCACGTCCTCTGCCCACCCCCACCACGTCCTCTGCACACCCCCCCCACGTCCTCTGCACACCCCCCCCCACGTCCTCTGCACACCCCCCTCGTCCTCTGCGCAACCCCCACGTCCTCTGCGCACCCCCCCCTCGTCCTCTGCGCACCCCCCCTCGTCCTCTGCACACCCCCCACATCCTCTGCGCACCCCCCTCGTCCTCTGCGCACCCCCCCACGTCCTCTGCACAGCCCCCCTCGTCCTCTGCGCACCCCCCACGTCCTCTGCGCACCCCCCCTCGTCCTCTGCGCACCTCCCCCCCACATCCTCTGCCCACCCCCCCACGTCCTCTGACCCCCCCCCCATGTCCTCTGCCCAACCCCCCACGTCCTCTGCACACCCCCCCTCGTCCTCTGCACACACCCCCCTCGTCCTCTGCACACCCCCCCACTCCTCTGCACAGCCCCCCTCGTCCTCTGCACAGCCCCCCCACGTCCTCTGCACACACCCCCATGTTAGATGGGCCATGTACCTTGTAAAGTCAGTCCCAGTTCCTCCTCTGGCAGTTCATCTTGCCGGGCAAAATGTTGCTCCGCCCACGTGAGTCACATGTGCGTGACGTCATCGCAGGTCCTGTTACACCCGGCATCTGTCCCCGCCGGTGGTGCTATGATCCTGCCGCCCACCGACCTCAGCCAGCACCACCACTAGTGAGGTGAGGAGGGGGGCGCGATGACCGGGGGGGGGTGAGGCGTCCAGGGGGGGGTGTGAGGCATCCAGGTGGGGGTGTGTGAGGTGTCCAGGGGGGGGTGTGAGGCATCCAGGTGGGGTGTGTGAGGTGTCCAGGGGGCAGGGTCACCCGGCCGGGCTCAGAGCAGGAATAAAAAAAAAAGACCACAAAAAAAGAACACGTCGCCGCCCTCCCGAAATGCCTATGCAATCGCCTCACCCCCCGAAACTATGCCAGAAAGTGCGCGGTGCATCGCCATGACACCGCAGCACCACCCACTACTGCCAGCTGCCTACCACCCTCTCTGTCGACAGGAACGGACTGCCGCTGAGCCCCAGGCCCCTACTGTCGGCCCTGTGCAGCGCACCAGCTGCACCACGGTAGTTCCGCCCCTGAGGTGGGGATCCAACTTGTTTTCAAAAAACAGATTCGGTTAGTGCCCATTGATTTTCAATGGGCACTTCAGTACATGCAGTTGCATCAAATTCCTGGCTGATCACCATTTTTTAGCAACCTCCAAAAACACAACATGTTTTTTGGGATCGTTAAAAAAGTGCCACCAACCGGATCCAGCGCAGTGCAGCATAAAATTAAAATGGTGATCAATGGATGCTGGATCCACTAGCCGCTCCCAGCACCCATTTCTGGGAAGATATATAAACTTGCTGGATCACATGTTTGTTTAAGGCTACTTTCACATCTACTTTTTATTTCAATTCAGTAACTTCAGTCAAAACCTGAACTTTTCAACTTCAGGTTTTTTTACTTTCACATCAATGTTTTTTCAAATCCGACGGGATTCTGCCTTTTTAAAAAAAAAACAACAAACAAAAAAAAAAAACGCTATGCGGCAACATTGCGTTTTGTATAATGCATTTATAACACAGGTCAACAAAAAAATTTTTTTTTTCTGGTGCCCAAAATATTTTAATGAATTTGGGGTATTTTTGGGGTGCTGATTCTGAATATGCTATCAGTTTTGCCAGATTGGCTCAAGTTTTTGAGATTTTTGGTATCTTATTTATAGCACTTGTTCGTAAATGCGACGCATCATCTCATTAATTTCTTTGGATTAGTACTTGAACTGAGCAGTTCTCAATATAGTTTTGTGTTAATTAGTGTTCTAAAAGTTTGTTCATAGCTTGATTTTTTGCACTAACTTTATGTTGTTTTCTGTTGTCCAGTGAAAAGCATGAACTCATCAAGAAGAAGTTGTCTTAACGATCCAGACTCATTCTGTTACATTTGTGGTGAATATACACTGACAAAACATAGAAGAAACATAACAGACTTCGTTAAAAAAGTAGCAAAAAACGTCTTTTTTGTTACACATTTTACGAAAAATCTCAAAAACTTGAGCCAATCTGGCAAAACTGATGACATATTCAGAATCAGCACCCCAAAGTTACCCTAAATTCAATGAAATATCTTTGGCACCAAAAATGCTGTTGACCAGTGTAATGGAAGCCCAGACATGTGCAGTGACCTGCGACTTCATTTGGATCTGGAAATTCTGGCACTTCAGGCACTGGACAAAAAACTCTGGTAACTGCGATTTTAAGACAAGCCTGAAGTGCCAGTGTGGCACCCCAGGGTCCAGCTGCCACAATAGTGCTGCCATGCTGTGCTTGGAAGCAAGGGTAGGTACCCATACCAGGTGAACCACGCACACAACACCTTCCCAACGCTATCCCAGAAGGGGGAGCTCTGAAACCCGATCTTAAGGGGAGGTCCCCTCCTATAAGTTCTAGTCTGAGGCTGGGGCTAGGCAGTTCAGTTCCTAGGATTACTGTGAAGAGGTCCCATGGAGTGGAGGAGAGTTACACGCTTCATGGTCGTAACAATCTCACTAACGATCTCACAGGAGCGTGCTCGTGACAACATCGGTAATTGATCGTTGGTGAGCTGTCACACCTATGGATATCGTTCACGACGCACCAACGATGTGGCGAGCAGCTATTGTTCGCACAACCCCGTGAACGATACTTGTTTAATGTTGTGAATAGGCGAAGTCGTTAACGAGATCGTTATTGCAGTGTCAGACACAACAATGCAGCAGGTTGAATGAACGATGAACGACAGATTTATGAACATTTTCTCAAACCTGCGATCAGCGATCCAACAATTTATCATGGTCATATCTTGGTGTCACACGCAACGACGTACTAACGATGTTGTTTAAACAACCCCAAACCCTTGACGTTTGAGCGATATCGTTAAGGAGATTGTACCATGTAACGGTACCTTAAGGCTCATCCCGGGATGTAGACTAGTCAGCGTGAGGGACCATATGAGAGGGTCTGAGGAAATGGAGAAGTAGGTTTGAGGAGTGGAGCCAGTGCCAGTTCGCCCCAATACCTAGCGCAGGATGGACGCCGGAGTCCAAGGTTGTGATGGACTCTAGGCCCAGCAGCCAACACCGGAGGACAAGAGATTCCAAGTTGCTCGCCCACCACGAGGCCCAGGAGTCACAGCAGCACCAGAGAGCTCAGGGAGAAGTAGCCAGTGGAGAGTAATCCAATGAGGGCTCAAGCCACCTGTCATACGGGCCAGAGACAGCACACAAGAGTGGAAAGGGTCGCAGCATAGCTACAGGCAGCCAGGACCCACCTAGAGCAGCGCAGTAGGGAGGCCTCAGAACTTGCCAGGTGTGGAGGACCCAACTTGCTCCCAGGCTCCGGACCCCTAATACCTCTTGTGGACAGTACCCTGGACAAACCTGCTACTTCCTTCAGTAAAGGTAAGGAGACTACAACTCCTGTATCTGTCAGTTATTCCACAAGCCCAACGCCAGGTGAAGTTCTGGTCGGCCACTGACAGACTGTGAAACAAATTTTTGATAAATTAAAAGAGGCTTCCGACAATCAGATGGCCACAGAGCTAAAAGTCCGGTTCTTTGGGTGCAAACAAGGGGTGCAGGAAAGCGTGCGCAGTTATGCCTTGAACCTGCAAGAGACGCTGAGGGCCATGAAGCAGGCCAACACAGAGAGTGCTCCGAACGAGAACAAACTGCTAACCAACCAATTCATTGAGGGCCTCTGGGAACTGGCCAAGAAGGTCCAGCTGCGGGCCCATGCCATGCAACACCTGGGAATAGACTTTACGGAGTTCAAAGACCGTTAACCTGCGACTGCTGAAGGATACCACTGTCAGCCGTCCCACACCCTCACAGCGGCTGGCCCTAACCTACCACATGGAGGTGGAGCCCTCTTCCCTGGCCTCTGTAGGGGCCAGTGCACAGACTTTAGAATCCCTCACCCCTGAGGCCATGTGCCTCCAATTGCAGCAACTGACAAAAGTGATGGCTGACCTGGCCAGAGCCGTGCAAGCTATCCAAGGATCCAGGCCGCCAGAGCGAGTTCACCTTGCCTCCAGCCCAGAGGACGTCCCGTGGATGCGGCAGAGGAGATACCCCGCCAGCCGAGGGCGACACACCAACTGCTATGATGCTGCAGGACAACCCATCTGCTGGCGCTGCAATGAGGTGGGGCACCTAGCAAGATCCTGCACTTTAAATGAGAAAAATATGGGGACGAGGGCCAACCCCCAGAAGTAAGCACGTCCAGCTCGCCGCATTGGCGCCAAAGGTACGTGGGAGGACGGCCGGTCCTGCCTGTTGTGCTGGATAGGATCCCCATGAACGCTTTGTAGGACACTGGGTCCCAGGTAACGACAATAGCCTATAAACGTTATAAATGCTATTGGGCAGACTCTGATATTGTTTACCGCCCAGATGACAGTTTCACCATATTTGCGCGCAACGGGCAGCCCATGCCACAGGTGGGATTCCAAGAGGTGACTATTAAAGTGGGGCGGGTGGAGTTAAGTGAACAGGGTATGGTGGTTGTTGATGTTGATCGGCGAGCCAACAGTCCATTGCTAACCATAGGTTCAAATGTGATTGAAAATTTTTTGGGCAAGGTTATTGTGTTGTTGCAACAGATAGCAGAGACTGCCAACTTCGGACAGCAGAAGGCCCTCCAGAAAGAGATAAAGGCCCTGATGCAGAGGCAGCAAGTGGAGCTGTCTGGAGGCGAGGTCGGCAGCATAAGAGTAAGTAACCCAATCCCCATTGTAATATCCCCGCGGAGTGAAATGTTGATCGGGATGCAGGGCGGCCATAGGCCTCGGAGGGCAAGATTACCAGAGGCTGGTGGAGCCCGTGTATTCAGAAAGTAGGCCCACCATCCTGACAGCCAGATGTGTAGTTGGTCTCCACAAGGGGAGGGTACCTGTACGCATCCTAAACTGTGGGGAAGAGGAAGCCAAACTGCCACGGTATGCTAGCATTGCCAAGATGTATACAGTCAGTAACAATGCCATTACAGTTGCAGAGCCCATGGACCTGCCAGAACAGGTGGAGGACAATGGCCCCGAGGGGAAGCTGGTAGAACTGGTGGCAGAAGTTGCACATGGGCACCAGCTCCACCCCTTTACGCAAGAAGCATGGACTATACCGGGTAGTCAGGAGTATGAACAGGTCTTCAGCAAACCCCCGTTAGACTTTGGTCAAGCAAAAGGGGTGCAGCACCACATACCAACAGGAGACCATCCTCCCATCAAAGAGAGGTACAAACCCATACTGCCGGCCCACTACCAATGTGCCAAAGAGATGTTATGAGAAATGAAAGAGGCTAGGGTGATCAGAGATAGTTGTAGCCCCTGGGCAGCTCCACTAGTCCTGGTAAAGAAAAAAAAAATGGTACAATGATGATGTGTGTTGACTATAGGCAGGTTAATCGCATTACACATAAAGATGCTTATCCATTACCCAGGATAGATGAGACATTATCTGCACTGAGAACCGCTAACTATTCCTCCACTCTAGATCTCACCAGTGGGTATTAGCAGGTTCCCGTGGCAAAGGCTGACAAGAAGAAGACTGCCTTCACAAACCCGATGGGCCTCTGCGAGTTTAACTGTATGCCTTTCGGACTCTGCAATGCACCAGGACGTTCCAGAGGTTGATGGAGTGTTGCCTGGGACATAGGAATTTTGAAACTGTGCTGTTGTACTTCGATGATGCTATAGTCTACTTCCAGGACATATGAAAACCACCTGAAGCACCTGGCGGACGTTTTGGAGGCACTATCCAAGTTCGGCATGAAAGTGAAGCCATCCAAGTGCCACCTCATCAAGCCCAAGGTGCAGTACCTAGGCCACGTAGTAGGCGCAGAAGGTGTGGCCCCGAACCCTGACAAGGTCACCACAATCCAGAACTGGCCAAGACCCAACTCTCTCAAGGAGATGCAGCAGTTTTTGGGGCTGTTAGGCTACTATCAGAGGTTCATCAAAGGTTTCACCAAAATGGCAACACCCCTGAAAGACCTCCTGGTAGGCCAGCCCAAAAAGACCAGGGGCCCAAACTCCACACTGAAATGGGAGGCCAAAGGGGAGACTCATTTCAAACAGCTGAAGAGGACCCTGACAGGAGAAGAGATCCTGGCCTACCCTGACTACAACCAGCCATTTGTACTGTACACCGATGTCAGGAATGTGGGACTGGGGACCATCTTGTCCCAAGTACAGAGAGGCATAGAGAGAGTGATTGCCTATGCCAGCAGGAAGCTCCGGCCTGCCGAGAGGAACCCCCACAACTACAGCTCCTTCTAGCTAGACTTCCTGGTCGTGGTGTGGGCAGTGACAGTACGCTTCAAACACTACCTGGCAGACGCGAAGTTCACCATCTACACGGACAACAACCCTGACACTGGAGACCGCCAAGTTGGGCGCACTGGAACAGCGCTGGATGGCCCGATTCTCCCAACTACAACTTCACCTTCAAATACAGAGCAGGGCACAAGAATGCCAATGCTGATACCCTGTTCAGAATGCCCAATCTGCAGGACGTGGGAAGGAACTCAGATGAGCTGGAGGAAGTAGAGCTACCAGCTTTCCACAGCAAGAACGTATCCCAGTGTTCCCACAAAGTAAGAGACAAGTGGCCTGGAAAGCGGGAGACCACTCTGGACACACTGCCTCACCACGATTGGGCAGAGATGCAACACAGTGACCCCACCACCAGCCTGGTCAAGGGACTGCTGCAAGAGGCGACACGGCAGAGGCGTTGCAGCTGTGGAAAGAGCGGGGTAGGCTGTTCATCTATGCGGGCAAACTGTGCAGACGGCATATCAATTACAGGACCCACGAGCTAGTGTGGCATATCATGGTCCCGAAGAGGGATGCCCAGATGGTGCTAGAAGCCTACCATGATGGAGCTGGGCACTTCGGGTGGAAGAAGCTGGAAGTACTGCTGCGTGAGGGGTTCTTCTGGGGCACCATGAGGGCAGCCACAGAAATCTAGTGCAGGAATTGCGGGCCCTGCAGCTTCCGAAGGAAGGACCATGACAGCCAGCGGGCCTCACTACAACCCATCAACACCAAACAGCTAGAGCTTGTGGCCCTGGACTACGTGAAGCTGACCCCAAGCTGGTCTGGCTACGTATACGCCCTCACAATAGTGGACTACTACTCCCGGTTCCTGGTGGTGGTACCTGTGAAAAACTTGACGGCAAGGACTGCAGCCCGAGCCTTCCAAACGCACTTCTGCAGACCCCATGGCTACCCTGAACGGGTACTAAGAGAGATGATGGGAGTGATGGTGTGCCACGGTCCGCGCTGCTCTGGGTTAAAAAAACTCACCAAGGAGCCAGACAACTTTTCATCCTGATTTATTCCTCCTACACGTTTCAACGCCACACCCGGCGCCTTCCTCAGGGAGTATTCAATTTCCCCCCCCCCTTTTTATACTTTGCTGAACGGGTACTGACAGACCAAGGCCCTGCCTTTGAGACAAAAGTATTCCAGGAGTTATGCAACCTGTACGGGTGCAAGAAGATCATAACTATGCCTTATCATCCCCACACAAATGGCATGTGCGAGAAGATGAACCAAGTAGTGATGGACCTGCTGAAAACACTCCCACTAGAAGAGAGAAACATGTGGCTAGAGAAGCTGCCAGATCTAGTGGGCCTGTACAATTACATCCAAGTGAACTCCACCAAGTTCAGCTGCGCCTGCTTGATGACAGCAAGACCCGGCAGACTGCCTATTGACCTAGAAACCTGAAAACAACCTCCCAGAGGCTGATTACAATGCAGAACACCAACAGAAATACTAGCAGGTGCAAGAATGCGTACAGAGGAACTTGTCACAAGCCAGGAGAGGCAGGAGAAAACCTACAACCAGAATGCACCTGCGGCCCCGTTAGCACCAGGCGAACAGGTCCTGAAGAGAAAGAGGAGGACCCACAAATTTAATGAACAGTGGGAGGCAGAGCCCTACATGCTGATGCCATCCCACTTTGACCCCACAAAGGTCTGCCTAATCAGCAAAGATGAGGGGGAACCTCTGCCACCGTCACTAGAGATCACCTGAAGTGATGCCCAGAGTAGCTAAAGAGCATAAAAAGCCCCTGGCCATACCTCAACCCTGGCCATTGAAAGAATAGATGATGCGCACCATACTGGGGGACTTTCCCAAGACCTGGACCCAGATCAATGGGGCCATTGTAGTCCCTGTACTGACCTTCCCCAAGTGGCAGCACAACCACCCATACAGGCTCCAAGGAGGGCTGAAGAACCAGCGCCGGGAACGGAGCCAGAGAATCAGCCCCATGCTGTTGGTGAGCCTGTCAGTGCCATGGTGAGCCAGAGTCCATCTGCTGCCATACGAGAACCACTCAGATCCACACTCAGATCAGCATGTAGTGCACACACCTCACCAGTAGTAGACACTACAGACCAAAATAGTCAAACATAAACACTTGTGCTGCATAGGTCCACACGTAGTAATATAGGTCAGGCTCCAGCCCGTTACAGGGATAGCTAGCCAGAGAAGTGAACCAGTGTAACAAGGGTTACAATGTAAATATGTTTTGTTTTCGTTTATGCGCTGTGTAAATATGTGTGTTTTTCCAAGTAACTAAGTGACAATGCAACCACCAAGCATACCGTGCCTACAGGACGTTCTGTATTAACTTTTAAGTATTCATGAACTTTTAATTAAATATGGACCAATAAAACCACAGGACTAGTTGTGGTAAAGGCACTTTCTTAAATAACTTTTCTTCAGCCATCAGTGGAAGGACTAAGCGCCGTAGTGACTGTTTTCTACACTTTTTCTAGGTTTTTGTAATTTTTGTAAAACTGATAGCCATGGATCCGATTCAGCCCCCATGTATCCCTATGGGCACGGATAGGCATGGATTGGTCCTTAATGGCCATCTGTGTGTGCAGGGATCTCCGATTTTGGGCACAGCGGACACAATCGGACAGAATCGGATCCAACACTGTCCAATTCAAATAATATGGAGGTCTATGGAGCTTGGATCCAGGAAAAAAGAGGATTGTTTCCATGCTCCAATTTTAGTGTACTGAGCATGCTGCGGATTTGGAAGCGGCTGCCAAACGCAGGTTCCCTCAGGTCTGGAGGAGTTGTGTCCAAGACGGAGCTCCTCCAGACCGTGAGCACATACCCTTACAGCTCTCAAAAAATCTGCTGGGAGAGGCTCGCTTCATCCATCTATCCATCCATCTATCCATCCATTTATCCATTCATTTATCCATCCATCCATCTTCACTATGGAAAGTGGTGGGAGCTCCCACGAACGCCACCCAATGATTCAAGTAAAGTAGCTCATGTAATGTAGCACATTATGGATTGTACATGTGATTTTTGAATGCTAATTTTATTAATGTTATATTTAAAGGAAAGATGCTCTGAAACGGAAGCGGATCAACAGGCAAATCGAGGTGGAGAGATGTCAGCTGGGGGATGACAGAGTATAAGTATCTGTTCATAAGACATCACACCATTAATATCCAGCAATGTACTAAAAAGGGTTATTTTTGTTTTCAACACTCATCCTTTAGTTGTAGGGCTACGGGTCGTCATTTTTGGCAACATGCAAGTATTTTAATTAAAGTGCCAAAAAATGCTTTTTATTTCACTACTTCAATGCATGTATACTTATATATATATATTTTTTTTAAGGGTTCACAAAGCTCAAGCAGGTCACACCAGGAAGATGAAGGTGTTGACTTCATAACCTTCTCATCAGCCTGTTTGAATCTTGGCCTGCTTTGTGGAACTAGTCTGACCGCCATCATTCTGATGCTGGCTATACCTGACAGCTTTGGCAGAAGGTGTGTGCTGCGCTGCTTGGGGTTGGGAGAGGCTTAACATCAGGAAACAGAGTCAATGTCATAAGTATTTTTACTTCACACTGTCATATTGATTGATATAAAGTATTGTCAATTACAAAGTTTTTTCCTCTTTACAGATGAGAAAGTCTTGAAACGGTTGCGATCTAGCAGGGATCGCTATAAGAAGGAAATTAATAAGGAGATGCAGGCTCGAAGTTGATCAGGTCAACGCTGGCTACAATACAAGTTCTACCATGAATTGCCATTCCTAAGGGCCGCTTTACACACACCAACTTCTGTGTCCAACTTCTGAACAGATCTCTGGTTACAGTGAAACCATGGACACATTGTTCCATTTTGTGGCTGTGTACAAAATGGAGCAATGTGTCCATGATTTCACTGCAACCAGAAATCTGTTCAGAAGTTGGACACAGAAGTTGGTGTGTGTAAAGCGGCCCTAAGATCTTCATTGGCATGTCGAAGGCAACTATCCATTTATTGTGGAAATAAAGTGTGTCCATGTTTATTAACCAAATGTTTTTCTCCTACACTACACACAAATCTAAGCTATGCATTATTTTTTTTCTCCACAGAACCATTGGCAGTACACTGGAGCCTGCAGTTATAGTCTCCTCGCACATCCCTCCTGTATTGGTTCCGCAAGAAACCCCCAGAACCTGTGACCCATCCGCGCCTCCGCCTTCCCAGGTGAGCCATCCACCTCTGCAGAAGCATCCTGTTAAGCATGTGATAGGCAATACGAAGAGCCCACAGTTTTTCCCCTATCCCAGCCCTCTAACGCTGACGATGTTACCTGACCGGCTTTTGTGTAACTTCAACAGCCCCAGAGGTCAACAGAGTTTGTGGTCAGAAGTCCAAAGGCGCACTCAACAGTTCTTCTGACCCTTGTCAGTCTATAATTGAAGATCCATTTCGTAGCACTTAACCCACTACTGGAGTATGGCTTTAGCAGGTTTCCACAAATTTGGAAAGCTTCATCACCAACAAAAACAAAAGGCATTGGTGGTCGTTCGGTGTCAAGAAACAGTCTTGGGGGTGGAATCCAAGGTCATTGCCATATAACAAATGTGCCATTGCAGAAACTGAATACCTGTGAGTCATTTGAGCATCCATATGCACCAATGTCTACTGCTACAAAATTGTATTCGTCATCTACAATTGCCATTAAAACAATAGGAAAGCACTTCTTATAATTGAAATATTCGGATCCAGTCTCTCCAGGTTTCATTATCTAAATATGTTTCCCATCAACCGCACCTATATGTTGTAGAAAGGAATCTGCACAACAGAAAAACAGAATGTTGGAAGACATTCACAATAATACTAACATTTAAAAAGAAACGTGTTTGGCCATAGAACCTCTGGCCTTATATCTGGAACGTCATAGCACCTATGAAGGCTTCAAGGTGGGTGCGGACGAGGTTAAGCTCTCGCTTTTTGCGGATGATGTGATCTTGTATGTAAAAAAATCCAGAAAGAGACCTTCCGGATATACTGACAAATATAGAGGCATGGGGCAAACATTCAGGATTCTCACTAAATAAAAATAAATGTGAAATCCTTTTCATAAATACAGGAGAAAATTCGCGGAAAGGGAAGTATTTCTGTGGCCTGCCAATAACAAAAGATAGTATTAAATATCTAGGGGTACATATAGCCAGATCTAGTGGAATAACATATAGACTTAATTTCTCACCGATCATCTTAAAGATAGAACAAGAACTGAAGAGATGGGAGGGGCTGCCACTCTCTCTGATGGGACGCTGCCATTTACTTAAAATGGTTAGTTTTGCAAGACTGCTCTACCCTCTTCAGACTATCCCTATGTTGTTGAAACATGTCGATATAATGAGACTCAACAAAGCATTTTCTGGATTATTGTGGGGGGGCAAGAAGCCTAGGTTACACTTTAGAACCCTAATTCAATCTAAACAAGAAGAAGGTCTACAACTCCCAGACATCAGGGGATACAATCTAGCGTGCATCTTACGAAATGTATTGGATTGGACCAAAGGCACAAGTAGATTTTCAGATGTAAAATTGGAAGGAGAATGGGCCAAACCCTGGGACCTAGCTGCTCTATTACACTCCCCATTTTCTTGTCTACCTACCGCCCTGAAAAACACGGTGATATACAGGGACACCATTATAGCGTGGAAAGAGATTAGGAAAAAGCTTAAACTAGCGTGGAGGATTTCTAGGCGACTTAATCCATGGAGATGCCCGGCCTTCCCGCTGGGATGTGAAAACTCCCTATTTAAGGCTTGGAGAGATAGAGGTGTCAATACTTTAGAAGACCTTATGAATTTGGAGGAAAAGAGATGGATGACGGAGGAGGAGGTGTTGTCTGTTTATAATCTACCCCAGTTCCAAGCCATACAGTTTCACCAGTTGAAACACCATCTCCTTTCTCAATTGCGGGACCTTTCTGGAGAAATTGACAATAATCCATGGTCTGAACTGCTAAACATAAATGAGTGTGATGTGTCCATCACTTCATTATATGCTAAACTACAGCAGGTTCTACGACCGCAAAAAAGGAATGTGTTTTTTAACAAATGGGGCAAACATATAAATGATTCAGAACTAACTCAAAAGATCTTGGAAGGGTGGAGGCTCGTAAGATGCTATATTATCAATGAGAGGTGGAGAGATTCCCAATTTAGAATCATGCATGGTACTATTCAGGGTTTTAACATACCTCCTTCAAAGGGCAACCAGGGGAGATGGGTCCATTGCCCAAAATGCAAAGCATCCATGACGAACCTGGAACACGGTCTTTGGTCCTGCCCTGACTCACAAAATTTCTGGAAAGCGATAGAAGTGTGGGCTAAGGAAATATGTGGGGACATGGAGAATTTAGACCCGATGCGATGGATTTTCCATTATCAGACAAGCTCTGACACTGGTAGACACCCGCATATCCTGTGGCACTATATTGCATTGATAGCCAAAAGACTTCTCCTCCAGCATTGGCTCAACAATAGACCCCCGGACTTATCTCAGGTCAAAAAGATGATGAGACACACTTTGACACTTGAATCTTTGGAAACACTACGTAACCCAAGTAAACTAACCAAAAAATGTTTCTTCAAATGGAAAACATTCATTGAAAAAGAGTTCACAGATGGTGAAATAGATAATTTTATGAGACCTTTCCGTTCCTCAGAGTGGTACGCGTTAGAAGACTTAGGAGAAACATTGGGCAGATTGAAGTGTGGAAATTAGCTGAACCAGACCAGGGTAGTTGCTTTATAATAATTGCATAATCTTTTCCTTTTTGGTAAATAAACATGCCATAATCTAAGGAAGATTCTCAGGGGAGGGTGGAGGGTGGGTTAATGGGTATAATTGTACATAATTGTATTTGAAAGATATCTTTGTCTTCAAAGACTTGTAACCAGTTTCCGTTCATTTCTGTTGGACGTATATATTTGGACTTGTTAAATTTCTGGAAATGTTTGCATATGTTGAAAATCTAATAAAAAGATGGTTAAAAAAAAAAGAAACGTGTTAAATTACATTGACATACCTAGGTGTCACCATGAGTCGCTCCTCAGGAGAAAGCACTCTGCGATAACGCATGTCTTGTCTGGTAATGAATCATCGGACGCGTTCTACCAACTCGTCAAAGCTTGCAGTACTCATCTGTACATAGTCATGAAACTTCTCGGGGTCTCTTCGTAGCTCCAGGTACAAGGTTGAGAATACACCATGTGTCTCTCTTCGAGAAGTTATAGGGTGCAACCAATATCGCCACTGCTGACGTCTCTCTTCCAATCTTCTGCGTTCCTTATCCTCTGCCATAACTCTCAAATATGCCAGTTCAAAACAAACATCCACATACAAATAAAAAGCGTCCAGTGAAAGAACCATTTCCCAGGTTGATTTGAAGAAAAAGGGGTCTGAGGATTAAAGTACAACAGTCTATATATACAGTTTCCAAATGACACGCCCACTAGGGGTCATTTACAAAAGTTTAACATTTGTACCGGATCTGTTTAAAAAAAACAGACAACACTGGGTGCAGCCGTAGATGACTTCTCTGGTATTATTCTAAATCTGGCTGAGGCTGGTTTCACATCAAGATTTTTTGGCATCCATGGCTGTCCATAAAACGGACAGCCACGGATCCATTTTGGCCTCCATGTATCTCTATGGGCACAGAAGTGATCGGATTGGTCCTTGAATGGCCTCCGATTGTGTCAAGTTTGTGATGGATCCGATTGTGTCAGATTTTTTCCTGTCCCCAAAATCGGAGTCTGCTGTGATTTTGGTCAAATCGGACACAATTGGACAGGTACGGATCTGATGCTGTCCACGGTAAATAACATGGGAGTCTGTGGTCATCGGATCCGCTAAAAAGTCGGATCGTTTCTCAGATCCGATTTAGACCATCACGCATGCACAGAATGATTTTTCCGGTTTCAAATATACTAAAATTGGACTTGCCACACAATCGGATCGGACACATAAGTGTCCTCCAATCCGTTTCTGTCCATTCCTGTCTGTGTGGTCCTGCAAAAACCAGGATCCACACAGACACACAAAAATCTTCATGTGAAACCAGCCTGACAGAACCATTATAATACCTGTCTGGTCATTTCTGGCTGCCTCAGGTTTTACAATTTCTTAAAACAGATGCGGTTTGCGCCGTATCTCCGCTGGATGCAAAAAACGTTAGCGTGAAAGCCCCCTGAGACCAATGCGTTGTGTGGGTTTGTTTGATAAGACCATTTTATTTTTTTGTCTTTTCGTATTCGTTGGCACTTTCTGCACCAAAGTTTTCAAAATGGTGCATGTGGTTATTAATTTTTTTCGCAAAGTCAAAAAAGTATTTTTTTCTTCTGTCTCTAACCATTTTTGCAACCTTTTAGCACAAAAAAAGCTGTGCTTTTTGTAAGAATTGCACAAAAATGAAGGCAAACATAAAATTACTGGGGCTGAAGCACATTTGTGATAAATTTTGTAACTTTTTGAAAAGTTACAAATGAGGTATCAGGTGAAAACATCTAGAAACAAAAAATCCAACCACAACGGCAAACAAAAACACAATATTTTTATATATTATATTTTAGCCACATATGGAAAGATTTATTTGGTACAAACAAAACAAAGGCACAAAATACTTAGCAAAAAAATTTATCTGACATTTGTGTATTGAAACTTTTGGTTGTGCCATATTTATCTTTCTATTTTGTCCATTTTGTATATGTTCACCATTTTTGGTAAAGTTTAGGAAAGAAGTCCCCAACTACAGGCCTCGAGGACTGGAGCTGGGGGCCCCTGGTTTAGGATTTCCAGATGTTTTCTCCAAATTCATCAGTTGGAAAGTTTTGAAAATCCCAAAATTGCTCACAAATGTGCTTCAGTCTGTCTGGAGCAATTTGATGTGCGCCAGATATTTTTGCACCAGTTTTTTTTAAACGTGTGACTTCTTCTAAGTAATAAAACACCTACTCAACTATGGCCCTCATGATGTGCCATAGGGCTTACATTTTCCCGGAGGTCAAATCTAGGATGTCTCTATTGGCTAATCCCTCTTCTCCCAAATGTTTATACTCTCCAGCTGACATCTTTCATTGTCTCTGGGATTGTCTGAAGGTATAGGAGGTTTGGGATATGCTTCTTAGCCATCTCACCACACCAACTTCAACATTTGCTTTACATTATCTCTGGAATGGGCGTTATTTAATATTCTCCCAAGGGATCAGCTATTCGGACTCTCTGCTCAGCAACGACGTGTTTTAACTATTTGGTCAGCAGCTACCCGCAAGAATATTCTGCATTTGTGGGCACAGGACACAATCCCTTCACTAAATCTAATTTCTTCAAAGGTAACATATTTGTTTAAAATGGACTGGATGGCGTCTTAACAACAATCTCCTCCGGGACACCTGCTGTACATCCGAGATCCAGCGCACCATTGACGACTTCCTCCAGATCCACTCCACTGAATCCACGGCTTTGCCTATACAGTGTGAAACCCTTAAATGCGTATTGCGGGGAGTCTTAATCAAACATGGAGCGAGGCTTAAGAAACAAAGGGTGGAGGAGGTGGAGGCACTTCCTTTTAAAAATCTCTAACCTAGATAGACTGCATAAGCAGCCTTCTTGCGCTGCTACTCTCACAGAGCTGACTAAAAATAGGGAGGACCTTAGGGCATTATTGGATCAGAAGTATCTCCACTTTCGTTATAGACTGCATCGCATCACATGTATGAATACTCGGACAAATGTGGCAGACCACTAGCTAGAGTCCTACATCCTAGAGGAGACCCGGGGCACGTCCCTTCAATCACATGGGCGAGGGGAGTTACACACAAATTCCATCTTTGATTATGGAGACCTTCCAGGAGTTTTACAACGATCTATACAATATTAAAGGGCAGGCTGCAGGGGAGCCTCCAGGCGACTTGGATTTGGCTATTGATAGATATATCTGAGAGACCGCCCTGCCAGTCTACCGGGGAGCACTGCCTCGCTTTTGGAAGACAACTTCTCAGAACAGGAGATTGCTGCCGTAATCAAAGACTCCCCGTCGGGTAAGAGCCCTGGCCCGACGGCTTTGCTCCCAAGTTTCTTAAAATGTTTTCTGCCAAATATGTCCCATTTTTAAAAAGAGTATTTAATGCGGTCTCACCACAGTCCCCCTGGGTCCCCTAGTCGCTGGAAGCCCATATAAGCATCCTCCCTAAACCATTCAAAGATCATACCAATGTTGCTAACTTTAGACCAATATCTCTGATTAATGTGGATATTAAGTTGTTCTTTAAAACTTTGGCTAATAGGCTTGGCCAATATGAATAAACTGTTCATTCTAATGGACCGAGCGAGGGCTGACTCTGTTCCGATGTGTCTCCTTTCAGTAGACGCTGAGAAAACCTTAGATCGGGTGGACTGGCGGTGTATGATGGCCTCCCTGCAACAGGTTGGTCTGGGCGAAAGGCTCCTAGGGAAGATTTCCTCCTTATATGGATGCCCGTCAGCCAGAGTCAAGGTAAACAGTCTGTAAGCCTCTTAATTTTTCACCAACAATGCCACCAGGCATGGGTGGCCCATTGTCACCTCTGTTATATGTCATTACAATGGAACACCTGGCGATAGCTATCATGAGAAATCCGCATATCTATGGGTTTCCAGACCTGGACAACCAATATAAGTCCGCATTGTTCACCGATGGTCTCCTGCTCTTGGTCTCTAACCCCCGGACCTCGTTCCCTGCTGTCGTGAAAGAATTTGAGAGGTTCGGTCGTCTTAGCAACTTTAGGGTAAATTTTAGCACATCGGAGCCTTTAAACATTACTCTTCCGACCACGGATGCGGATGTATTCTTTCTGAAAGACCACTTCCAGTTTAAATGGCAGACTTCTGCTTTAAAGTATTTGGGGGTTTGGATTCCAAGGGATCCCTCACAGAAATTTTACCTTGAATCATTCATCCCTCTTAGAAAAAACTATTATGGATTTAAATGGATATGATAAACGCAATTTATCATGATTCTGGAGAATTAACGCGATTAAAATGGATGTCTTGCCCCGGTTTTTATACCTTTTTCAAACGGTACCCATAAGACTGCCGGCGTCTTTCTTCCCGAAACTCCAGATGGTTCTGATAAGGTTTGTTTGTGGGTCCCGGAGGCCCAGGATTGCTATGAACACACTATCTACTCTATAATTGCCGTAGGCAAAATCGTGTCGGACCCCGAAATCGCCATGGCTTTGTCACTATGTGACGTCACACGCGCGAGCAATGGCCGCGAAGCGGCCATTGCGAGTCGTTGGCCGAAAATAGAACCAGAGGCTCGGCCACAAACTTAGCGATTTACCGCTGAGGTAGCGCGAGCAATGGCCGCGAGGCCATTGCGAGTCGCTACCTCAGCCGCCGCACCTGCCGCAAGTCTCCCTATACTTTGTATGGGGATCCATTGCGAGTCGCTGTGTAGCGCGAGCAATGGCCGCGAGGCCATTGCGAGTCGCTACCTCAGCCGCCGCACTTGCGGCACGGTTGCGGTAATCCCCATAAAAAGTATAGGGGAACTTGCGGCAGGTGCGGCAAGTGCGGTTTTGCACTTGCGGCAAGTGCGGCCGCTAATTAAAATTAAAAAAATTAATCTAATACAAATAAATTTAATTAAAATAAAAAAATTAATATACAAATAATAAAAATAATAAATAATAAAATAAATTAAAATTAAAAAAATAAATAAATAAAATAAAAATATATATAATTAAAATATTAATAACATTAATTCTAAGAAAATCAAATTACTCAAATAAAAAAAAATTCAATTAAAATAAAAAAAATAATAATATTATAAAAATATTAAATAATAAATAATTACAATAATAAAATAATAAATAATAAAAAAAAATATTCCATATAAAAATTCATAACATGAACTAATTTTAATAAAAAAAAACAAATAAATAAAATATTCATAACATTAAGTTATTCAAAAAAAATGTAAATAAAAAAAAATATATAGCTACTATAATCTAATTAACGCACATTCTAGAATCCCGATGCATTTGCATCGGGCTCAGAGCTAGTATAGACATAAACATAGAGGCGGGGCAGGTCTTCCCAACTTCAAATTATATTATAGATTGGCCATCCTGACCCGATTGGTTGATTGCAATATATCTAATGACTGTATGGGGATTTATCCCTGATCCCCTTCAGAATCCACTACATAGATTGTATTATGCCGGTGTAATACTTCCTCCCCCTTTTTGATTGTGTGTGTATATAAGTAATGCAATGGAGAATCCTGGTAATCACTTGATAAAGACGCTTGTTGCGTTGAAACGCGTTGTGGAGACAGGATTCCCAAACAGATTTATTAAAGCCTGAAGGTAATTTAGCTTGAACGGTGTCCCGGTCTCTGCCTTGAGCGCTGATACAACATCACTTCTCTTTTCCTGCCGATTGGTTGATTGGCATTATAACAAAAGCTCTAAACAATGGGTTGGTTTGGAGCAGGGTTGTTCGGGAGTTCCCCTACACAATTTGTTCTGGGTTAGCTCGCTTAATAGAGGAGGTTTTGGCCCGGGCCAGATGCTCTAAGGGTCGCTCTTCGGCTATAGGATCAGGAGACCGGGATAAAACACTTATCTCTTGGTAGGGGGCCCCTCACACCCTTGTTTAATAATCCGGATTTCCCTCCTGGAATGGGAGTAAAGTGCTTTTTGAATTGGAGGGTGGACGAAAAGCCATGCTGCCATCAAATTTTGAAGGGTAATGCTCTGATGCCATATGACACCTTTATTAGGTCGGTTGATAATGTTCCCTGGATGGAATATGCGCAGTTCAAATCATTTATACAGACGAAGGATGTGGGGCCTGATTTCTCCTCTCTGCCTTCCCCATTCGAGAGATTGTTCCTACAAAATTCTCCACCTACCCACTGCTTGGCCTCAATTTACACACATTTAAGTCATCCTGGCACAGAAGACAAACCTAAATATACCAGGAAATGGGACGAGTAGCTGGGGATCACCATCTCGGGGAAGGAATGGGACAGGGCATTTGTTCAATTGCATAAATTGTCCATGACCTGTCAAGCACAGGAGAAAAATTACAAATTCATTGCCAGATGGTACCGTTGTCCAGTTGATCTCCTCGCGGCATTCCCCTCCGTATCTGATAGGTGCTGGTGGTGTATGGCGAGGAGTGTAACGATGACTCATATTTGGTGGAGTTGTAGCAAAATAAAGCCCTTTTGGACGCGGGTCTTCTCAACATATAAAGAGATAAGCGGCGAGGACATAGAGGCTTCGCCTCAGATGGCGTTACTCTCCATCCTCCCGGACACCATCAAATTGCATAGGAGAGATATTTTGCGGTTCTGCTTAGCAGCGGCTCATACTATCATTCCGCGATATTGGAAGCAGGCAGTTTGTCCCCCTTTGGCGGACTGGTGGAAGGAAATGCACAGTCTTTGTAGGATGGAGGATCTCACCGCGGAACTGTATGGCTCCAGCGATAAATTCATAATCACATGGGGACGATGGACGATGTTTATTAATTCTCCAAGATATGCAGAGATCTTTGGACCCTCATGAGAGGGGGGAGCCCAGCCCCTACCTCCTTCCCTTCTTTTTCTTCTTCTCTCCTCCTACCTTTTTACTTCCCCTCGTCTCCCACCTCTCTATCTTTCCCTGCTTCTTCCTTCCTACCTGTGTCTACTCTATAACTACTGTAATTCACACTGACATAAGCATCTAAGAGAGAGCCGAGACTCTCTAAATCTTTCCATTCCCTAAGAATAAACCAACCACCCCCGCCTCTGAGAGAAGAGACCTTTGTTATGCTTAAAAAGAGAAGAAGGCGGCACTCATTGGACCGGTGAAGACAGGTATGTTTATTCCAGTCGCAGTATTACATCAGGTGGAGGGTGCGGGGAGGGAGGCGCAGGGATGACGGAGCCCGTTTCGAGTAGTGCTTACTCTTCAACAGATACTGTGTACAATGATGCAGGCTCTGGTCTCACCTATTAAAGGGTGGTAATTCCAGAGTCCTGCACCTGACACTAATTGGAGGACAAGTGGGGATAAACTTACATATTAATCTAGACTACAGATTCATGATAAATATATACCATATATACGAAAAACATTTATCATTATTGATGTTTTCTTTCAATCAAAAATAACTAAGCAATTCTGTTGTTATGGAGCCAATAGGATCCTAACGGTGCATAATACCTAATAAGTATATTTCTTCTTTAGTGTTTGCCCGTTAACGGGTCTGAATAGTGAACCCTGAGTTCTATACAAGAGACTCCTACTAATTTGACGATGTGTTTAGATATTACCAGACAATGCATAGCTGATTTCTCACATGTTTTCTTTAATAAAAACAGATTAAACATAAAATGGATTGGTTTGAGTCCATACTCCATAAAGAAAGTCATACGGAATGTTTTTTCCTCACGTGGTCCTCCTTTATTGATCTGCAGCCACTATCGGTGCGGCAAGCATTACATGGTTGCTTTGAATTCACCGATTGGTATATGAGAGAGCTTATATCTGGTAACACACCTATTAGGTTTACCTGATTAAATCTGTAGGGCTTCGGACATGCCTGGGGGAATGAGGAGTTGGGGTCGTGACTGACTGTAATAACCCCATCTTCTTTTGAACCTTTCAAACTACACTTTGTGGATATTGTTATGTCTTTCTTTTTCTCTATATGCTATGTGTCTTACTGCTTCTAATATTGTTTGAAGATGGTTATAAGAAATATAAGGAAAAAAAAGTAACAAAACAGGTCACAGATTATGAACAAAAAAAAAGCATTTTGAAAAATTTGGTGCAAAAAAAAAAAGTCAACAAATACCACAAGACAAATAAAGATGGGACATTGAAAATATTTAAAAATAATACCATTAATGATGAATCTGGCCCTATATGTTTAACATCTTTGACCTGTTTCATAAATTTTCAGTGCAAAGACACGTATTTGCAAAATGGTGAAAGTTTTACTGATGCCCATAACATCACTTTTAAGGTACCGTTACATGGCACGACGTTGAAATGATATCAATAACGATCTCGGGGGAAGGGGGGACGCGGTCGTTAGGACATCTTTTGACATCGTTGGTGAGATGTCACACGTATAAATATCGTGGACGACGCACCAAAGATCCAGCGAGCAGGTATCGCTCGCACAACCCAGTGAACGATACTTGTTCACTGATGTGAATGGGCGAAGTCGTGAATGACATCGTTATCGCAGTGTCACACTGAACGATGCAGCAGATTGGCTGATCGTGGATCGTTAGAACATGTTCTCAAACCTTTGATCAGTGGTCCAACGACTTATCGTAGTTGAATATCGGTATTACACGCAACGACGTCCTAACGATGTCGTTTGAACGACTTCAAACCCGTGACGTTTGAGCGATATCGTGAAGGATATCGTGCTGTGTAACGGGGCCTTTAGAGGGAACTGGTGTACAATACATGAGTCAGGTGAAAAGATCTGGAAACCCCAAAAACCAACCGTCAATGGCGAACATAAGAAAAGATGGCGTCAAACACATAAAGTATACTTTAAAACAAAAAGAAATGCAATGGAGAAATACCAAAAACAAGACAAAAAAAGACACAAATGTAATAATAAATTATGATCTAACAAGAAAAGGTGACCAGCCACTTAATCCAGGAAGATAGGTACAAATCCTACTGGTAAAAAGCTTAAATATTCTCAAAATATCAAAGAAAGAAAAAAAATGAGGCCTCACACAGAAGAATCCAGTGAAAGTATTAGTGGTGTCAATGCTTGGTAACACTTCAGCTTCTAAAACTGTAACCTTTTTCAAGCTCAACAATATGACCCAGAAGCCTCTTATTTCTACATTTGTTAAAGAATCACGTCATACTTCGCATCAATTAAATAAAGGAAAGCAGTGATTTATACATGATGTTATATAAATCCTAAACAAATTGTATCAGATGGATAATCATATGGTACAGAGATACAATCAGTGTACTCATATTTATTAATTATAGTGACAAAGGCATCCTATACTTCAGAATTAATTCATCAGTGTGTGCACCATTGGTGTAATGCCCTGGTGCTATGTTTACTATTGGTAATTAACTCAAATGGAGTCTCACCATACGTACCCAATAGGAGACCTGTTATACTAAATATGACATCCCTCTCATTTTTTTAAGATATCTTGAAATAATATGTGCTTTGCAATATTAGTTTCTTGGCATTGGATCTGATAACTTTGTCTGTACATTCCCTATAAAATCCCTCATGTCAGCAGAAGGATAATCTGTCTATTCTGTATGACGGGGCTTTATTGATACAGTCATCGCCAAACGTGTTGTCACATGTTGACTGTAGCAGTCTGTGTGTTCTCTGTAGTATTAATGGACATTTATTTCCATTGGCACATTCGGAGCTAATGCATAGATACTTCTGTATCTATGGGTGAGACGACTCTTCAGGGGGTGGTGAGCTGTTGTTGCTGGGTGTGTCAGCTGACTTAGTTGATCTCTCATCCAGACTTTAAATAGTTACCACTTCCTTTCACTAAGTGTCGCTGATAGAGTTTTACTCTCTTCAAGACAGCAAGCCGAGAAGTGGAGGTCCTTGGTGTTTTCCTTAGCTGTGGGAGTTGCTGTCAATCCCAATCCATGGGTGGAGGTGAGAGGCAGTTAGCACAGGGCTGGTTGAGGAGGCAAGGGTGGTGGCCAGATCTCCTTACCATCAGAGGTACCTCTGTGTACAGGGTCTGACTGGGGACTCCAGTAGGACATAAAAAAATCTGAAAAAAAACTCACCAAAATTTCACCACTTCTAATACCCATTGCATCTAGCAGAGGCTATTGGCTCCTCTGAGAGGTAGCACACGTGTCCTGTATACCAGTGCTCAGTTTCCTGCAACCTAAAGCTTGGGGGCGATTGTAGCACCTGCGACCAGCCATGATGGCAGGGAGGAGACTGGTGGAATTTAAAGACACGAGGCTACCATAGGAAGTCAGCCACTCTAGTCCATGTGATACATAGTGTCAGAGCAGCCTATTGGTCACGCCCATAGCTATTAGACAAGGCGGGCTGCTCCGCACCAAATACATGCATCACAAGTGGCAGATGCCGCCCAGAGGGCCCAGCCTCAACTGCAAGCAGATAAAAAGATGCAATGGAACACTATAGATAACAATGTGAGGTGTTTGTTTGGTATTTTGGGCCAAAATAGCGTAAGCTCATAACCCACCCTCAAGAGCCCTCATGCTTACGAGCTCGTAAGCTGACTTCCTCTTGTAGCTTTGTGTCTTTAAATGCCACCAGTCTCCTCCCTGTCAGCATGGCTGGTCGCAGGTGCTACAGTCGCCCCCATACTTTAGGTTGCAGGAAACTGAGCACCGGTATACAGACACGTGTGCTATCTCTCAGAGGAGCCAGCAGCCTCCTGCTAGATGCAATGGGTATTAGAAGTGGCGAAATTTTGGTGAGTTTTTTGGGGACTCCAGTCCAAAGGGTCAGACTAGTTACCTTGCCCTTGATTTCCATCCTGCTTCCATTCCCACATCCACTATACCACTTGTGTGATCGTCGTGTTGGCAACCTTAAAATTGTTCCAGAAAATGAAGTATTTATCCCAGAAAATTATTGCAATTACACGTTTTTTCTCTTGCGCCTCATTGGGGGACATAGAACCATGGGTTATGCTGCTATCATCCTAGGAGACTTAACACTAATTGAATTCTGAAACAAACAGAACAGATTGGCTCCTTCCCCACAGCATACACCCCCTAGCTGGGCAAGGCCCCTACCAGTTTAAGCTTAGTGTCTGTATGAAGCAGGTGCGGTCTACAGACCCACATCTTTTTTACTTTCAATTTTATTATTTTTTATTGTTATTTTTTTCTACAGAAGAAGTTTTTAGACGGCCAACAGCCCCCCTATAAGAGGGCTGCTTTCCCAGCCACCAACAGGCGGGACCTTGGAGTGTCGCCTCCATGAATTCCCTTCTGCAGAATATTCTCCTGCGTGAGGTTACACTGCTGCACACAAACAGCGCTGCTGGCAGTCATTTCATATTGTGAGACGGTGACAGACCTCCAGTGTAAGTCGACACCCGATGCTGGTGTAGCTCCTGACACCGGTGTCTATACGGCAAGGACTCCCTAACAATCTATCTTAGACATTAGGCTTCCGGACCGCTGCCGACCGCCGATCCGCTTCTACACCTCAGCTTCCCGGCTCGCAGCAATAAATTTAGGCCCCGGCTTCGGCCTAGTTGCGGTTCTTGATTTTGCCCGCTCCTTTGATGACACGGGGTTCCTGCACACGCCCCCGATGTGACATTACATCGGGCGTGAATCCAACCCTCAGCTTCTGGCCCCGCCCACTGTGTATTCTGTCTCCTGCATGAGGTGACACTGCTCCTGCGCTCCTTTCTGGGTATACAGCGCAGCAGAGGGACATTTTTTTCACCGCTGGCATACTGGAAGGAAGGTGTTTTCGGGTCAGTACCAGTCTTTGGGACACAGGACCATTGGGCTGCTAAAGGGGGGATCTCCTCTTTTCTGGTAAGAGTGACCCCTAGGCTGTAGGGCTCTAGAGCCATCCAAATCTCTTAGAGATAGCAGAAAAAGCCCTCACCCACAGCAGCTCTGCTAAAGCAGCTCTATACAACCTGCTCAAGTTGATTCTAGCAGGAGTGCCACTATCTTTTGTAACATGCAAACCTCTAAATCATGTGTCACCTGTCACCTGGCCCTTCCGAATGGTCACACCACACCACACTACCAGGCAGAAGCCCAGGAGCCCTCCGCCGATGCCGGAGCAACTAGTGCTCTGAGCCCGCCAGACTGGGCACTATTCCTCACCCAATCCTTGGAAAAGCTGTCCAATTGCCTGGTTCAGGCTATGCAGCACCGTCCCCCGGTCACGTCTTCCCAGGATCGTGCACAGGAACCTATTCGGGAGCCTGCAACTTTGAGGACAGGCGACATCCAGCCACGACAGAGGCAACTAGGAAAAGGTCTCACAGAAACGTCTCACCCGTTTCTTCACATGGCTCTCACGCCTCTCCCTCTCGGGATTCGAGATCGGGCTCCCCTACTACGGCTGAACCTCATATTCTAGACTCAGAATTAGACATGGACAACGTTTTTGATCTAGAATCCACTGAGACTCAGGCCATGGTTGATGACCTGGTGTCAGCACTTAACCAAACTCTTAAGATAGATGACCATATAACCATGACTACGGACCATACTGTCTCATTTAAGAGCGAAATGTCAGCAAAAAGGTTTGCCGACTATCCCGAGTTCCAGGATATTCTGTGTTAACAACGGGAAAGACCGGATAAAAGGTTTGGGGGCTGCCAACCCATTGAGGCTTGTTACCCGTTTCCCCCAGCCCTCACTAAAGATTGGGCAGATTCGCCACCAGTCGACCCCCCAGTCTCCCGTCTAATGGCAAAGACTATACTATATTGTCCTTGCCGGATGGCTCCTCTATTAAAAACCAAGCAGACCGGCAGGTCAAACATAGCCTTTGAAGCAGCAGGATCGGCTCTATCGCCTTCGTTTGCCTTGGTCTGGGTGGCCAAGGCAATTGTAGTTTGGGGGAAACTTTACAAAAATCCCTCAAACGGTCAGACGCACAGCTGGTGGATCTGCCATCTCAAATCATTATAGCCGGAGATTACTTAATCCATGCTTCTCTGGACTCGGCCACTTGTGCTGCCCTCACAGCTACTAATGCGATCGCCATTCGCAGAGCCCTTTGGCTCAGGCAATGGGGAGCGGATGCAGCGTCAAAAAAGTACTTAACCAGCCATTCTTATCAAAGCGAGTGACTTTTTGGTGAACGATTAGATAAACTCATCTCGGACGCGACTGGTGGAAAAAGTACATCTCTTGCCCAGCACAAACCCGAAATGCCCTTCTTTTAAAGGATCACAACCACATTTTCAGCCCTTTCGTTCCTCTTTCGGCTGGACATCCTCTCGAGCGCTTGCATCCGCGAATGGAGAGGAGCAACCAGTCATGTTACAAGTTGAATCCAAACTGGCAAAATAGGCCAAAGCAATCTAGATCCAAAGGGTCCAGATCCAATCACTTCTCCTCGTCGTGATTCGCTTATTCCCGGAAGACACTCCTACCATTGGCGATCGTCTAAGCCTCTTTCATCCCGTATGGCAATCCGTCACCAACGACAGATGGGTCAAAGATCTCATGTCTTCCGGATACTACATACAGTCATATGAAAACGTTTGGGCACCCCTCTTAATCTTACTCATTTTGTTTTGTTTAAAATTGGGTTTTTGCAACAGCTATTTCAGTGTGATATATGTAATACTGATGGACACAGTAATATTTCAGGATTGAAATAAGGTTTATTGTACTAACCGAAAATGTGAAATATGCATTATTTCAAAATTTGACAGGTGCCAAAGTATGGGCACCCTTCTGATTTTCATGATTTGAATACTCCTTTTTACTGACTTACTGAAGCACTAAATTGGTTTGGTAACCTCATTGAGCTTTGTACTGCATAGCCCGGTGTATCCAATCATGAGAAAAGCTATTTCAGGTGTCCACTTGCAAGTTGTTCTCCTATTTGCTTTCTCTGAGGAGTGGCATATGGGCTCCTCAAAACAGCTCTCAAATGATCTGAAAAAAAAAGATTGTTCAACATAGTTGTTCAGGGGAAGGATACAAAAAGTTGTCTTAGAGATTTAACCTGTCAGTTTCCACTGTGAGGAACATAGTAAGGAAATGGAAGACCACAGGGACAGTTCTTGTAAAGGCCAGAAGTGGCAGGCCAACAAAAATATCAGAATGGCAGAGAAGAAGAATGGTGAGAACAGTCAAGAACAATCCACAGACCACGTCCAAAGACCTGCAGCATCATCTTGCTGCAGATGGTGTCACTGTGCATCGGTCAACAATACAGCGCACACTGCACAAGGAGAAGCTGTATGGGAGAATGATGCGAAAGAAGCCATTTCGGCATGCACGCCACAAATAGAGTCCCTGAGGTATGCAAAAGCACATTTGGGCAAGCCAGTTTCATTTTGGAAGAAGGTCCTGTGAACTGATGAAACAAAGATTAAGTTGTTTGGTCATACAACAAGGCGTTATGCATGGCGCCACAAAAACACAGTATTCCAAGAAAAACACTTGCTTCCCACTGTCAAATTTGGGGTGGGTCCATCATGCTTTGGGGCTGTGTGGCCAATGACGGCACCGGGAATCTTGTTAAAGTTGAGGGTCGCATGGATTCCACTCAGTATCAGCAGATTCTTGAGAATAAGGTTCAAGAATCAGTGTCAAAGTTGAAGTTACGCCGGGATGGATCTTTCAGCAAGACAATGATCCAAAACACCGCTCCAAATCTACTCAGGCATTCATGCAGAGGAACAATTACAATGTTCTGGAATGGCCATCCCAGTCCCCAGACCTGAATATCATTGAACATCTGTGGGATGTTTTGAAGCGGGCTGTCCATGCTCGTCGACCATCAAACTTAACTGAACTGGAATTGTTTTGTAAGAGGAATGGTCAAAAATACCTTCATCCAGGATCCAGGAATTCATTAACAGCTACAGGAAGCGACTAGAGGCTGTTATATTTGCAAAAGGTGGATCTACTAAATATTAATGTCACTTTTCTGTTGAGGTGCCCATACTTTTGCACCTGTCAAATTAATTTGAAACATTTTCGGTTAGTACAATAAACCTCATTTCAATCCTGAAATATTACTGTGTCCATCAGTTATTACTTATATCACACTGAAATAGCTGTTGCAAAAACCCAATTTTAAACAAAAAAAATGAGTAAGATTAAGAGGGGTGCCCAAACTTTTTCATATGACTGTAGAATTTATAGCCAGCCCTCCAAATCGTTTCTTTCCCTCCAATCCACCAAAGTCACCGATTCGAGCTTGCGTTTTTTCCACGCAATATACTTGCTTCAGCTCACCAGGATAATTGTTCCTGTGCCCGACTCTTAATGTTTCAAAGGTTTTTAGTCAAACCTTTTTGTTGTTTCCAAGAAGGACGGGTCGGTACGTCCTATCCTGGACCTACAGTAAAACATCTAAACAGATATGTCGCTGTCCGTCATTTCACGATGGAGTCCCTGCGTTCCGTCATCACATCTATGGAAGAACACATGTTTCTCGCCTCCATTGACATAAGGGACGCATACCTCCACATCCCGATAGCTCAGGTGCATCAACGTTTTCTACGTTTTGCTGTCCATGAGCAGCACTTCCAATTCGTTGCTTTTCCCTTCGGTCTTGCCACAGCACCAAGAGTATTCACGAAGGTCATGGCTGCTGTCATGATCATCCTTTTTTCCAGAGGCATTGTCGTCCTGCCCTATCTGGACGACTTCCTCGTCAAAGGCCACTCCTTCACAGCCTGCGGGGAGAGTGTCCAAATAACCATGGACACTCTTTCGCGATTGGGTTGGTTAGTCAATCTCGAAAAATCCTCTCTGATTCCTGCCCAGTCTATCACCTTCCTGGGCATGGTCTTCAACACGTCTCGGGGGTTAGTCACCCTTCCTCGAGACAAAGTTCAAGCCCTACATTGGGGAATGCGCACCCTGCTCTGATTCTTCCCGCACTCCATCCGTTACGGGATGAGGGTTCTCAGCAAAATGGTGGCTGCAATAGAAGCAGTCCCATTCGTTCAATTTCACCTTCGCCCACTACAGATGGCCCTGCTGACGACCTGGGACAGGAGTCCCTACTCACTGCATCTTAAATACTTGTTTTTTGTTTTAAATTATTTGAAATTGAGGTCTGTGCCCTTTGCAGATCCAGCCATGGGTCCTTTCAACTTGTGCATCAAAAGTTACTCTCATCTCATCAAGCCATAAAATCTTTGAAAGTTAGTTACAAAAAGACAGCTACACTCAAATACTAAGACATGCTGTATTGACTATAGAAAAGCATAATAGCTAAGAAAATATGAAAAATCGGAACACTTAGCTTATAAATATGGCTATGTCCGTAACCACCCAGTAGCCACGTTTTACTGCATCCTAACATACATTTATATCTTCACTTAGTCAAAGCCTCACTCTGGATTAAAAAAGCTCATTTTTAATGGGCGTGTAGGTTGCTGACAACAGAGAACACTAAAATCTGTGGCTAGTAGGGAAAGGGTGCACTACAAAGGGCGTGACCCCATATTCCAAACAAGAAAAAATATGTGGCACTCTATTCCTATAGTATGTATCATCCTCCCTCATTACACAAATACATATCACCTGATCTGCTCCAATCAGTAAGCTTTGAAGTTTATACAGCTTAGGGCCACTTTACACACACCAACTTATCTGTCCAACTTCTGACCAACTTACTGGTTGCAGTGAAATCATGGACACATTGTTCCATTTTGTGGCTGTGTACAAATGGAACAATGTGTCCATGATTTCACTGCAACCAGAGATCTGTTCAGAAGTTGGTCACAGATCTCTGTGTGTGTAAAGCGGCCCTTAGGGCCACGTCACACACACAGATATCTGTGCAGATATTGTTCGCAGAGCTCGGGTTGCAGTGAAATCATGGACACATTGCTCCATTTGTGCACAGCCACAAAATGGAACAATATGTCCATGATTTCATTGCAACCAGAGATCTGCGAACAATATCTGCACAGATATCTGTGTGTGTGACGTGGCCCTTAGGATTGAAAAATATGCATAAAAAATTATATGGACAATATATACCGTATATACTCGCGTATAAGCCGAGTTTTTCAGCCCAAAAATTGGGCTGAAAAGTGCCCCCCTCGGCTTATACGCGAGTCAATACGGCACCCCCACCTCACTGGCACCCCCACCTCACTTTCTGGGCCCCCCCGCATGCAGCGCTGCACATATACATTACCTGTCTAGCAGCTGTCACCCTCCGATGGCGGATCGCGGCTCCCGGCTCCGGGCTCCATCTTCCTCGCTGACTTCCTGCTTGTCATGTGACCGGCCGGCGTCGCGATGACGTCATCGCGCTGAGCCCCGGTCACAAAGCAGGAAGACAGCGAGGAAGATGGAGCCCGGAGCCGGGAGCCGCGATCCGCCATCGGAGGGTGACAGCTGCTAGACAGGTAATGTATATGTGCAGCGCTGCATGCGGGGGGGCCCAGAAAGGGAGGTGGGGGCGCCAAATTATGAGGGGGGCCCTGCTGGGGCCATGTATACTACCACTGGGGCTATATACTACCACTGGGGCTGTATATATACTACCACTGGGGCTATATACTACCACTGGGGCTGTATACTACCACTGGGGCTGAATATACCACTGGGGCTGCTGTATACTACCACTGGGGCTATATACTACCACTGGGGCTGTATATATACTACCACTGGGGCTATATACTACCACTGGGGCTATATACTACCACTGGGGCTGTATACTACCACTGGGGCTGAATATACCACTGGGGCTGCTGTATACTACCACTGGGGCTATATACTACCACTGGGGCTGTATATATACTACCACTGGGGCTATATACTACCACTGGGGCTATATACTACCACTGGGGCTGTATACTACCACTGGGGCTGAATATACCACTGGGGCTCTGCTGTATACTACCACTGGGGCTATATACTACCACTGGGGCTGTATACTACTACTGGGGCTGTATGTATACTACCACTGGGGCTATATACTACCACTGGGGCTATATACTACCACTGGGGCTGTATACTACCACTGGGGCTGTATACTACCACTGGGGCTGAATATACCACTGGGGCTGCTGTATACTACCACTGGGGCTGTATACTACTACTGGGGCTGTATGTATACCACCACTGGGGCTATATACTACCACTGGGGCTGTATACTACTACTGGGGCTGTATGTATACTACCACTGGGGCTATATACTACCACTGGGGATGTATACTACCACTGGGGCTGTATACTACTACTGGGGCTGCTGTATACTACCACTGGGGCTGTATACTACCACTGGGGCTGTATATACTACTGGGGCTGCGTGTATACTACCACTGGGGCTGTATATACTACTAGGGCTGCGGGTATACTACCACTGTGGCTGCTGCTGTATACTACCACTGGGGCTGTATACTACTACTGGGGCTGTATGTATACTACCACTGGGGCTATATACTACCACTGGGGCTATATACTACCACTGGGGCTGTATACTACCACTGGGGCTGTATACTACCACTGGGGCTGAATATACCACTGGGGCTGCTGTATACTACCACTGGGGCTGTATACTACTACTGGGGCTGTATGTATACCACCACTGGGGCTATATACTACCACTGGGGCTGTATACTACTACTGGGGCTGTATGTATACTACCACTGGGGCTATATACTACCACTGGGGATGTATACTACCACTGGGGCTGTATACTACTACTGGGGCTGCTGTATACTACCACTGGGGCTGTATACTACCACTGGGGCTGTATATACTACTGGGGCTGCGTGTATACTACCACTGGGGCTGTATATACTACTAGGGCTGCGGGTATACTACCACTGTGGCTGCTGCTGTATACTACCACTGGGGCTGCTGTATATACCTCTGGGGCTGCTGTATACTACCACTGGGGCTGCTGCTGTATATACCACTGGGGCTGCTGCTATAACACTGCTGGGGCCTGTATATACCACTGGGGAGGCTGCTGTATACCACACTGCTGGGGGCTGTATACCTGTGCTGGGGTCCACCCTCGGCTTATACACGAGTCAATACATTTTCCCAGGTTTTGGGGGAAAAAGTAGGGGGGTCGGCTTATACACGGGTCGGCTTATACACAAGTATATACGGTACTCACTTTCCTAAAATTGTGCCCACATTATACATGCCTCAGCCATTGGTAATGTTTGCTTTCCCTAATAAAAGTGTGCGACTAGCACAAATTCCCTGATCACCTTCTAATGAGGGTGTTTCAGGGCATCTTTCTAAAGGGCCCGTCACATGCTACGATATCGTGAATGATATCGTTGAAACGTCACGGGTTTTGAGACATTCAAACGACGTCATAACGACGTTGTAGCGTGTGACACATCGACGCGATAAGTCGGCTGATCGTTGATCGGAGTCTTATGAATCGGACCATAAATCAGTCGATGATCGTACATCCAACCTGCAGCATTGGTGTATGTGACACCTTGTTAACGATGTCGTTTACGACTTCGCCTATTCAGAACTGAAGGACGTAGGCAACCAAACGACCGCAAGTATCGTTCGCTTGTAGCGGAATCGTTGCTGCGTCGTTCTCGATATCAGTACGTGTGACACCTCACTATCGATCATTGAACGTAGTTCCAGAGATGTAGGTCAAGTCGGATCGTTGGGCGGTTCGCCGACACATTGAAGCGTGTAACCTGGCTTTTACTCTTATTGATGTAGGAAGTGAGGGAGACTAAAGGCTGGGTTACACGTAGAGATGTTCCAGCGACCCGACTAACGATCATGATCACTTGAACATTGCTATGAGATCACTGGTGAGATGCCAGACAGGCAGACCTCACCAGCGACCCGTGTAACGACCTCGACATCATGGAAAAGTATATAAACTATTCTTTTCTACAATGTCGAGGTCCCGCTACTGTATTCAGTGGAGAACGCTGGTAACCAGGGTACACATCGGGTTACTAAGCAAAGGCGCTATGCTTAGTAACCGGATGTGTACCCTGGTTACCAGCGCACTGTGCTTAGAAACCCCATGTGTACCCTGATTACCAGGGAACAAATCGGGTTAGAAAGGCGTCACACACACCGATGTCTGCTGCCCAGCAGCAGACCAACGGCCAAGAAATGGTCCTGGCCATTCCGCAGCGATCAGCGAGCTGATCGCTGCAGCATGTCACACGCAGCGACGCTGCTGCGAGGTCGCTGCAACGTCACAAAACCTGTGATGTTGCAGCGATATCGTTAGCGATATCGCTGCGTGTAATGGGGCCTTATGGCTGGCTTCACACCACGGTTTTGAAGCTGTTAGATGTCCAAACAGCATGAAAAAAACGTCTACTGACCTTTTGTTCCTCCTGGAGTGATGAGGAAAAGAGCACGTTGCTCAGCTGCACAGCATAAGTCCAAGCATGATTCCAGAGTAAAGAGCGGCTTCTTAGAAATATCCGGCTTTATTGATCATCCATGCAAGTTACAGGGACTTGTGCTCGAGGGGAGGGGGAGAGGCTGTTAGTGACGGCAACCGTTTTGCAGTTGATACCGCTTCTACGGGCTCAGCTGGGAGCTCTCCAGGTGCTGAGCTTCAGCACCCGGCATCCGGGAACCAGACAGATTTTCTGTTGGGTCCAGCGCAATCTGGCGCCCATAAACTCCCATGTTATTGGGCGCCAGATCGCGCCAGATTCGGGTGGATGCGGTTTTGTTTAACGTTTTGCTCCAGACACAAAAATGCCGCAAGCTCCGATTTTGTGTCTTGGGCAAAAAGCAGCCTGAGGGACAAAACCGGATGGTAAATCACTGCCATCTGGCCCTATCCTGCACCATAGGGCTATATTATGTCCAAAATCGGGTCCGGGGCTGTCAGGTTCACACCGGACAGCCCTGGACCCAAAAAAAAACCGTGGTGTGAAGCCGGCCTTACATGTATAAAAAGGGGACAGTGAATTAAAAAGTAATGCAAATACCTGCCCAAATTTGGAATGTACGTAGAACCTTTCATATAACATTTGCAACTGATATCAGCAATAGCAGGACTATGTAAAGCATTTAAAGCCATTGGCACTCACTTTGCTACAGAGTGAATAGGTGAATATTAAATTTTTCTTAACACGCTAGCCAAGTACTTTGCATGCATGGCCATAAAGTGGATTAAGGGGCAAAGTTTGTTTAAAAGATAACGGTCAGGAAAACTAGGTTTAAAGAGCAGTTCCACCCAGATTGCAAATTATATTCCACTAGCTAAACCATGAGAAAGAAAATACAACATGTTACTGTCCCAGGTAATAGACACATTACTGTGCTTGTTTTTTTCATAGCGTAAACTGACATGTGGGGCAGCTTCCCGTGTGCAAGCATGTCAATTTATTGCTGCGGAGTTGGAGGCAATATTGGCAGGATAAAATCTAGCATTACGCTCTGACCAATGTGAATAAATGAGTGAGAGCAGTTGAACGTTTGTGTTCTCCTTTTTTCACATCCAGATTCTGGATGAGAAAAAAGTTGCAACATGCTACGAGTGGATCCAATAATCGTGCGAGACTCGCCAATGTAAGTCAATGGGTGCGAGAAAAAAACGGACAGCACACAGATCATCCTAGTGGCATCAGTTTTTTACTGATACATTATCATTCTGTAGGACAGAAGACTGTAAATGGTCCCTGTAAAGTACAGTAATAGTTGCTGAGAAAAAAACGCATTGTGTACGGACATCACACGGATGTCATACGGATGCGAGCTGAGAAAAAAAATCGTACACTCGCATAGCACTCACATGACACACAGAAAACCATATGGATTTCAGTCATCCTACTCTCCTGGATGAGAAACAGTCAGATTTTTCATACATTCGTGTGTTTCCAGCCTAACACATAGGGTCAGGGAACTGCTTAAAGTACAGATACCCACAGGATCCGTGTTGCCTATTTCGCTGGGGTAACCACATTGAAGGACTAGAAGCAAGTCAGTAGCGGTAGTTCCAGGCTCCAAGAAACCTTACAACTAGCAGCAGCGGTAGGCAAAGCTATCATCTGGCAGAGGAACAAGCTCCCATCAGAATAGCCAATTTATAGTCCTGGGAAGGAAGTACTGTGCCCTGTTAACCTGTTTGGACTGCTGAGTAAATGGTAAAGTGACTATCTTATCTTCTACTGCTTTCTTCCAACTGCATCACTAACCTCATCATCTCCATGGGGTCATCCCTAGTTGGGAAGGGCTTTCCATCTTTGCTGCTATACGAACTAACCCAGGGACCATCTGCAGTGTCAGCCACATCAGGCTGATTGTGCCAACTGGCGTCACAAATCAAACTTTATCCCCATCACTACCCCCTTTATATATATGGTTAGGATCACCGCTGCTTGGCACAGCTACTGTGAAGTGAACTTTTGGCCCAGCCACTGAGTAACCTGACCCTTGCAACCGACAAATGTTTGCATCACGAACAGGATACATGTGTACCTTATGAGGAGACTTTGCAGAACGACATGTTGGGTTATAGACTTAAAATGGTGGTTTGTTTTAATGCTATGGCACCCTTTGGCACAGTTGTAAAGGAAAGATTGTCCCACAAAAGTGTGCCAAGAGTAGCCAAGTCCCTGGTGCAGACTGTGGCCTGAAGTGTACGGCCCCCTAAAAGAAAGTTCCACCCATTCAGACTAAATGCTTATCTAAATGACTGTGCCAGCCTCCCAAGTGGGAGGAGCTGTGAAAAAGACCACGCTGCTGGGAGAGGTGCCTGCATCTTGACAGTAGAGAGAATCGTGTAGCACCTATCCTGAGCCAATTCGAGTATGGGTGCCACCACTGCTGCTGCTTTATTAGAAGAGGGAGACGTGGGTGCCGACTTCTCCATCTGGAGTACATCACCCTGGCTGCACTATCACTCCCAGACAATGCTGTGGGGGTTGGGAATACAAATGAGGCAGCATTGCTGTCCACAGCGCCACCGCTTGCAGCAAGGACCTCCACTCTGCTGCCCTATAGAGTGGAGTTTGAAGACATGCAAGTCGTCTGCCTGAGACAGCTCCAACTGGTAAGGCTAATTGGGCCGCAGCAACAGCCTGCCGCACTGTCCAAGACAGCCTCTTGTCCTTGCCAAGCTGCTCCCAGCCCAAGTGTAGCTGCACCTACACTCCAAGGTGATGCCAGTCATTCACACTATTATCATTAGTAGTTTTTCTGACTGAGCTCCCTCTTCCCTTCCCTATACCCCCGCCCTGTAGCCAGCTGAGACCTCCATCTTGTTGGAGTCCAACACATAGTTTTCATGGTTTTAATTACAAATAGAGGCATATAAACCCATTCACATAACACAACTCCGTTAGTCATAGTGCTAGGACCCGATGAGATGGAAGCACCTTGGCGTTGGTCATCAGGCACTCCGCAGTGGCCACTGCTGAAGTTAAGTCATCCCATTTGCATTGTATTCTAGAGCAGTGATTGCTATATTCATTTTTTCATTAAAACTGTATTAGCTGTGCAGCCCGGCCACTCATTACACTCATCTCAATGTGCACATTAAGTGTTTAGTGTTGCAGCAGATTATCCTTTCTTCAAGTGTAGCTGCAGGCCCAACTTCAGCACCCCTAATGCACCCATTATGCATGCCCATAAAGGTGTGATAGCAGTGGCATACTTCAACACCCCAAGCCCCAGTGCTAATCGCCTACCTCAAAGTCACTAAATTGTGCTGGTAGCATATGTGAGAAATTAAAGGGACAGTTCCCCATCTCTTTAGTGACTGTTCATGTTGGGCCAGTCAGACCTTCGTCTTGTGACTATGTTATCTTATTAGGCTGTCAAAGCTACATGTGTGAAAGTTTTATGTGTGAACATTCCTGAAAGGCTGAACCTAAGGCGGCCGTCACACGGTGAGATATCTCTAGCGATATTGTAAGCGATCACGTGCACGCGCAATCGCTTACAATATCGCTCACATCGCTGGTGAGATGTCACACAGACAGACTCACCAGCGATGTGGAGCAGCGATTCTCGCTCGTTACTATGGTACACATCGGGTAACTAGGCGCCGCGCGTCGCTTAGTTACCCGACGTGTACCATAGTTACCATCTCCCAGCATAGGCGCGGTCGCTGGGAGATGGATCATCGTGGTGTCATACACCACGATGATGCAGATCGTTGCATCGTTCATCGCTAGATCTGAGAACCGAACCTCAGATCAGCGATGTCACGATCAAGCGATTTACCATCGTAAATCGCTTGATTACATGCAACGATATCTTGCCCGATATCGCTTAAGCGATCAAAAAGGAGATCGCTTAAACGATATCGGGCAAGATATCGTTCCGTGTGACGGCCCCCTAAGCCTCAACTGTGTAAGTGGAAACTTTTATTTTACTTTATTTTCTTTGCACCTCTTGTGCCCTTTTCTGCTGTTTTTGAAGGCATAAGGTGTAATGCTATTAGACTTTAAATGAACTCCACCCTGTTGTTGTTTTAAAGGACTCTACCCCTATTTTAAGGTCTGCCAGTTTTGCACTGTTTCAGGGTCCTTACCAAGGAAGACAGGACATCCATTTAGTACTTGAAAGTTTTATGGACTCAATATTTTATATACTGTGTTTTATGCTCAACAGGTTGAAGCTCTGCTGTGATCTGGAGCCACTTAAAACAGCCAGGGCAGTCATGAATACACTATGGCCTGTGTGCCCCACAGCTGCTCTCGGGAACGATTCCGTCACTCAGGAAGTGGTTTTGGGCTGTGATCCACAACATTGTTGTTTCTAATGTTTATGTTTATTAACAATTTAATGTGAAAAGGTGCTGTACAGAACACTGTTTGCGTATGTAGTCTCAAGAGTGAATGTGGCTACCCTTCCTATGGTTGCCAGAGAATGGTATTGCATATAACATACTTCGTACTGTTCGTCTGATGAAAGTGATGATTCCTCTGCAGGGGATTGAAGCATTCACATGTGTATTGCCTGATCCCTACCAGTAGGGTGTGCACTTAAGGCTTGGATTAAGCTTGTGTCCAGGGCTCTGGTCAGGGGGAGGGGTTAGAATGAGAAGTAGTTTCAGTTGACAGAAAGTAGAGCACAAGGAGACATCCAAGATGGAGGGACTGGGAAGCACTCATCTAGGATAGCTGCATGGTGGGGCCTCACTTCCTAGGTCATCTAATCTTTCAAGGCTAAGTGGCAGAACATGATAAGGCTGTGTAGGTCTCTCACACCCAGCAGAAAGTGTAGTTACCAGGGGCAAAGTAACACATAGGGTCAGGGAGCCATTTTAAGCACGGATACCCACAGGACTGGTGTTGCCTCCCTAGCTGGAGGAAACACACTACAAAACTATAGTCTGGCAGAGGTACAAGCTCCCATCAGACCAGCTAGATTGCAAGCCTGGGAAGAAACTACTGTGTCCTGTTAACCTGTTTGGATTGCTCAGTACATGGTAAAGTGAATATCTTGTCTTCTGCTGCTTTATTCCAACTGCATTACTACCATCATCATCTCCCTGGGGGCCAGCCCTAGTTGGGAAAGGCTATCTATCTGCGCTGCTATACCACCTAATCCAGGGATCATTTGCAGTGCCAGCCACATTAGGCTGATTGTCCCAACTGGCGTCATGAATCAAACTTTATCCCTATCACTAACTCCTTTATATGTGTAGTTAGGACCACAGCTGCTGGGTATGGCTACCGTGAAGTGAACTTTGGCCCAGCTGCTGAGGAACCTGGCCCTTGCAACTGAAACAGATTCTTCGTGGGACATTATGTGGTGGATTACTTCAGACCTACAGGGGTATTTGAGGGGGTTAATAAAGGGATGAAAGAGGGTGTGTGTATTTTTCTCTGTGTTTTCTGTTTATTTCTTTTGACTTATAGGTTAGTAACAAGGGGCCTGATAGGCCATTACTAAAAGGCTGAATGGCAGCTTGATTTTTGACAAATCACAGCTGTCATTAACCCCTTATATTACCTTGATTGCCACCACTCAATTGGGATGAGCCTTGTTAAGAAATTGGTATATTTAAAGGATGAGCCAAATCTGCTGGAAGTTGCTATTTTTCTCCTGGGGAGGGCCCAATAACCATGGTCCTCCCCAGGCTGAGTATACCAGCCCCCAGCCATGTGCTTAATCTTGGCCGGATATCAAAATTGGTGAAGACCCCATGCCGTTTGTTTAAATAATTTATTTAAATTATTTTAAAAAACTACAGAGGATTCCCTATATTTTGCTACCCAGTCAAGATAATGCATACAGCTGCTAGCTGCAACCTCCAGAAGTTGGCTTTATCTGCTCAGTATAAAAATATTTATTCATTTTTACACTAGTGTCTGTGTTGGGCAACCAATCACAGTTGCTGGCACAGAAAGTGGGGGTGCAGTCTGACATCAAGCAAACACCGACACTGTCACAGAGGGTGGGTGCGGGAAGTAGAGCAATATGCATAAGGTTTTATGAGCAATCCCGGAAGCAGTGACAGCAGCGTGGAAACTGGTAAGTATAATTGTCTTATGGCCCCTTTACACGCAGCTACAGGTGACAGGTTTTCCACAGGTAACTTACTGGTTGCAGTGAAATCATGGAGACATAGTTCCATTTGTACACAGCACCAAGATAGAACCATGTCTCCATGATTTCACTGCAACCAGTAAGTTACCTATGGAAAACCTGTTACCTGTAGCTGCGTGTAAAGGGGCCATTACAGTGGACTGTTAGTCCCATAAGAGTAAATAAGAAAGCAGTCAATTAGGATTTATTATACAATGGCATGTGAGTCTCTACTTGTTTGGATAACATTTTTGACTGTAATTTGTAAGACAAATATCATATTTTTCGCTTTATAAGATGCTCTTTTGTTCCCCCAAATTTTGGGGGAAAGTGGGGAGTGCGTCTTATACAGTGAAACTAGTAGCTGTGCAGTGAAGGGGTCCGGGGGGCTCTGGAGCGGTGTTCAGGGGCTGTCGGGAGGCTGGAGGTGGCTGCAGCTGCGGCCCTGGTCACGTGGGGCCGCTCATTATCTCCTGTAATATGCACTGCATCCCGCTGTCAATCACCGGCAGTGGGAGTAGTGCATATGACAGGAGTGGTCCGAAGTCCAGCATCTGCAGCCCCGTGTGAATAGTTAGTGCTTTCCACGCTTGGGGGGCAGCATGCCAGTATGGAGGGCAGTGTGCCAGCATAGGGGGCAGTGTGCCAGGGTGGGGGAGAGTGTGCCAAGGTGGGGGCTCTGTATGCTAGCATGGGGGCCCTGTGTGCCAGGGTGGGGAACATCAGCATGGAGGGACAGTGTGCTAGCATAAGGGACATATATACCAGCATGGGGGGTTCATGTATCAGAATGGGGGACATATATACTGATTATAAGGCAGACACTGGTATTATAAGACGGACCCCATTTAACACTAAAAATGTTTTTTTTCTATTTTCCTTAATCAAATTTGGGGTGCGTCTTTTAATCAGGTGTGTCTTATTAAGCAAAAAATATGGTACTTTGCTTTTGTCTTTGTAAACTTATAAATAAAAAAAGAATAATTGTCTTATAATGATGTGCATAAGCTTGGGAGTCCATAGGATTCATGAACTGCAGGCTTAGGCTGGTTTCACACTGCGGTCAGATCAGGTCAGATCAGATCAGATCAGGTCAGATCAGGTCAGGTTTTGTGTTCCAAAACCAGGAGAGGAACTAGCAGAGAAAAAATATGATTGAAAGATTGACACCTGTTCTAGGTTTTGGAGTCACTCCTGGTTTTGGCACACAAAACCTGACCTGATCTGACCTGATCTGACCTGATCTGACCGCAGTGTGAAACCAGCCTTATCTGGCTCATCATCTCTCTCAAAGCACTGATTGATAGGTTTATATGCCCAATAATATGGAGAAAGTTGTCAATCAGCGATGGGTGTAAATTTAAGTTCTTTAAGCGTAATCGTCGTCTTCATTTTTGTATTGTAAATCAATAGTACATATAAAAATAACTCTATAGTATATCTTATGAGAAAAATTTACTTTTTTTTCTCTGCAAGAAATAATCAGTCATTATCAAAATTCTCAATTCTAAGGTAAAATCTGTATTTAGTGAAGACATTCCCATTACTGAGCTAGAAATAAATGAAAGAGAGGGGTGCAATGTGTAGGATCACTTAAATTATTGTGGCGTGGGGCGGATGGCCACTATACTTTTAAGGCCCCATTACACGGGGCAGCATCTCCTGCAACTGAGGGGCGTGGGCAAGTTGCGGCAACATCACCGGAGAGTTGCCCTTGATAACTGGGTGATTTCAACGGCGATAGTTGCTTCAGCAACATTGCCTGGTTTCCCAACATGTTGTGAAACCAGGCGATGTTGCCGCCAACTTCCCCCATAGACTCCCATGTTAAGGATCGCTGCCAGGGTTTAGTTTAACCCTGGCAGCGATAGTTGCTAGCAACATTGCTGATGAGTTGCTGGCGATGTCTCCTCGTCTGACAGCTCATCAGCGATGTTGGAGAGCACCCAAAAACATGTGCGCTCCCGGGAGTTGCCGGAGATTTTGCCCCGTGTAACGGGGCCTTTAGGGTTGTGCAGCCTAAACGTTTGTTACAGGATGAATACAGAAAAACTAAAAATATGATGCAGGAATCATGTACTGAAAAAATAACAAACAAAACGATCAATACTGATAAAGTAACAAATTTGAGTAAATGGAGCCTTATAACCACTTTCTGGCAACCTAGAAAAATGATTCTGGATTAGTGATGAGCGAGCATGCTCGCCACTACTCGGTACTCGCACGAGTATCACTGTACTCGGGCGACTCGCCGAGCACCGAGTAATCTCGCGATACTCGTGCTGTGCTCGTCATCTCTGCATGTTGGCGCTCTTTTGAGAGCCAGCCCACGTGCAGGGATTGGCTGGCAGACCACTGCAATGCCACAGCCCTGTTAGTTGTGGCATAGCAGTGATTGGCCGCCCTGCACAGTGTGACCGAGCCTTTACAACTCCCGGCGCGCTGTGCTCGGCACACAGCCATCCAGACAGTGAGTGTAGGGAGAGTGTCTGCTGCTGCTTAGGGACAGATTTGCGGCCCGCATAGGTAGATCCGTAGCAGGGCTGCAAACTGCTGGTGCTGACCACAACAGTCCTTCTCAGGACTAATCTAGGAGGATATAGGCAGGGTGATCCAGATCGGAGTCCAAGCTTTCCAGTGACCAGAACAGTCCTTCTCAGGACTAATGTAGGAGGATATAGGCAGGATGATACAGATTGGAATCCCAGCTTTTCTGTGACCATTAGAGTCACCACACTTTGTACTTACTACCTTAATACAGGATAGGGACTAAAATCCTCTCCTGACACCATTACAGTCACCAGACAGGTGTAAGTACTACCTTAATACAGGTTAGGGACTAAAATCCTCTCGTGAAACCATTACAGTCACCAGACAGCTGTACGTACTACCTTAATACAGGTTAGGGAACTAAAATCCTAACCTCTTGTGATCTCAACAGTCACCAGACTGGTGTACGTCATACCTTGATACAGGTTAGGGAACTAAAATCCTAACCTCTTGTGATCTCAACAGTCACCACACTGGTGTACGTCATACCTTGATACAGGTTAGGGAACTAAAATCCTAATCTCTTGTGATCTCAACAGTCACCAGACTGGTGTACGTCATACCTTGATACAGGTTAGGGAACTAAAATCCTAACCTCTTGTGATCTCAACAGTCACTACACTGGTGAACGTCATACCTTGATACAGGTTAGGGAACTAAAATCCTAATCTCTTGTGATCTCAACAGTCACCAGACTGGTGTACGTCATACCTTGATACAGGTTAAGGAACTAAAATCCTAACCTCTTGTGATCTCAACAGTCACCACACTGGTGTACGTCATACCTTGATACAGGTTAGGGAACTAAAATCCTAATCTCTTGTGATCTCAACAGTCACCAGACTGGTGTACGTCATACCTTGATACAGGTTAGGGAACTAAAATCCTAACCTCTTGTGATCTCAACAGTCACCACACTGGTGTACGTCATACCTTGATACAGGTTAGGGAACTAAAATCCTAACCTCTTGTGATCTCAACAGTCACAACACTGGTGTACGTCATACCTTGATACAGGTTAGGGAACTAAAATCCTAATCTCTTGTGATCTCAACAGTCACCAGACTGGTGTACGTCATACCTTGATACAGGTTAGGGAACTAAAATCCTAACCTCTTGTGATCTCAACAGTCACAACACTGGTGTACGTCATACCTTGATAAAGGTTAGGGACTAAAATCCTCTCCTGAAACCATTAAAGTCACCAGACAGGTGTACGTACTACCTTAATACAGGTTAGGGACTAAAATCCTCTCCTGAAACCATTACAGTCACCAGACAGGTGTACGTACTACCTTAATACAGGTTAGGGACTAAAATCCTCTCGTGAAACCATTACAGTCACCACACTGGTGTACGTCATACCTTGATACAGGTTAGGGAACTAAAATCCTAACCTCTTGTGATCTCAACAGTCACCAGACTGGTGTACGTCATACCTTGATACAGGTTAGGGAACTAAAATCCTAATCTCTTGTGATCTCAACAGTCACCAGACTGGTGTACGTCATACCTTGATACAGGTTAGGGAACTAAAATCCTAACCTCTTGTGATCTCAACAGTCACCACACTGGTGTACGTCATACCTTGATACAGGTTAGGGAACTAAAATCCTAATCTCTTGTGATCTCAACAGTCACCAGACTGGTGTACGTCATACCTTGATACAGGTTAGGGAACTAAAATCCTAACCTCTTGTGATCTCAACAGTCACCACACTGGTGTACGTCATACCTTGATACAGGTTAGGGAACTAAAATCCTAACCTCTTGTGATCTCAACAGTCACAACACTGGTGTACGTCATACCTTGATACAGGTTAGGGAACTAAAATCCTAATCTCTTGTGATCTCAACAGTCACCAGACTGGTGTACGTCATACCTTGATACATGTTAGGGAACTAAAATCCTAACCTCTTGTGATCTCAACAGTCACAACACTGGTGTACGTCATACCTTGATAAAGGTTAGGGACTAAAATCCTCTCCTGAAACCATTAAAGTCACCAGACAGGTGTACGTACTACCTTAATACAGGTTAGGGACTAAAATCCTCTCCTGAAACCATTACAGTCACCAGACAGGTGTACGTACTACCTTAATACAGGTTAGGGACTAAAATCCTCTCGTGAAACCATTACAGTCACCAGACAGCTGTACATACTACCTTAATACAGGTTAGGGAACTAAAATCCTAACCTCTTGTGATCTCAACAGTCACCAGACTGGTGTACGTCATGCCTTGATACAGGTTAGGGAACTAAAATCCTAACCTCTTGTGATCTCAACAGTCACCACACTGGTGTACGTCATACCTTGATACAGGTTAGGGAACTAAAATCCTAATCTCTTGTGATCTCAACAGTCACCAGACTGGTGTACGTCATACCTTGATACAGGTTAGGGAACTAAAATCCTAACCTCTTGTGATCTCAACAGTCACCACACTGGTGTACGTCATACCTTGATACAGGTTAGGGAACTAAAATCCTAATCTCCTGTGACCTCAACAGTCACCAGACAGTTGTCGCTCTATACAGGCAAAATGCGCAAAGGCGTTGGCAAGGGCGTTGGCAAGGAACAAGGAAGTGGACGTGATGGTGGTGCAGGCAGAGGCCGAGGTCGTGTGCAAGCACTAATTTCACAACAACAAAGGGCCACATCTCCTCGCTCGAACGTCCTGTCCCAAATTCTTGGGGCCCGCAGCAGTACACCACTGTTGAACCAAGACCAGTGTCAACAGGTTGTTACTTGGATAGCGGATAATGCTTCAAGTCAGATGGGCACCTCCACAAACACCCTGTCTTCCACACGGTCAACTGTCAGTAGCCGTGATACTGCACCGCACATTTCCCAACCTGATCCTCCTTCCTACCACCTGGCCGAGTACACGTCCACGGACATTACTGATCCCACACTAGGACACTCGGAAGAGCTGTTCACGTATCCATTCGCAGAATCTGGCCTGTCGCCACCTCCTCTTGAAGTGGGTGATGAGGAGATAGTATGTACAGATGGCCAAATATTTGAGCAGCCACGTTATGACGAACGGAACGTTGTCAAAGTGTCTCAACTAGGGGTGGACGATGATGAGACACAATTGCCAGGAAGTCAGGAGGAGGATCAGGGTGCGGAAGAGGAAGACGACGTGGTGGATGATCCAGTAGCTGACCCAACATGGCAGGAGGATATGCAGAGCGAGGACATCAGTGCACAGGGGGAGGGAGGCGTAGCATCCCAACAGGCAGTACGAAGCAGGGTTGCGTCTGCAGGCAGAAGGCAGGCAACCGTTCCCCGGAACAACAACACGACACAAGGTGCCTGTGCAAATGTTCGGTCTTCCCGAGTCTGGAAGTTTTTTAAGTTGGCTCCAGAAGACTCTAAAAAGGCCATTTGCCACACCTGCCATGCCACTATCAGCAGGGGTACGAAAACTAGCAGCCTGACCACCACCAGCATGATCAGGCACATGTCAGCCAAGCACCCGACTTTGTGGGAAGTACAACAGAGTCGAGGAGCGGTACTTGCTGATGTCACTGCTACGTCTTCGCCTGTTGTGCATGCGAGCCAATCCCCTGTCCATGCTGGCCGCGAACAAGCCTCCGGCCCTGCACCTGAAGTTGCCCACGCACAAATTACACCACCATCAAGCACGTCCTTGTCCCAGCGCAGCGTTCAATTATCCATTCAGCAAACATTTGAACGCAGGCGCAAATACGCTGCCAAC